>LR749663.1:1653276-1921311 GCA_902729485.2 Mus minutoides | reverse complement strand
TCCTCCTCCTCCTCCTTCTTCTTCTTCTTCTTCTTCTTCTTCTTCTTCTTCTTCTTCTTCTTCTTCTTCTTCTTCTTTTAATGTATATGAGATGAGTATACTGTAGCACAGACCAGAAGAAGGCGTCAGATCCCATTACAGATGGTTGTGAGCCACCATGTGGCTGCTGGGAATTGAACTCAGGAGCTCTGGAAGAGAAACTGGTATTCTCAACCACTGAACCATCTCTCCAGCCCAGCCCTCCTGATTCTTCTAAAGGGGGAACATACCTTGACAATGGAATCCACTCTAGAAAAGCAAAGATGTGATATAGAGAAAAGCATCCACGTCTCTTGACAATGGAAAATCCACCCCCCCCCCCCAAAGCAGAGTTGAGAGACTGAGAAAAGAATTTATGTCTTGGTCACATTATCTGAGCTCTGGATAAAGCTGAGACTTGATTGTTTCATTCCTGTATCTGCTGGGCCTGAGACAATGGTCCCATTGATTGACCAAGTCAGTTTGGACTAACTCCTAAGTTCCCTGATAATTTTTTGGTCTTTCTTCTTCTTCTTCTCTCATATATTATATCCCAACTGCAGTTTCCCCTTCCCCAGTCTCTCCCCACTTCCTTCCCTTCCCACCCCCAGAGTTATGCTCTCCTGCTTTTCCCTCAAATAAGAGCAGGCCCCTCAGGGACATCAGCCAAATACAACATAACAAGCACATAAATAAGACCAGGCACATAGCATTCAATCAAGGCTGAATGATGCAACCCAGTAGGATGAGAAGGGTACCAAGGCAGGCAAAAGAGCCAGAGACAGTCCCTGCTCCCACTCTTAGGAATCCCATGAGAGCACCAAGCTACACAGCCATAACATGTATGCAGAGGACCTAGCGCAGACCCATCCAGGCTCCCTGACCTCTGTTGGGCCCACTTGAGTCCTAGGCTGTTGATTCTGTGGACTGTGCTTGTCCTGGATCCCAGTGTCTCCTCCTAACTTTCCTCCCCCTCCTCCACAGGACTCTCTAGGCTCTACCTAACATTTGGCTGCTGTGGGACTCTGCATCTGCTTTGGTCAGTTGCTGGATGAAGTCTCTCAGATGACAATTTCGCTAGGCTCTAGTCGTAGCACATCCTCCAGGAAGGACAAACTGTACATTGGAAGTATTGTGGTTGAGGCCTTGCCTGGTTATAGAGGATAGCCACCCAAACCCAAATTTTAAAAAGAGGCTACAGAGCCGGGCGTGGTGGCGCACGCCTTTAATCCCAGCACTCGGGAGGCAGAGGCAGGTGGATTTCTGAGTTCGAGGCCAGCCTGGTCTACAAAGTGAGTTCCAGGACAGCCAGGGCTATACAGAGAAACCCTGTCTCGAAAAACCAAAAAAAAAAAAAAAAAAAAAAAAAAAGAGGCTACAGCCGGGCAGTGGTGGCACATGCCTTTAATCCCAGAACTCGGGAGGCAGAGGCAGGCGGATTTCTGAGTTCGAGGCCAGCCTGGTCTAAAAAGTGAGTTCCAGGACAGCCAGGGCTACACAGAGAAACCCTGTCTCGAAAAACAAAAACAAAAACAAAAACAAAGGCTAGCAGCAAAAGCGTCTTATCTTTGCTCTGAGGAGGACTTTATCTTTCTTCTAATTATTGAGAAACTCACCTTCTTTCACCCAGATGGCAATGCTATCTATGTCTAGCTTCCAAGGCCACTCCTGTACAAATACATAGACTTAAAAGGAGAGTCTAAGAATGATCTGTTGGAGCTCTTGCCTTCTTCTTGCCACTCTCTCCTCTCCCCACTTCCTCCCTCCTCATTCTCCTTCCCCCTCTGTCTCCAGGTACTCATGGCCAGCCTCTATTCCACCACTCCTCCTCCTCCTCCTCCTCTTCTTCCTCCTCTTCTTCTTCTCTCTCTCTCCCTCTGCCTTTCTCTGTCTCTACTACCCTCTCAACTCCCCTCCCCATGACCTGAATAAACTCTATTCTATACTAACAAAAAAAGAAAAAAGAAAAAAGAAAGAAAGAAAGAAAGAGAGAGAAAGAGAGAGAGAGAGAGGGAGAGAGAGAGAGAGAGAGAGAGAGAGAGAGAGAGAGAGAAAGGGGAAAACCCTGCATTCAGTCCTCAGCACCAAAAATAAACAACAAAGAAAATAAAATGGAGCTGACGTCCTCTAGAAGCCATTGCCCAGGTTGACATCTTTATAATCCAATAATCCAAGTGTGGCTTCATCAGGTGACCTAAGCAGGTCACCATAAACTTCTCCCAGGCCACTTATCAAGTGTTAAATGGAGCCAATGTATCCTGATTGCCAAAGTTGCATGCTGCAATTAGACAGAAGTTCCCTTATGTGTCCCTTGTTTCTTATCTCAGAGACTGTTCACTGTGTGCATTTATTTCCCTTAAACCGGGCATTGTGCTCATTCCTGTAATCCCATTACTGAGTCGGGATGGTCGCTATGAGGTTGAGATCAGCTTGGACTCAAAATGAGGCGCTGGGTTTGTTTGTTTAAAAGATCTCTTTTTATTTTTTATTTTTCCATCTCTATATTTGTTTGTTTGTTTATTCACTTTATATCCTGATTGCTGTTTCCCTTCCCAGTCCTTCTCTCACATGGTGCCTCCCCAATCTTCCCTTTCTTCTCCTCTGAGTGGGTGAAAAACCCTGGCACATCAAGTCAATGCAAGACTAGGTAGGTACATCCTCTCCACTGAGGCCAGACAAGGCAGCCCAGCCAGGAGAACTGAAACCACAGACAGGCATTAGCTTTAGGGACAGCTCCCACTCCAGTTGCTGGGGGACCCACATGGAAAAAGGAGGTGTACATCTGATACATACATGCTGGGGACTTAGGTCCAGTCCGCCATGTATGTTGGTTGGTGGTTCAGTCTCTAAGAGCTCTCATGAGTCTGAGCACCTTACTTGACTCTGTTGGTCGTCTTATGAAGTTCCTATCACCCTTGGGGCCCTCAGTCCTTGCCCCAACTCACCCGTAAGACTCCCCAAGCTCCATCCAGTGTTTGACTGTTAGTCTCTGCATCTGCTTTAGTCAGCTGCTGGGTGGAGTCTTTCATAGGACAGTCAGGAAAGACTCCTGTCTGCAAGCATAACTGAGTATCATCAATAGTGTTGGGAATGGTGCTTGCACATGGGATGGGTCTCAGGTTGGGCTGGTTATTGGTCGGCCATGCCTTCAGTCTCTCCTCCATCTTTGTCCCTGCATTTCTTGTAGACAGGACAAATTTTGGGTGAAAGTTTTGTGGGTAGGTTGGTGTTTGTATCTCTCCACTGTTGGTCCTGGCTATAGGAGTTGGCCTTTTCAGATTCCAGTGTTATGAGTCTCAGCTAAAGTCATCCCCATAGGCTCCTGGAAGCCTCCTCCACCCCAGGTTTCTGGTAAATCCTTGAGATGTCCCCCTACCCCTTGCCCCTACCTGCCTCAGATCTCCATCCACTCCCCTGGCACTTTAGCTCTCTCTCCTGTCTCTCCCTACACCTAATCCTCAAACCCCATTCCCCTCCCCATCCCCTATCTCATCCAGTTCCCTCCCTCCATCTGCCTCCATCTGCCTATGATTATTTTATTCCTCCTTCTAAGTGAGATTTGAGCATCCTTGCTTGGGTCTTCCTGCTTGTTTAGCTTCTTTGGGTCTATGGAGTGGAGTGTGGGTATCCTGTACTTTATGGTTAATATAAGTGAGTACATACCAAGCATGTCCTGTTGGGTCTGGGTTACTCAGAATGATGTTTTCTTTTTTTTTGGTTTTTTGAGGGTTTCTCTGTGTAGCCCTGGCTGTCCTGGAATTCACTCTGTAGACCAGGCTGGCCTTGAACTCAGAAATCTGCCTGCCTGCCTCCGCCTCCCAAGTGCTGGGATTAAGGGCATGCGCCACCACTGCCTGGCATAGAATGATATTTTCTAGTTGCATCCATTTGCCTGCAAAATTCATGATATTCTTGTTTTAAATAACTGAATAGTATTCCATTGTGTAAATAAACCACATTTTCTATATCCATTCTTTGGTTGAGGAGTATCTCTGGCTTGTTTCCTGTTTCTGGCTATTATGAATAAAGCTACTACGAACATAGTTGAGCAAATGCCCTTGTAGGATGGTGGAGTATCCTTTGGGTATAGCTGGGTCTTCAAGTAGAACTATTTCTAATTAACTGAGTAACCGCCAGATTGACTCCTAGAGTGGTTGTACAAGTTTGCATCTCCAAAAAGTTCTCTTAACAACAACAACAACAACAACAACAACACCTCACCAACAAACCTATGCATCAGTGAGATGGCTCAGAGGGTAAAGGCACTTGCTGCCAAGGCTGATAACCCAAGTTCAATTGCTGGACTCTATATGGTGGAAGGAAAGAGGGGACTCCGGAATGTTATCCTCTGACCTCCACATGTACCTTGATGTGTGTGCACACACATGAGATAAATCAATGAAGTTAACAAGTCTATAGGTCACTGTGAATGTTGTAAGTAGGCTGTGAATGCAGAGTTGCCTAGCGTGCATAAGGCCTTGGATGTGACCACAAGCCCAGAAAGATGGCACATGCCTGTAATCACAGATTTTAGGAGATGGAGGAAGACAATCGGAAGCTCAGGGTCATTCTTAGCCATATAGCAAGCTTGAGGCCAGACCCCTGGGGATACATAGGGCTCTGTCCAAAAAGAAAAACTGCAAAGGAAAGTCTTACTATTCGATTACAAACTCAATGAATTTTAGCCTAGTCGCATTTTGTACCTTCTAAAGATAAATTTTCAGTTGGGTGTACCTTTAAACTCAGCATTCAGGAACTCTCTGAGTTTGAGGCCAGTCCAGGGCCATGTAGTGTGAGACCCTGTCTCATAACAAATGTATTTATATATCTACTTATTGGGAAATTTCCACTTAAACTAAGTCCTGGCTGGGCCAATGCCTTAGTGTTCACTAACTCAAGTTTCCATAATCCCCTGCTCCTTGGGCCTTTACAAGTGTGGAATAGCCTTGAAACATTAACCCTCATCCAGGGTTCACTGTGATATCCCACAGGTGTTGATACGGTTGCTGATGGAGCTAAAAAACTGTTGAGGTTGGAGTTGTGGTGGCCTCACCCATTAATTTAAAAGATATACTACAATTAGGTTCTTTGTAGTCTAACTGACTTTTAACAAATTATTTTGAAAGACGAATGGGTTTAATTGAGGAGGCTCACCACTTCCTCACTGTATTTAGCATCTCTCCTTACAAAGAGCTAAGCTCTGATGATCGGATTTTAAGATTTAAATTTCAGTTTAACCTAATGGCTTGTATTCAGGATGCCTTGTAATCAGGACATCCAGGACTCTTTCTCCCCCCTCTCTGAAAATAGATTCTTTTCCCATACAATATATCCTACTTGTTTCCCTCCACTCCCCTCCAGTCCCTCTCTACCCCCTTCCCACCCATGAGAACACTCTGTTGCTGTCTCTCATTAGAAAAGAACAGGCGGGCTGGTGAGATGGCTCAGCGGGTAGGAGCACCCTACTGCTCTTCCGAAGTGATGAGTTCAAATCCCAGCAACCACATGGTGGCTTACAACCACCCGTAACAAGATCTGACGCCCTCCTCTGGTGCGTCTGAAGTCGGCTGCAGCGTACTTATGAAGAAGAATAATAAAACGAATCCTTGGACTGGAGAGACCAACTGGAGCAAGTGGGGCTGAACGGAGCGAGGGGGGGCTGGCCGGAGTGAGTGGAGCCGAACGGGGACAGCCGGAGCGAGTGGGGACTGCCGGAGCGAGTGGGGACTGCTGGAGTGGAGCCGGAGCGAGCGGGGCCCCCGAACAGGGCTGGCTGGAGCGAGAACAGGCTTCTAAGAGATAACAGCCAAGCACAACAATATAAAATATAATAAGAAAAAGCAAAATTTTTTCTATCAAAGTTGGACACTGCAACCCAACAGAAGAGAGTCCCAAGAGCAGGCACAAGCGTTAGAGTCTCTCGTTCTCACAGTCGGGAGTCCCATAAACGTTCTAAGCGAATGCAATGACATACATGCAGAGCGCCTGGTGCACACCCACGACAGCCTTGTACTTCGGTCTCTGTGCGCTCGTGTGTGTCTCCCTTAGTTCATTCAGAGCACTTTGTTCTCCTGATTCCACCATCCTCTCTGACTTGTACAGTCTTTCTGCCTCCCCTTCCTTGGGATTCTCTGAGCTCTGAGGGGAGGGATTTGATGGAGACCTCCAATTTGACTGGATAAGGCACTGATCTACAGGTAGAGCAGGAGATCATTAGGAATCATTGTACTGATTTTTTTTTTATACCAATTATGTTAGGTTTCTGGACTATCTAGTCTCTGGTTCTTGCCCAAGCAATGTTGGGCAAGGGTTACTTCTCAAGGAGTGGGCCTCAAGTCAAATCAGACATTGGTTGGCCACTCCTACAAGTTCTGTTCCACCATTGCCCAGCATGCCCTGCAGGTTCTGTGTTGGTGTCTGTATTCCTCTTTCAGTAGCCTGCAGGGTATCTTCCTACATCAAAGAACATAGGGGTGAAGGCTCCATGTAGGCCACAGCTCCGCTGCTCCATGCTCAATGAGTAGGTGTGTGGGTGTTGTCTTAGCAAGAGAGCCCCACTGTCAGTTTGCAGAGAGCAACTATTCGTCCTAGCATCATTCTGGGTTGTTTGGGGATTTCCACAGGACGCCCTTGTCCAACAACTCAATTAAATGCAACCCAGTCCCTCCACTGGAAAGCCTTGCCTGGATACAAGAGATGGCCAGTTGAGACTTCGTATCCAGCCTTATTGGGAGACCTTATTAGGAGACCTTATTGGGAGACCTTATTAGGGTTGCCTTCCTAGGTTCTAGGAAGTTTCTGTTGAGCTAGGTTTCCACACCACTTCTCAAATTCACAACCCCCTTCAATTCCAGCTCTCTTTTTTGGGACTGTCCGCTTTCATCCCCCAGTCCCATCTCACTCTCATATACCTTCCTGTTGCTGTCCCTACTACCCCAAGTCCACCTACAAAAAGCAAATCTATTTCACCTTCCCAGGGAGAACCATTCATACCCCCTAGACTCCTCCTCTTTATCCAACCTCTCTACAGACTGTCACTTGCTTATCATTACTTACTGGCTAATCTCCACTTATGAGTACATTGCATTTTTGTCTTTCTGGGTCTGGATTACCTCACTCAAGATGATCTTTTCTAGATTCATCCATTTGCCTAAAAATTTCATAATAATGTATTTGTTGTTGTTGTTTTGTTTTGTTTTGTTTTGTTTTGTTTTTTTGAGGCAAAGTTTCTTTGTGTAGTCTTGTATGTCCTGGAACTCACTCTGTAGGCTCTGCTGGCCTCAGAATCATAGAGATTGGTCTGCCTCTGGCTCCTGAGTGCTGGGACTAAAAGTATGGGCCGCCACCACCCCAGCAACAACATTTTTAAAACAGTGGAGTAACACTCTATTGTGTAAAGTACCATATTTTGTTTATCCATTCTGCTGTTGAGGGACAACTAGGTTGTTTCAGGTTTCTGGCTATTATGATTAAAGTAACAATGCATACGGTTGAACACGTGTCCAGCCTTTAGTAGGATGGAGCAGTCTTCTTCCCAAGAGTAGTATAGTTGGGTTTTGGGTAGATCAAGTCCTAGTTTTCTAGGAACTGCCACATTGACTGTCCTTCTACCAGCAGTGAAGGAGTGTTCCTCTTGGTTCAAAAAGCCAAAAAGCCAAAAAAAAAAAAAAAAAGAATGTTGAACATTTCTTTAAGTATTTTGGCCATTTCAGATTCAAATATTGAGAATTCTGTTTATATCTGTAATCCACTTTAAAATTATATTATTTGAAGCCAGGCGTGGTGGCGCACGCCTTTAATCCCAGCACTCAGGAGGCAGAGGCAAGCGGATTTCTGAGTTTGAGGCCAGCCTGATCTACAAAGTGAGCTCCAGGACAGCCAGGGCTACACAGAGAAACCCTGTCTCAAAAAATCAAAAAAAAAAAAAAAAAAAAAAAAAAAAGAATTATGATTGTTCCTCAAAGTTTCAAGATTTTCCTATTTCCAGGCTCGTGTCCAAAATAATAATTGCAAACTTACCATTACTTAAACTTTAACTTTTGACTTACTATACTTCAGAGCTCAGGGCTCTAAGGTCAGCTACATGCAGTTTCCTGTGATGCTCTAAGGATAAATGACATGGGCAAAGGTGCCAGGCAGTGGCCAGAAGAGTCAGGTTAACCCTTAACTCAGCAGTTCTGCTAGCTTTCTGCTTCTGCACATTGCACACAATGGCTCTCCTAAGAGTCCCAGTGTTTTTTTTTTTTTTACTTAGTTTTACTAGTATAAGATTTTATGTATTCTATATTGCTTAGTCATACATTTCCAAAGGAGATCAGGAACCACTCTCATATGTTGTACAAAACTCATTTCATAACTTCAACAGCTTTTTCCTTTCTCAGGGTCCCAATGTTGGCTCTGCTTCATTTTCTTAATTTATTTCTAAACATAATTTATTCAAACTTTCTTTGCAAGTCAAACATTAATCTGAAACTACCATTGTGCAGATATTACATTGTTTCCAAGAACAGACTGCACCAGCATGCACCTGGGCCATTAGGACTGTCCTGTGCTGGGCCCCTATGCTTCAAGTTTTGATTGTTTAAAAATCGTCACATTAAGGAACATCAAGTTTCACAGAATTCACCAGAGCAGGAGAAATAGGAAAGTCAGATATTAGAATAATTATGCACACCATGGTCAACTGAAAAGCAGTCATGCACAAACGAAGTCTATGTAACCATTGTCCAGGGCTAAGGTTAGGAGAAATAGAAACAACTTTTTTTTTTTTTTTAATAAAAAGCTGCCCTCAAGCCTCTGAGATGTCTCCATCTAGGCCTGCTGTAGGTAGTTCCTCATTTCTGATGGTGGGTCCCCTGAAGGGATATGTCTCCTGCTTCTCTGGGTCCCAGGTGCCATTTATGTCATGATATGCTGTCCCCAGCACCGGAGGAAGTGTGTTACTCTGGGGATGGGTTCTGAGACCCTTCTCCTAGCTGTCTGTGTATTGGTCTTTTCCTGTTTGCCTTCAGAACAAGATGTAGAACTTTCACCTCCTCCAGCTCCATGCCTGCCTAGATGCTGCTATGCTTTCTGCCTTGATGATAATGGACTGAACCTCTTGTCCTGTATAAGAGTCGTCTTGGGGCTGTAGAGATGGCTCAGTGGTTAAGAGCACTGACTGCACTTCCAGATGGTCCTGAGTTCAATTCCTAGCAACCACATGATGGCTCACAACCACCTATAATGAGATCTGATGCCCTCTTCTGGTGTGTCTGAAGACAGCTACATTGTACTTATGTATAATAATAAATAAATCTTAAAAAAAAAGTTTTCTTGGTCATGGTTTCTGTTCACAGCAATAGAAACTCTAAAACAGAAGTTGGTACCAGGGACTGGGGTATTGCTGTGTTATGCCTGACCATATTTTGTTTGGAGGAATGTGGATTTGGGGACATTGGAAAAAACAGTGGAATGTTGGGGCTTAATGGGCTATCCTAGTAGGAATATGGAAGGCATTGGTGGTAAGGGTTATTTGAACTGTACATACCTGGACTGAGGGATTTCAATGGAGAATTATAGTATGTGGCCTAGTGACTGGTTTTGTGGTATTTTAGTGAAGAATGTAGCTGGTTTTTGCCTTTGTGTGAAAAGTTTATCTGGGGCTAAGGTAAAGAGACTTATATTAATTGCATTGACAAATGAAGTCTCAAAAAAATCCCAGCAGAGACTTTGTTCTCTGGTTTAGTCTCATGAAGAACATTTTGATCAAGTGTAATAAGCTTCAAAAGGAATGTATGGATCAAAGAATAAAGGGGCACCAGGAAGTAGAACAGAGATGAACAGATTAGGGAGTGGTGAGCTTAGGGCAAGTTCTCACCCGCTAAGCTTATTGTTTATGTGTTTGCAGTGGAACAAGGAATAGTTATATCATGTTAGGCATTACTGCCTGGTTGTTTTCATTTGGACTTTTAATCTGGAATGAACTACAATCCAGAAATTGTAATCTAAATCATAAGGCTAGAAGACACAGGCTTTTGATCTGGATCTTGAGGCATAGTGGCCATGAAAAGCTTTGGCCCAGGAATGGTGATCCACACCTTTAATCCCAGGAGACAAAGCCAAGCAGACCTCTGAATTCAAGGCCAGCCTGGGACAGAACAAGTTCTAAGTGAAGAAAGGCTTAAGTCCAGGCATGGTGGTACAGGACTTTGATGCCAGCATTCAGGAGACTGAGCCATGTAGATCACTGAGTTCAAGATCATTCTACAGAGCAAGTTCCAGGACAGCCAAGCTTAGGCAGGGAGGAGTTGGAAAACAGAAAACTGGTGATGATGTAATTAATAGAACAAGGGGGCCATGCTCCAGCTCCAGCAAGCAGCAGAACATGGCAGCTTCAGCCATGTGGCTCTGACCTTATAGTCAAGAAGAGGAGACTACTGGAATAATTGATGCTGGTTATTGGGAACTAAGAAATCAGTGGTGATTAAGAAAAAACCAGTACTACAGAGGTGAAATCTGGGAAGTGTTTTCTTAGAGCACAAAGATGATGTTTTCTAGAGATAGCCTCATGCTGCAGCTGGACTTGGTCGTGTGTAAGAATCACCTACGAGGTACTAGTTTTGAAGGCATGAAGTGGTCATGGAGCACAGCTCAAGCTTGGTACTGTGAGCTGCCAGGGAAGGCCATTGATGAAAGTATGGCCTTAATTGATGGCCTAGGGCTGAAGGGGTCATGAAAGAAGTTGAGGCTTGGCATTATGAATAGAGCCTATGAGAGGCTTTTGGTGAAGCCTGTTACAGCGGAAGACCCCAGCGTATTGGAGATGCCAGTACCATGAGAGGACCACCAAGATCAGCAGCAACAGTGGAGTCAACCAGAGTGCTATAGAGGGCAGAACTGGAGAAGTCACCCAAGCCCTTTGGAGGAGCCCAGAAGTTCATGTGTGGATCCCAGATATTAGAACAAGAAGCTGGAGTTGCCTTGGAGACCCCAAGATGTTAGGGATGTCAGAGCTGTGGGATACTGGAAGGTTGTTGTTGCTGCTGAATCTTCTAACAACAGTCAACAAGGATAAAAGGCGTTGGAGATCTGAAGAGCACTTTGACATCAGACAAGGGACACAGAGGCTGGAGTCTGCTCAGGTGGTTTTATGTCTTGCATTGGTCCAGTATTTCCTCAATATGACATTTTGGATATCCTGCATGGTGTGGGAGCTATGTGATCTGCTTCTTGACTTTTATTTCTCAAGGGATTACAATTAAGAGATTTCATGAATCTCAGAAGAGATGTTGAACCTTATATTTTTAACAGTGTTGAGACTATGGGACTTTTGAAGTTGGACTAAACTTACTTTGCATTATGGTATGGTTAGGCATGGTTCCCTTAGACTCACAGACTATGGGGTTCAGGGAGTGGAATGTGGTGGTTTGAATATGCTTGGCACAATTAGGAGCGGTGGCCTTGTTGGAATAGGTCAGATGGATAGAAACCTGGCATACAGGGAGTAACAGACCTGAGTCCCATAGTATAGAGGATCTTGGGTGTGCCTGGAAGCCAGTTAACAGATCTGAGCTCTCAGATGGTCAATCTGTATTATTACTAATTCTTGCAGAACATCTGTTGGGTATCAGCACTTTGTACACATTAACAGACCAAGAGACATTCAAAAGAATGGAGATAATTTTCCCCTTTCCTCCCTCCAACCATTCTCATATACGCCTCCTTTTGCTCTTTCAAAGTCATGGCTTCTTTTAAAAAATTGTTATAATTGGGCAGTGGTGTTGTATGCCTTTAGTCCCAGTACTCAGGAAGCAGAGGCAAGTGGATCTTTGAGTTTAAGGACAGCTTGGTCTACAAAATGAGTTCCATGATAGCCAGGGCCACACAGATAAAGGCTGTCTTCACCTCCCCCCCCCCAAAAAAAAAGTTGTTACATACATATATAAGTGTACCTAAATATGTAAATACAACCCACATAGTCTGTATATGTACATGACTATACGTGTACACATTACTGGTATGTACATGTGTTCACTGCTGACCATTTGGTACTGGATAACCAGCTGGAACTTGTGTCGGTGTCCTCTTCCTTGGGAGACTTCATGCTCTCCTAATTGTCGGCAGTTCTTTGCCCTAAGCTAAAGACCTCCTGAGCTTTCCCCTCTCCATGTTATCATGTCTATTGCGTCATCCTATTCGTTATGCTCAGACAGCCATGTTGGTGAGCCTTCATGGATGTTCCTTCTGACATTTCTAGGAGACAGGAATCTCAACAGCAAACTTCCTGTTACTCTGCCTCTCCCAATCTTTCCACAGTGATCAGCCCGCAGGTGCAGTTGTGCTGTGTATCGATTGGGATTGGGCCCCAAACTATGCATTTTCATTGGTTGTAATGGTCTCCGTCTGCTGCAAAGTGAAATTTCCTTAATGAGGGGTGAAGATTATATTTATATGTATAAATATAGATAGATGTTTAAGATGGAGCTAAAGATTACACTGGCTAAGTAAAGCCAATTCTGTGGCTTCTCTGGTCCTGGATTGTTGTCTAGGTTTCCACTACCAGGAATGATTTTCTTTTTGTTGAGTGGGTTTTACATTTAGTTAGAGAGCTGTTGGTTACTCACAAGACATTCATGCCACTATTGCACCCTCAGGGTGGTTGTGTTGTGTGTTGTTGTGGTTAACACGTTTGGTAGGATTGTTGGTTGCTTCCCTTTTTTGGAAGCTTGCATGGAATCTTCTGGTATTATGAAAGCTAGTCTTCAAAGAGATTTTCAGAGCAGATCCAGTTCAGGGCCTCTGGCCTGTCTGTGTCTAGTGATCCTGTCCTCCATGCAACACTCCCTTTTCACTCTCCTGGTCTCTGAAGTTACTCCAGATTATGAACTCACATCTGAAGATTTAGTAATAGGAGCCTCAGACGAGAGAGAATGTGAGACTTTAGTCTTTCTGGGTCTTTTCTCCATTCATCATTCACCCAGACAGTCCCCAGGGAAAGGTGTCTTTCTTCTTCCTTTAGGGGGACTTGCCAATGACAACACTGTGATGGATGTACAAATACTAAGATGTAGAGCCAAGGTGTGACTCATACCATCTGATTCTATAATTCAGATTTTCACCAACCACAATGACTTAACACAATAATGGAGCAGGAGACTGAAAAATATAAGGACATCCAGGTGGGGCATAGTGGCACACCAGCCTGTGACACTAGCATACGGGAGTCTGAGACATGGGATATGAGGCTTTAACTCAAACAAGAACAACTTCAACGAAGCCATAAGCAAGAGTGAGGCTGAGAGACAAGCAAAGCAGCAGTGTTGTGCCGTCGTCATTCCATCTTTAATCAAAATCACAGCGCATTTGACACATATAAGTGTCCAGACCTTCAGTGACTTTTGTATGTCAAGATCCCTTTGCATAACATTTTGAGGCTAATTTCGTGCTATGAATTTACAAATGTACAACATAAAAATACATTTGGAGTCCATTCCATGTAAGTTTAAAAGCTTTAAATGCAATAGACATACATTGTAAAGATATTTAAAATAAAAATTATAAAATGAGCACAAAGAAGTCTTCCCTTTGGAATTTTTAATAAAATACTGCTCTGTCTAAGATCTAATGAGAAATTCCAGTTAGTTACAAAATAGTTACATGACAAAAGAAATCAAGGAAGATAGATATGTATGAAATCACACTATTTAAATGAAGCAAATGTTAAAACACTTTGATACACCGCATACCACCCATTACTCAGTGTCACGTGAAAACACTCAAAGTAATTTGTGCAGCAAAAGAAAATGTAAGATTCTTGAGGCCAAGAAAAAAAAAAGCTAAAATATAAAATTCAGCTGGGCAGTGGTGGCACATGCCTTTAATTCCAACACTTGGGAGGCAGAAGCAGGAGGATCTCTGTGAGTTTGAGGCCAGCCTGGTCTACAGAGTGAATTCCAGGACAACCATGGCTACACAGAGAAGCCCTGCTTTAAAAAACAAAGCAAAATTCCAACACACACAGACACAAAAGACACATAGATACACACACCTATAACTATAAAGGAAAGGCAGGATTAATGAGCTTAAAGGAAACTGGGCCTAGGGCCAAACTCTGTAACCTTAAAACCCAGGAGGTGGAGGCAGGAGGACTGAAGGGCTAGCTAGCAAGAGGGAGTGGAGAAGGGGGAAGAGAGAGAAAGCCCGAGTTATAAGGACTTACAGCAGGCTTCAGAGAAAATTCTCACCCCCATGATTTTGAGAGAAACAGAACATGAACTTGGCTTCTAATCCCTTTGCAGCTACACACACCATTACCTTTTGCAATATTGGCAGCAATGGGCCAACTGGGGGTGAGGGGTGGTGGTGGTGGTGGTGGGAATTCACGTCTACAGGTTTCACTGTGTCAAAATGAAATCTGGAAAGCAGTCTCCTTCATCAGCTGTACTTGAGATCAAACTCTGCAGAGCAGGGAGTTTTCACCCAAAGGCACACAGATTCTCAACAGTCCTGATGCTTGAACTATTTTCTTCTATCCTCTCTCAGAAAGAAGGACATATGCTGGATGAGCTAACACACATGATGTGTGCAGCTGTCTCTTACTGTGCCCCGGCACAAAGCGAGGATGTCTAACAGGAATATGAGTTAAGTCAGTCTGAAAATCACTAGCAAAGGGGGTGCCTGCACTTTGTTGAAAACAACAACACTACTACAACATAAAATGTACACAGAGAGCTGCAGTTTCAGACCTGTCACTGTTTCTAAAAAATAATGATTCTTTTTTTGTGTGTGTGACCGATTTATTAAAAAAAAAAAGATACAGAACGCCTTTCATAGTAATTTCTAACAGATTCTCTTCTATAATGAAAGAAAAATCTGGAAGCAAGATAGTACAAAGAACATTTATCCGAGAAGAACTGTGTGAGTGCTACCTTCCGTGGAGTTCTGCCATATAAGGTGGAAACTAGATAACCACTATGAAAAATATTTGAAAAAAGAACAGATACTTAAAAAGAGAGCAAATAAAATGACTCTATAGTTTATTTCCTTAAGCTAAGTAACTACATTAAAGTCTGCACATAGTACTGGGTCTCACCTATCTCCTTTTCTTTGCCTCCTCCCCTAGAACCAAGATTCCAGAACTATCTAGACACAAAGTGAGCATGTGACTCTAGGTGCGGGAATGGAGTATAAGTTAAGAGGCAGCAACACCTTCCTTCTGCTCATCACGGAAGGAGGGAAATACCTTCAGACTTCATTACTGACTGCTTGCCTTGAATTCACGGTCCCCCTGCTATAGACAGCTTCCAGAGCACTGGAACTGGAGACGTGCGCTACTGAGCCCAGAGAAGGAAGATCTGAAATCTAAACTAAGGTTCAGAGGGAATAACGTTTTGACACAACTGAGGGTTAGATATTCAAGCCTCTAGTCCATGAAGTGCTTACTTAGGTCAATGAATGCATTGACCAGGAAATGTACCAAACTGAGAAAGGGAGACAGGGCTGACAAAGCTTAACAAAGAAAGACTTGTTGAACAAAGATATTTACAATCATTTCCAGTGAGGAGAGGAAGGCTTAATCAAATAACTTTTCTAGTTACATGGAAACAGACAATCTGGGGGAACTGTTCCTTCTGTGACCACAGTCCACCATTTCCAAAGGTTCTTAGATTCAATAGCCAACTGGACATATTTTAAAAGCTTGAGGGTGGTTTCAGGCTGACTCATCCCAACCGGGTATATGGTTGCCACAGCCCATGTATGTTTCAGAGATGTGCTCCACCCCTGCAGACATGTGTCCAGAGACCCAGCATTCTCACAGCTATGCTGCTGCTGAGGCAGTCTTGGCCTCTCACACCTTCCAGAGGCTGCATACTTCACTGCTCCCTATCTGCCAGGACAGAATCCTCTTTTCTTTGCAAGCTTGACCCTTAGAATTTGCTTTTCATTTTTAAAAGGAAGGTCAGACACTCTTACTGGCTTTCCAAATAGAATTACTAGCTTGTTGTGCTCAGACTTTAGAGAAATATCCTCACAGGTTCAATGGCATTGTGTTTACTCAAATTTCTCATGGAATTTTCAGAACAACTCCTTCCTCTGTGTTCTACAGGGGACATGGTTGTGCACAATGGTGAATTTATCGCACAGGAGTAATGTACAGTAAATGTAAGTGAGGTAACAAATACTACACATTTCAATGGTCTCGGAAGGAGCTACCATAGTATTGTCATAACTGAACTTCCCTTGTGTCTGCAATGGATGCTTCCCTTAAACACAGAGTTTTGAGCAACAAAGACAAACAGTGTGAATGGCCTGAGCCTCCCACAGTGCCCAGCGAGAAGTTTCTACTGACAGAAAACAAAGTTACAGAAATTCACATGACAATAGAAAATAAAGATAATAATCATTTACCTCTTACACTAAAGGCACTACTAGTATACATATATCCTGCCATCATTTAGAGAAACACTGAAATTAGCAGAGAAAGGAATTCAACACCAGCATTTTTAAAAAACAGTAAGACAATTTTAAGACTTATGGCAGAGTTTCCATGACCTAAATTAAATCACACACAATAAGCAGCTCCATATAAAGACTGGTTCCTACTTTTTAAAAAGTATGATCATTTTTACTCTTTAAAAATATAAGCATATCACAAAACTAAAAGATAAATGTTTATATATAAATGCACGCCGTCATATCCTTGAGAAAATTTCACAAATTCCAAATCATTTCAACAGTGTGAATAACACACACCCATGAGTGACACGTAGAGACAAATGTGACATCACTCAGCAGTTCAGCAGGTATTAAAATGCACAACCAGAATGGGACAGGCAGTAAATAATGTCCACACAAAAAGACATCTTGAAATTTTAAAAAAGTTTACATTTTTACCAGTCCCAGGAAGCTCTACACACAGACCCACAATGAATTTTCACATAAGTGAAGTAAGCAGAGAAAAAGCCACACAGCGTGGTGACACACGCTGGAATCTCAGAACATGGAAGATTGCCATGAGTACCGGGCCAGCCAGGACTACACAGCAAGACCCTGTCTCAAAAGAAAAAAAGATATCAACAAAGCAAATATATCCCAAGAAGCCTAAAAAAGAATAGTGATTAACGTTCTGTACTGTACTCTATTTGAAGACTGATTTGTAATCACTGTACCCTGTAGATTTTGAAACTTAATTTTATTAGGAATTCTGAATGCTGGTTCTTGAATAATCTAAAAAAATTCGTTATTTTTTTCAAATCTAGATTGCTATTCCTCTTTTGAAGCAGTCAGATGAATGCGCCGGAGAATGTCCTAAAGTTGCTTTGGTACAAGATTTAGAACAAAGTAGCAATGGCCGCACCAGCTAGCTCAATAGCTCCATGGCCACCGCCGGCCGGTGTGCTTGCTGGCTCCAGAGCATCCAAGGGAATGACTTTGGCCACAGATGGCTGTGAACAGAGTGCAGGCCACTCTCCAGTCATGTTGTTCCATCATTACAAACGAATAAAACCCACTCTTAGGAAATTACAAGGCCTAATTCATGCTGCATTTAGTTATCCCTCAATAATAGTGTAAAAAAGCTTGTTATTATGATAAGATAATGACTAATTTATAGTTCAAGGATCCTTCTAATGAGGAAGCCAATGGTTAGAGTGGTACATTTTAACATTTAGACCACTCATATTTACTGTAGTTTTTGGTTTTTGAAGCAAGGTCTGGCCAGGAACTCACTATGTAGTTCCACACAGTGAATATATGGCAATCCTCCTGTCTCAGATTCTAAAGCATGATGCTCATAGGTTATTACCATGCTCAGTTTGCTATTTATTTTAATACAAGGTTTAATTTCTCTTTTTTTTACAGCTTTATTGAGGTATCACTGATGTACAACAAATTGCACATATTTAAAGTGCACAATTTGATATATAGTCTTAAATAGCATGAAAAGTGCCTGATAACTTAAAAATAAAAAATATTTAATCTAAACATACCCTAAAATAGTACATTTCTGACACATAGATATCAATTTATAAAAAGGTAGATGGAGATAAAAGAAATGAATTCCCAGGTACCAAATTTATTCAGAAGGTTTAGAAACGCTGAAGTTGACAGCCAGTTTTCTCGATTTCCTTCTTGAGGAGCTTGGCACTGACCTCGGTTGGGACCCAACATGGCCTTGGGAGGCAGTTTCAACGTGAGAAGACACGGGCTGGGCAGCCTGAGAGGACGAGGAAGAGGCTGGTGGACTTTCTTGTGGAGTCATTTTGGTGGCTTCAGAAGACACTGGCTTGTTAGTCTGAAGTGGTGTGGCCTGAGAACTCTGGGCCTCCTTCTTCTCAAAACTCTTTCTGTTTGCAACTCTTTTTTTTGTAACCTTTGAGGAATAAAAGCATTATTAACTAATAATCTAGCAATCTACACACACACACACACACACACACACACACACACACACACACACACAGAGTATCAGAAAATACCATAAACTAGGCCATAGATACTTGCTAATCACTGCTGATTTTGACTTCCACTTACGAATAGCAACAAAATATTTTTAATAATGGCTGAAGAGATGGCTCAGTGTGTTCCCAGCACCCATATCTGCTGGCCTGTAACTCTGCTTCAGGGGGTCTGTCTTAGTCAGGGTTTCTATTCCTGGACAAAACATCATGACCAAGAAGCAAGTTGGGGATGAAAGGGTTTATTCAGGTTACAATTCCATACTGCTATTCATAACCAAGGGAAGTCAGGACTGGAACGCAAGCAGGAGCTGATACAGAGGCCATGGAAGGATGTTCCTTACTGGCTTGCTTCCCCTGGCTTGCTCAGCCAGCTCTCTTATAGAACCCAAGACTGCCAGCCCAGAGATGGTCCCACCCACAAGGGGCCCTTCCCCCTTGATCACTAATTGAGAAAATACCCCACAGCTGGATCTCATGGAGACATTTTCCCAACTGAAACTCCTTTCTCTGTGATAACTCCAACTGTGTCAAGTTGACACAAAACTAGCCAGAACAGGGTCCAACTTCTCTGGCCTCCTAGGGCGCCTGAACTTGGGTAAACATATTCTCCCTCCTTGGATGTAATTAAACCAATATAAATCTTTTAAAAGTATTTATATTACTTGCTACATTTAGTACTACTTATTAGAATATACATTCAGAGCAGAGAGCAGCCCAATTCACACACACTTTCTAGCCAGTACTGATAAGTACTAATTTTTTCTCAATAGTTTCGTTCTGAATATTAAAAAAAAAAAAAGAAAAGAAAAAGGAAAAAAGTAACACTGTTAAGGAAACCTGTAATTTTTTTCCAGCCCTCACCTGCAGAGGTATGAACTGATTGTGCACTCCGCCTGGCATCCCTCCAGCCAAGGGCATGGTTCCAGGATATGAAGGATAGTGGAAGGCATTCCCAGCAACTGGCACTGGTGGTCTCCATGGCACTGAGCCAAAGAGATGAGACGATGAAGGCATTATATTAGCTGTAAAACACCAATATCCAAAGAGTTAACCCTCCTCTCTGCTAGCCCTTTTTAGCTTCTCCACCTCAGGTGGCAACTGTAACTGTGCTTGTCAATTCGTCAGTCAGCCCTGGGCTCCTCTCTCAGCACATCAACTATCTACAGAAAGGCACTTATCCTGATGCTGGCCTGCAGAGGCCAGTGATCCTTTAGGAGTGGCTATAATCTTGGGACTTGGGAGAAGCTGCACTTTGCCATGGAATCATTTCGGTTCCTTCAGAAGACCCTGGCTTGCTAGTATGCAGCGGTGTGGATTGAGAAGAACTCTGGCCCTCCTTATTCTCAAAACCCTGTTTGTTTGGTTTCATATATGTACTTGAAGTGTCCCCTTAGGAAAGGTCTGGGAACAGAAAGGTCTGTCTTTACAGATCACAAGGCTCTCACCTTACCATTTGCTAAGTAGCTTCCACAGTGAGCACAGCATATAAAAAGCCCCAAGGCTCATATTCTGAAATATAATCACTTTCATGGTACAGGTAGAGTTTCTTTTCTCTAGTATTATAATTCAAGGACGTCTTTTGGCCATTGGAAGCACTCTGAACTGGTGATTCCTAAAATTATCTGTCTTTCCAAGATACTCCAAGAGTTTGTGAAATTCAGACTCCTAGTCAGAGTGACTAAAATCTAGTAAGCCAGATTCTTGCGATCTGAGGAGATCAGAGGACAATTTGTGGAGCTAAGCTCTTTCTGTCCACCGTGTGGGACATAGGATTTAACTCAGGCTGTCAGGCTTTGCAGCAAACGCCCTTACCTCCTGTCTCTGATCCTGGTGTTTTGAATTTCAAAGCAATTTATTTTTCTTTAATCTAATGTTGTTCCTTTTAGTATAGAGATGCATGTCCTTTAATTCTAAGAAATTTTAAGTTTCCTTCCGTCCTCTATCACTCATTATTTCTCTGGAGTTGCCAATAACAATTGTTGTTGGTCTGTGCACAATATTAATTTTTTGTTATTTTTAATTTTCTAGTTTTTACCATCCTTTGACCCATTTTAAGTTAACAACTGTGATGTTTTAAATGAGAAATGTTATCCTAGGCTTAGGTATTTGAATACAGTGCCCTGTTGGTGATGCTGTTCATGAAAATTATGGCATCTTTAGCAGATACTTTTGTTGAGGAAGTATGTCCCTGGAACTGGCTTTGAGTTTATAGTCTCATCCTATTTCCTGTTTTCTCTCTCTCTGCTCTGTGTTTGCATACATGGCCTCTCATCTTAGCTTATATGACCTCTGCTTCCAGTATGGAATCCTCCTTTGGTCTATTATCTCCGCAACGGAAAAGTAACTGATACAGAAATTGGTACCAGAAGTGGGATGTTGCTGTGAAGAACCTGACTATGTTGTATTTTGGAGGAATGTGGAAGACTGTTCAAGTTTAGACTAGAAAAGTGGCTGAATGCTGTAACCAGAGCTTAATGGGCCATTCAAGAAGACAGCAGTGATGAGAATAATGCAGAAGATAGAGGCCAACCCCATAATGTTTCAGAGGGAGTAGACACAGTGTGATATTTTTGTAAACAATCTCGCTGTTTTCTGCCCATGTCTTAAGAACTGACATGAGGTTACATTAAAAAGACTAATTTCTTTGGCAGAAGAACTTTAAAGACCACAGAGTCTATGTCATGACTCTTATGGGTAAGATACATGAAGCTCTACAATAACCAAGAGCAAGTGGGACAGAAAGAAATGGAAACATGCACTCTGGAGATAAAGAGGACATTTGGAGATAAACGGGGAATTTTCTTTTGGAAACATAAACCAAAATAAACTATTCCTTTTAGAAGTTGCTTTTGGTTATGGCATTTTAGGTACATTAGTAAGATTAATATACAGCTAAGGCATGCGCTAAAAGAGGCTGTAATGGTTAAGGTTAATGGTTAATGTAATGTTAATGGTTAATGTAATGGTTAGCACCATCAAGGAGAGTCCTGCTCTGCCCTGGAACAATGGGAAAAGTGCCATAGAAGACCCTACATAGCCAGACCCCCAACTTGTGAAGGGCTCAACCCTCAAGGACAGCTTGTTTCTAGAAAGCAATTGCTTCAGTCCAGGACAGCAGCTACTAAAGTGGCTGAAGGAGTATGGATCCATTTCTAGATAGCAGTCAAACCTGTCATCCATACAGCCCCATCTTTGGGGCATGAAAGATGCAAGCGTGAGGGCGAGCCCGAGGCCAGACAGTATGTGTCTGGGGAATCCCCGAATGGAGCCTGTAAGAGGCCATCATATATAGCTGTTATAACGAAGTCTGGGTGGTGGTGGAGACCCCACGATGTTAGAGATCATAGTCATGAGACATTTGCCAAGGAACACTGCATACAGGGAGCAGAACCAGTCTGAGAGAGAGAGTACGCTGGAGGCAGCAAAACTGGAATCATCTGAGTCCTGTGGAAATAAACTCCCAGACACTGGACATGGAGCCACAGTTTCGTATTTGTCCTGAGCTTAGGTTTACTCTGGCTCAGGATCTCCTCACTATGTCCTGCTCTACGACACTGCCACTCCAACTGTGTCATCACTGCCACTGTCTTCAACTCCCCCACCCCTACCCCTTTCTTTTTTCTTCAAGACAGGGTTTCTCTGTGCAGCCCAGGCTGTCCTGGAACTCGGAGTTCCGCCTGCCTCTGCCTCCAGAGTGCTGGGTTAAAGGCGTGTTACCAGGACCGGCTGCTTTCAGTTCCTTCTGCTGATCTGCTTTTATCTGTTTACGCTCAGACGCTTTGTTTTTTAAATCTCTTAATATTTAATTTAACAGAGTTTGGGTGGGAAGAAGGGTAAGTACATGTTGTAAAGTTTCTGGATTTTTGAAGATAGTTCTTTAACTGGGTGTGGTGGGTCCACTTTAATCTTACCCCTCAGAAGACTGAGGTAGAAACTAGAAATTCAAAACTAGTCTGGGTTACATGAGACATGCCTTAACAAACAAACAAACAAACAAACAAACAAACAAATCCCAAACCTTAAAAGTGGTGCATGTTGATGTATGCATATGCAAATAAAATGTAATTTAACAGCCCCCCAAACAACACAATGTACTTCTTAAAAGAATTCAGAGAAAATAAGAACTGAAGGATAAATACTTAGGAAAGCAAACCACCTTACCAGTAGGTTGGGTAAAAACAGGAGGGACGGCTCCAGGCGGTACTGCAGGAGGATAATTTGTAAATATGGGTGGAGGCAAAGGAAAACTCACACCCAAGGAGCCCTGTGGGAGGATTTAAAAGTAATGAGACAGAACGAAGAGACCTTTCTTTCTGTAGAGACTAATTACAAAATCTAATAGGCAGGCTGGAGAGAGAGCTTCGTGGTTAAGAGCACTTGCTACTTTTTCCCAACTATGGAAGTTTGATTCCCAGCATGCAGTAGGGCAGCTCACAACATCTGTAACTCCAGCTCCAGGGGATCTGACTTCCTTTTTCTGGTCTCTGTACACACACACACACACACACACACACACACACACACACACACACACTCTCACACACATCAATTTTAAAAACTCAGAACTCATAAATGATTCTTACCAGTTGCTGTAAAGCAAAAAGAGCAGCTCTCTCCTTGGCTTCACTTTCAGAGTGGCACTGTGGCCCATGTACCAGTAAGCCATTAGACAATTTTACCTGACAAACTGTCATTGTCTAAAAGAAGAAAATAGAGATGTCCATAAGATTATATGTCTAGGAACTGAAGTTCTTCTTTTAAACCTTGGACTAATAGCAGGATAATCTCATCTAAGTTTTAGGTTTCCAGGAAAAACTTTTGAATTGTGCCTTAACGTTTTTTCCTTAAAAAACAAAAACAAGGGGCTGGTGAGATGGCTCAGCGGGTTAGAGCACCCGACTGCTCTTCCGAAGGTGATGAGTTCAAATCCCAGCAACCACATGGTGGCTTACAACCACCCGTAACAAGATCTGACACCCTCCTCTGGTGCGTCTGAAGTCAGCTACAGTGTACTTATGAAGAATAATAAGAAATGAATCCTTGGACCGGAGAGACCAACCGNGCCACCATGTGGTTGCTGGGATTTGAACTCAGTACCTTTGGAAGAGCAGTAGGTGCTCTTAACCACTGAGCCATCTCACCAGCCCGAGACTTAGTTCTCTTTTGGGTATATATTCAGAAATGGAATTGCTGTAGCATATAATAATTCTATTCAAACAATGTTTGGAGATAGGATCTTTTAAACAATTATTTACTTTTATGTGTACGTTTTGTCTGCTTATATGGTTGTGCATCATTTGGGTGGAAGAACAGACAGAGCACTCTCAGCCACTGAGCTATCTCTCCAGCGCCTGGAGACAAGCTCTTGATTATGTAGCCAGACTGACTTCAGCCTCCTGTGTTGGATGATAGACATGTATCATCATGTCTGGCTATATTACCTTGGATTAGAAATGTCTATTTAAAGGTTTGCTCGCTTCTGAGTTAGGTGTTTCTGTCATTGAGCTGTACAAGTGAGCTTACCTATTCTGTTGTTATAGTATGTGCCTCTCCATGTGAGGCCTTGAGTTCAGATCCTAGTGCTGCTGAAAAACAGCAACGACTTCCCAAACCACAAACAAAAACCCAACCTCTACACCCCAGTACTTTTTTTTCTAGCTAAAGATTTTCAGTCAATTATGCTCAGTTAAAATTTATATTTGTGTAGTCATCAAATGCAGTATACTATACCTGTGTTGTTCGCAGAAAGGAGAAATCAGGTTGTGGCATTCCAACAAGGGAACAAATTCGAGAAAGTTCATTTACTGGTGTGGACATAGGAGGCATCTGGCCTGGCCAACACACACTGTCCACCGATGCCACATTTTGGAACTCGTTAGTTCCATGAGGCTTGTTCATATGGTATGCTATGGAAAAAGCAAAGGGAATATCCATATTAAGGAAATGATCTTGGACTGTCCAGGTGTGGTGCTTTGAGTAAAAATGGCCCCTATCAGCTCATACATTTAGATGTTTAGTCACCAGGGACTGAACTGTTTGATAGGAGTAGGAGGATTAGGAGGGGTGGCCTTGTTGAAGGAGGAATGTCTCTGGATGTGGGTTTCCAAAGCCCCAGACAGGCTCAGTCTCTGTCAGCCACTGCTCTAGAGCCATGTGTGGGACCGTGATGATTAAGGACTAAACCTCTGAAACTGTTAGGCAAGCCCACAATTATTTATAAGAGTTGACATGGTCATGGAGATCTCTTCACCACCAGCTGTTACAGTTTTATAGGAGATTAAAAAAGAAAACGACTAAATGGTTAACAACAGCAGGCTGGGCTGGCATGGTGGCTGGCACCTGTAAACCCAAAGCAGAAGGGCTGCCATTAGTCTGCGTCTAGTCTAAAATACAAAATAAGATTCTGAGCCAGGTGTGGTGGTGCACGCCTTTAATCCCAGCACTTGGGAGGCAGAGGCAGGCGAATTTCTGAGTTCGAGGTTAGCCTGGTCTACAGAGTGAGTACCAGGACAGCCAGGGCTACATAGAGAAACCCTGTCTCGGAAAACAAACAAAACAAAACAAAAAAAAGTCAAAATAAGATTCTGTCTCCAAAAACCAAGAGAAAAGGTTAAATAGCTGCCAAGACATAAATCTAGATGGTTATGGTTTATAAATGATAATTACCAAGATAAACATTTTAAAACTGGGTATAATAGAGCATACCTGAAGAAAAGTGTACTTCTATGAAGAATTAATTTACCCCCCTTTTGGAGACAAGTTCTCTCATTATGTATAGCTTAGAGATTACTTATGTAGCAGAGATCTACCTGACTCTTATTTCAGAGCTCTGGGATTAAAGGGGCGTGCCACCATATCTACCTGCTACTTCTTACTTTTGACTGGGGCTCATGAAACTTAAAATTTGTTTCAAACTTGTTACGCAGTCTTCGTGCCTCTGCTTCCTGAGGGCTGAGAGGATGAGTGTGCACCAACATCCCATCTCCTACGCAGAACTGGCAGTGAATCCAGGCCCTTTACCAGTTGAGCTGCTATATAAGAGCCTCAAAGCATCTATCATAGAAAACAGATTACACATGTGGGCCTGGTAGTGCAGATCCCTAATTCTAGGTATTTAGGAAGCAGAGGCTGGAAGATCATGAGTTCAAGGCCAACATGGACAACTTAATGAGATCTCAAAAACAAAGCAAAAAAGGGTGTGGAGTAGATCACTTGTCTAGCTTGCTCGAGGCCCCCAAGTTCAATCTGCAATAGTGAGTATTTTACAAAACAAAAAGAGGAGAGGTGTTAAGTGACCTTGCCCAAAAAAACAGAACCAGTTGGTAATATGACACAGACTAGATTCTTAGCTACTTAAGCTCTTTACATTTTCAAAATTAAGTAAAATATACTTGTTTTTGAAATTTATCCATTTTGCTTAAAAATTATTTTGATCGATTTCAGGAACATATCTGTCACTGTTATAAATATGTAATCAATTTCTAATAGCTTTTGAGGGCCAGTGGGATTTCTCAGTGGTTAGAGCCACCTGCCACCAAGCCTGAAGACCTGAATTTGATTTCCAAAATCACATGGTGGAAGAAGGAAAACGATTGCCATGAGCTGTCCTTTGATTTCCAAATAGCCTAATGACGTGTGTGACCCACATCCCACCAGTAAATAAAGTATATAGGCAGCATATACCAGCTGATCTGAGGCCCCAACACATATACAGCAGAGGAATGCTGGGTCTGTGTTCAATCAGAGATGATGAACCTCACCCTCAAGAGTCTGGAGGTCCTAGGGAGTTTAGAGGTCAGGCGGGGTGGGGCGTAGGGCCTGGGGACATCCTTGTGGAGACAGGGGGGTGGAAAGGAGGTACGGGATGTGGAACAGTTGAAGGATGAATGGGGAGGGGAGTGGGGGGAATAAAATCTGGAGGGTAAAAAAAAAATCCCATTAAAAAAAGAAAGCATCCTATTTCACCATAAAAATGTAATTTTTAAAAGACAGGGGTTTCTCTATGTAAGCCTGGAGGTCCTGGAACTCTCTATGTAGACTCAAATTCAGAGATCTACTTGCCACTGTCTCCAAGTGCTGGGATTAAAGAGCTGCTACTATACTTGGCTTCTAATAGTCTTTAAAATTATTAATTATCCAATATTTACTGGTGTACTGGCTGGTTTTGTGTGTCAACTTGAAACAAGCTGGAGTTATCACAGAGAAAAGAGCTTCAGTGAGGAAATGCCTCAATGAGATCCAGCTGTAAGGTATTTTCTCAATTAGTGATCAAGGGGGAGGGTCCATTGTGGATGGTGCCATCCCTGGGCTGGTAGTCTCGGGTCCTATAAGAAAGCAAGTTGAGCAAGCCAGGAGAAGCAAGCCAGTAAGGAACATCCCTCCATGGCCTCTGCATCAGCTCCTCCTTCCTGATCTGCTTGAGTTCCAGTCCTGACTTGCTTTGGTGATGAACAGCATTGTGGAAGTGTAAGCTGAATAAACCCGTTCCTCCCAGCTTGCTGCTGGTCATGATGTTTGTGCAGGAACAGAAACCCTGACTAAGACAACTGGTGTATATTAGAGCTAGGCACTGCTTTGGGGCCATATTTTGATCCTTAGTAACTTCAGACTGAATTACTCAAAACTTTTTTTAAAGTACTGTGAGAAACTCCAGTTCAAATTCGGTTTTGTTGGAGCCATTCTTCCTGGTCAGTTTTTAGCAGAGGATTGCCTAAGTGCAGTATTAAATGTAAGAAGGGTCTAAGGCACAGGGACAGTGTGGGTCCTGTCACGCAGCCCTGAGCCACATGCCGCACTGCCAGTGTCACTTCCAGTGTGCACCGCTGCTAGTGCTTTCTAACTGAGCTCACAGCCTTTTCTGTTGTTATACTGGTTATTTTAATACTGATATCAACTGATAGCACCTATGACGGGTTGGACAGTGCCATTTGACTTATATATTAGTATCATGTTATTTGTAATGATTGTGGTCATTGTATAAATTGGAAAGATATTTAGAAAAGTTAAAAATGTATTTATTTAGCACATAATCATTTTTAAATTATGAATGAAAAAGGATGTGAAAATTCTTTTAAGGCTTGCAAATTTATCTGTAATAGTTCTAAGTTATCATAAGAAGATGTAAGCTTACAAATATTTAATTACATACACAAGCAAAAAAAATGTTTGAACAAAGTCCAATTATGTAGCGTGGGCTAGCCTTGTGCTAGGCTTAAAGGTGTACATAACCAAACTTGGCCTCAAAAAAACTACTTCCAGCTTAGCGTGGTGGTATAGGCTCTGATCCCAGCACTGGGGAGCGGCGGCAGGTGAAGCTCCGTGAATTCAAGGCCAGTCTCATCTACATAGTGATACATAGACCAGTACACTGTAAGACCTTGTCTAACAAACCAACCAATCAGAAAACCGAACCAAGCAGAGCCGGGCGGCTGCTCTATGGCTGCAATTCCAACACTGAGCTTTACTCCATAGTGAGACTGTCTTAAAAAGATTAAAGACAAAACCACAACAAAACCAGAAGGTCTATTAACAAAATTATCATTATTATTATTATTATTTAAATTGCAGATAGGGTATTGCTATGCACCCACAGTTAAGTAAGAACTCATTATGCACTGCAGGCTGCCTTGGGCTCGTAGCAATTCTTCTGCATTAGCTTTCTAAGGGCAGAGATTGCATGTGTGAGGTACCATGCCAGGCTTCAAAGTGTAGCTATTTGTTTATTTAGTTTTTAAAGATTTGTTGAGGTTATTTTAAAATGTGTGCGTGTCTACATATGTGTTTATGAGCACAAGGACAGTGCCTGAGGAGGTCAGAGGTGCTGGATCCCCTTGAGCTGGAGTTGTATCTGGCTATTAACCACCTGATGTGGTTGCTGGGAGCTGAAGTCTTATCTATTGCAAGAGGAGTGTACTCTCTTAACCCCGAGCCGTGTTTCTACAGCCCTATTTCTTCTTTATGTGTCTGTGTGCACATGGAGGTCAGAGCAGCATGTAGGTTAGTCTCTGATATCATTGTCTTCCCTTAAACTGGGCTTGATTTTCTTGGATCGACTGGAAGACGGCAAGATTCAGCAATCTTCTCACTGCTTCTCCAGTAGCTGGAATAACAGGTAGTCATGGGCTACCTGGCTTGTTACATGTGTGCTATGTATGTGAATGCTGGTCGTCATGTGGCAAGTATTCATTTTTTTTTTTAATAAATATTTATTGATTTTTTATTTGAGTACACAGTAGCTGTCTTCAGACACACCAGAAGAGGGCATCAGATGCCAGTACAGATGGGTGTGAGCCACCATGTGGTTTCTGGGAATTGAACTTAGGACCTCTGGAAGAGCAGTCAGTGCTCTTAACCACTGAGCCATCTCTTCAGCCCTGTGGCTGAAGTATTCTTAACTTGTTGAGCTACTTCTTCAGCCCCAGTTTTAAAGAGAACAAATGGATTTGGTGGCTTAACTGGTGAAGGTGCTTGCTGTCAAGCCTGATGACCTGAGCAATCCCTGTCTGGGACATACACATGGAAGGAGAGAACTGACTCCTCCAAGTTATCCTCTGATCATCACCACACATGTGCTACACACACACACACACACACACACACACCCCAAACAAATAAAATAAACATTTTTCAAAGGAACCACATGAACTGAGCTTTTGAAAATGATATTCACTATTGGAAACAGGAGCTAACTTACTCATCTTCTTACTTGGCTTAGGATGTGATGACAGTCCATGCGCATCTCTTCTAGAAGGAACAGTGGCTTCATTGTCAGATGTCTTCATATCATTCTTGCTGTCTGTTGTGTCAGGGCTATCAATTTTCAGAATTTCTTTAAGCATCCGTGTTCCTTTCTTTTTAGAAAATGATTCATAGGTAGAGGGGTGAGAAGAGAATAAACGTTAGACTTAGGTGGCTTATTCATTTTTCTTCTTGATTTTCTGAGTTTTTTTCTCTTCTTTTGAGGTTTGTCCTTGTGCAGCTAGACAAGAGCTCCATCTAGTACTGGGCTATCGCTCCAGCCTTTGCTCTTTCTTTTGAAGAGTTCCCGCTGTTAAAAATTAAGATGTGGGGCTGGTGAGATGGCTCAGCGGGTAAGAGCACCTGACTGATCTTCCAAAGGTGATAAGTTCAAATCCCAGCATCCACATGGTGGCTCACAACCATCCGTAACGAGATCTGGCGCCCTCTTCTGGACCATCTGAAGACAGCTACAGTGTACTTACATATAATAAATAAAATAAATCTTAAAAAAAAAAACAAATTAAGATGTTTGGGATGGAGAGATGGCTCAGTGGTTGAGTTTGGGCAGCTCTTCTAGAAGTCCTGAGTTCAATTCCCATGGCTCACAACCATCTGTAATGGGATCCAGTGCCCTTTTCTGGTGAGTCTGAGGACAACTACAGTGTACTCATGTACATAAAAAAATAATTCTTTAAAAAAAAAATAAGATGCTTACTGAATTCATCTAAGACAATTAGATGGTCAAAGGCTGAAATATACTCAGATTTCTAAGTAATATTTACCCTATTTACTTTCTAGCCTATTTAACAGTGTTTAAAAAGCAGGGCTCTGTGGTCTAATGGGAAAACAAAAACAAAACCCCAGAAAAACAACATAAAAGGATGGCTAAAGCCACGCAACCATGGCTTTCCTCTCATGATGACAAAAGTGATGTAAGGTACCATCCAAGAGGAGACAGAGGGTTTGAGCATAATGCGTCCCCGTGTAGCAGTTGAACATACGAACCATAGCAAAGGACTGCGGTGACAGATCTGCCTCATCTGGAGGCTCTCCATGATGAGGTAACTGTGCTTCACTCTCCTTAGAGATATTCAAAGATGCTAAAAAGTTCTCAATTCCAGAGGGAGGCTAAAAGAATAAATACGTGTAAAGATAAAAGTGGAAAGTAGTAAAAAGCTAGATTTTACTCTAAAAACTCAACTGTTAGTCAACCATTTTCTTAAATGAAAAGTCTGAGGAGAGACAGTGGATAAAAAATTTACTTCTTGATTTACTTACCTTATGAACTGCATTTGGGTAACTAGTTACAACCTTCTGGGCTTCTGAAGTTCCCGGACTTTCATTTCTCTTCAATAGTTTAATATTACATCTGGCAGACCCTCCAGAAGTCTATACAAAAGAATAAGTTTCTTGTGCTAGTAAATTTATATGTACTATTTAATAATATTCTATATAAATTCAGCAACATATTCTATGTACTGCGTTCTCTCTCTCTCTTTCTCTCGATTTACTTGTTTTTATGTATGTAGGTGTTTTACCTGCATGCATGTCTGTACATGCTATGTAAATGAGCAGTCACGTAGGTGCTGGGAATTGAACCCAGGTCCTGTGGAAGAGCAGGGACTGCTCTTAACCAGTGAGCCAACTCTCCAGCCCCAAGAACTGCTTTCTATTAATGCCATAAGTAGAAAAGGGATGAGAGGGACTAATAACTTGAATAGGGAAAATTATCATTTTTCATTAACCTGTAAGTAAGATTTAGATTTCTTTCAATTTTGATATAGATTGTAATCACTGATATGGTTTGTATATTTGTGCTATACCACCTCAATAGAAATAATCAGCTTTAGATGAGGTCATGAAATGGAACTCTCATGATGGGATGAGCAACCTTAAAAGGAGAAAAGGCTCTGGAGAGATGGCTCAGTGATTAAGAGCACTAATTGCTCTTCCAGAGGTCCTGAGTTCAAATCCCAGCAGCCACATGGTGGCTCACAACCATCTATAGTAGGGTCTGGTGCCCTCTTCTGGCATGTGGGCATATATGCTGGCAGAGCACTACAAATAATGAATGAATGAATGAATGAATGGAGAAAGAAAACAGCCCTTTCTAACAGATCAGAATTTAAGACAGGAGCCTCTATCTAAAGGTCAGGAAGAAAACAGGACACAGAATCTTACCAGATCCTAACTGTATTTCAGTACTGTTATTTCTCTGAAACTTACATATCTTATTTTACTATTAAAATCGTTATTTTGGCTGGGTATAGTGGCACACACCTCTAATCTTAGTACTGTTTTGAAGACAGAGGCAGAAGGATGAATTCAAGGATAGCCTAAGTGAGTTAAGAGGCCAACTTGTGCTTCATGACAATTTTTCTAAAAAATATTTAATCCCAAGTCTGCCCACTTTTTGTTTTCTACATTGGCAGAAACTGCACCAGGACTTTTCACATGGCAGGGAAGTGCTCATTGCAGAGGGATTTCCCAATCCAAGAGAGCCATTAAAAGCACTCGGGAGGCAGAGGCAGGCGGATTTCTGAGTTCGAGGCCAGCCTGGTCTACAGAGTGAGTTCCAGGACAGCCAGGGCTATACAGAGAAACCCTGTCTCGAAAAACCAAAAAAAAAAAGAAAAAAAATTTGTTAATGCTGGGCGTGGTGGCACACGCCTTTAATCCCAGCACTTGGGAGGCAGAGGCAGGTGGATTTCTGAGTTCGAGGCCAGCCTGGTCTACAAAGTGAGTTCAGGACAGCCAGGGCTATACAGAGAAACCCTGTCTCGAAAAAACAAACAAACAAAAATGTTTGTTAATGTATGGAATGTATGCATAAAAATATACAAAATTATGCATGCCAAACTCTTTGATTCTTATCTAATACATTTACATGCTCCTTATTAAAACCTAGAGACAGTAAAACAAACAAGATGTATGACCTCTGCTTCCCCGACTCTAACTCCATACAGTTTGACTTTTTAAACTTTGCTATCAGTGTATGTATTAACTTAGATTCTTGTAAACTTCAGGGACTCTACTAGAATCCACCTCCCACAGACAAATGGACTCAAGATAAGTACTGTCAATTAACAGGTGGTTTCCTCCCCCCACCTGCCCATTCCTGAGGGTGGGACCTATTCCCTTTCCCTGGTCCTGGGACAGCACTACCCCCCCCCCCAACCCCTCCTCCAACTCTCAAGACCATAAGGCCTAAGAATTTCAAATATACACCACACAAAAAAATTTTTTCCCCTCCAATCTTCTACTCCAGATGTTCTCTCAGAACCTAGGAAAGCTCCCAGTTACCCATAGGTACTTTGGCCTAACTTCACAGACTGCATCAACCTGGACAGCAGTAAAACAACCAGCTCTTCCTGGACTTGACCAATGTACTGGCTGGTTTTATGTGTCAACTTGACACAGGCTGGGGTTATCACAGAGAAAGGAGCTTCAGTTGGGGAAGTGCCTCCATGAGATCCAGCTATGGGGTATTTTCTCAATTAGTGATCAAAGGAGAAAAGGCCCCTTGTGGGTGGGACCATCTCTGGGCTGACAGTCTTGGGTTCTATAAGAGAGCAGGCTGAGCAAGCTAGGGGAAGCAAGCCAGTAAGGAACATCTCTCCATGGCCTCTGCATCAGCTCCTGCTTCCTGACCTGCTTGAGTTCCTGTTCTGACTTCCTTGGTGATGAACAGCAATGTGGAAGTGTAAGCTGAATAAACCCTTTCCTGCCAACTTGCTTCTTTTGTTGTTGTTGTTGTTGTTTTTTGTTTTTTGGAGACTGGGTTTCTCTGTATAGCCCTGGCTGTCCTGGAACTCACTTTGTAGACCAGGCTCGCCTCGAACTCAGAAATCCACCTGCCTCTGCCTCCCGAGTGCTGGGATTAAAGGCGTGCGCCACCACGTCCGGCTGCCAACTTGCTTCTTGGTCATGATGTTTGTGCAGGAACAGAAACCCTAAGACAACCAACTTTCAAAATTTTTGCCCACACCCCATAAACAAAAATGCACCCCAATGTCAGCAAGAAGTAGTCATGGCCAATCACAAAGTACCCTATTTATTTATTTATTTATTTATTTATTTATTTATTTATTTGTTTATAATTAACAAAAGGTTGGGATGTTTGGTTTAGGACCGGGTCAAGGGACCCAGGTGCAAATTTTATATATCAGCAGACCTGGCTTCCCGGTTCTCTCAGCATCCCTCAGTCCCTACCTAGCACACCCTGCCCCTGCCCTTGAATTTTCCAGCCCAGAGGCTGGGTTGTCCTTCTCTCAGAGACTCTTCCCTAGAGAATTCAGACATTTTGGTCTCTTACTCCGCCCCTCTTCCTCTTTCTCTTTGTTCTCTGCTGGAGCTTACCATTTTTTTTTTTCTACCCACTCTCCATCGTAACTTCCCTGGCCTCAATCCACAGGACCAATGAACTTGCTTGCCTGAGAGCAAATTTCCAATAAACCTACCTGCCTTTAATATATTCTAATCTGGCTTGAATTACCTCATTTCACTGGTGGAGAAATAACCTATCATTATGTACAAATAGATACTCCCACATATTTTATAATACATGAGAAAAGCTCTAAGTAACCAATAGTTTATTTCTTTTTCTTTTCTTTTTTTTTTTTTTTAAAGATTTATTTATTATTATATCTAAGTACACTGTAGCTGTCTTCAGACACACCATAAGAGGGAGTCAGATCTCATTATAGGTGGTTGTGAGCCACCATGTGGTTGCTGGGAATTGAACTCAGGACCTTTGGAAGAACAGTCAGTGCTTTTAACCGCTGAGCCATCTCTCCAGCCCTTCTTTTTCTTTAAAAAAAAAAAAAAAAATTGGGCTGGTGAGATGGCTCAGCGGGTAAGAGCACCCGACTGCTCTTCCGAAGGTGATAAGTTCAAATCCCAGCATACACATGGTGGCTCACAACCATCCGTAACGAGATCTGGCGCCCTCTTCTGGAGTGTCTGAAGACAGCTACAGTGTTCTTATATATAATATAATAATAAATAAAATAAATCTTAAAAAAATTATTTTATGTATGTGAGTACAATGTTGCTGTCTTCAGACAAATCAGAAGAGGGTGTTGGATCCCATTCCAGATGGCTGTGGCCACCATGTGCTTGCCAGGAATTGAACTCAGTACCTCTGGAAGAGCAGTCAGTGCTCTTAACCAGTGAGCCATCTCTCCAGCCCCCCAGTAGTTTATTTCTATTTTAGAGATAAAGAAGTTGAGGTCATTAAGAATTGCTCAAGACCACTCAACTCTTTTCTTTTTTTTTTTTTTTTTTTGGTTTTTCAAGACAGGGTTTCTCTGTCTAGCCCTGGCTGTCCTGGAACTCACTTTGTAGACCAGGCTGGCCTCGAACTCAGAAATCCGCCTGCCTCTGCCTCCCGAGTGCTGGGATTAAAGGCGTGCGCCACCACGCCTGGCTTACCACTCAACTCTTTAAGTGTTAAAACAAGGATGACAGATGTCTCTATTCTGAACTGTGGACTCCAGCTGTATAACCATCCATCCAAATGACTATGGCTTTTACTGCAGTCCTTATGGACTGTTGAGAAGGCTGCAAAATTTATTAGATGCTATACAACAACCAAGTGCATAAAAAATCCAGTTATTAAAAATGTCAAGGGAAAATTACCTGTTTACTGGACAACTTTTGACTCTGACACTCAGCTTTAGGACTTTTATATTCTTCCTTAACTAGAGACAAGAAAGCAGAGAATTAGGGAAGTGAGAGTGCTTACTGAATACCAGTTATATTCATCAAGTGTTCACTATAGTAAATACCAATTATATTCATCAAGTGTTCACTATAGTAAATACCAGTCATATTCATCAAGTATTCACTATAGTAACACAGCATTTAAAGGACTTCAGGTGCATAGCTTCCTTCTGTGTTTGTGCCTCCCTCTCATCTTCTCCCTGCTGTCAATGCTGAGATCAAGCCTAGGTACTGGCAATTCTAGGCAAGTGCTCTACCTGGGGGAAGGAAGGGTGGAGACAGGAAGTGCATTGGCCAGCCACAACCAGTGTCCTCCAGATTTTGTTAGAGACCCTGTCTTAAAAAATAAGGCAGATAGCTGGGTGGTGGTACAGGCCTTTAATCCCAGCATTCAGGATGCAGAGGCAAGTGGATTTTTGAGTTTGAGACAAGCCTGGTTTACAGAGCAAGTTCTAGGACAGCCAGGGCCACAAAGAGAAACCCTGTCTTGAAAAATAAAACAAAACAAAACAAATCCAACAACAACAACAACAACAACAACAACAAAAGGTAGATGACCCAGTAAGATGGCTCAGTGGGTAAATGTCCTTGCTGCCATGATGGAAAAAAGAACCAACTCCTGTAAGCTGTCCTCTTGACTTCTACACATATCCACCAAATAAATATAACAAAAAAGTTAAGGAAAAAGATGAAGAAAGAACGAGGAAAATACTTGATATCAGACCCACATGTGTCTATGTGCACTTGCAGAAGCGGTACGTCTTCATAAAAGAATCTAAGGCTGTAGGCATTTAGCTCAGTGGTATACTATTTACCTGGTGGATATGAGGTACTCATCTTCAGAACAGAAAGAAAAAAATAAAGAGAGAGAGGGAGGGAAGAAAGAAAGAAAGAAAGATAGAAAATAAGAAATATTTAACAAAATTTAGCTCTTCCTAGGTAAAAGTAAGAATAGAAAAAACAGAGTGTTTCCTCACCAAATAGGGGACACTGAAACCCATAGCTAAAAATAACATGTGATTGTAAAAGACAGAAAGGTTACCTGTAAGATCAAGGTTAGGCAAGGTTAGGACTTCTCTTCTTTAAAAACAATTAACATAGCCTTATCAATAGAAGTATCAAAGTGAATAATGTAGGAATAAATTCAACATAAACAGTGTAAGGATTGTGTACTGTAAATGGTAAGACATTAATGGAAAAAAATTAGAAAAAACTAAATAAATGGAAAGGCATCTGTGTTCAAGGGCAGGGAAATGGCATAGTGTTGAAGATCACATCCAATGTGATCTATGAAAATTCCAGGCACAGTTTTTGCAGAAATTAATAAATTATGAAAAATTCATATGGAAATACAAAGACCCAGAATAAATGAAACTATCCTCAAAAAGGCAGACAAAGTTGGGGGACTCAAAACTGTTTGATTTCTGTATTAAATGCTACAGTAAGGAAGATAGCATGTTGTGTGTACATATGCGTATAGATCAGCAGATTGGAATGGAGGCCGGAACTCACCACAAAGATGTCTGGTCAACTGATTTTTAGGAAGGGTACCAGGAGAATGCAAGGTGCTGTGACAACTGGGCATCTACCTGCAGGAGCATTAATAACCTTTCCCATCTTCATCACTGCAGACTTAAAGTCATGGGGCTAGTATACTTGTCACTCTCTCTGCCTCTCTAAGTGTGGGCATATGCACATCATGGCATACATGTAGCTCAGAGGCTAACTCTAGAGGTTGTTTCTCTCCTTCCACTATGTGTGTCTTGGGGATTGAACTCAAGCTGTTAAGCTTGAATGGCAAGAGCCTTTACCTGCTGGGCCATTTCACTTGCCTGATGAATTTTTAAAGTATGAGTTATATTTCAACAAAGCTGTTTGTTTAAAAAAACAATAAAACAACCAACCAACAGATCAACCAACTATCCAACCAACCAACCATCCAACCAACCAACCAACCATCCAACCAACCAACCATCCAACCAACCAACCATCCAACCAACCAACCAACCATCCATCCAACCAACCATCCAACCAACCAACCATCCAACCAACCAACCAACCAACCAACCAATCAACCAACCAACCAACCAACCAATCAACCAACCAACCAACCAACAGCAACCAAAAAACCAACAAAAAGAAGATAGCACACAAACACTTTTCTACCTTAAAACTTACATTTTCGGTGTGAGTCATGTTTTCTTTGCTGATGTCTGACACTGTGGTCATTAAAGCCAGATTTATGAGGTTCAGTTACTTGACTTATTTCTTGAGGTAGAACTGCACCCTTAAAGTTAAAATTTTCAAGAATTAATTAAACAAACCTTAATATAACTTCAAAAAATTTTAAAGTTAATTTAATAAAAATTACACAGTTTTTTAAAAAAACACACAGAAAACTATATAGAATTTAAAAAACTACTCAAAAACCACTCTTGGAAATAAGAATTATTAATATAATGGCCATCACACTCCAGAATTCCCCTATGTGTTAGTTAGAAAGCAAGGTAAATGAAAGACAAGTATCTTCCCCAAACCCTCTTTTCAATAGAAACAATTCAATCTAAATTTGTTTAAAGTCAACAAATACAGAAACTAAAGAAAGTGCTAAACTTTGAATGTTTGTTCATTAATAGAACCTTCTCTAAGTCTTTTAATAAGATTTCCATTATTTTATGTGTGTGGGTGTTTTGCCTACATGTATGTCTGTATACCATATGTGTACCTGGAGGATGAGGTCAGTAAAGGGCATCGGATCCCCTGGGACTGGATTGCAGATGGTTGTGAGCCACCATGTGGACACTGGCAACCAAACCTAGGTCCTCTACAAGAGCAACAAGTGCTCTTAACTGCTGAACTTTCTCCTTCTGGGCCTCTAGAAATTTCTCTAAAACTTTCTCTAGGCTTACTTCAAGACAAACACACTTTTAGTGTAAGAGGAGATAAGGATCAAGGGGATGTAACAGAAGAACAGGGCTGGACCTGCTCATTCACCTCCACGATTATCTTGATACATTGATGTTAACAACTTCCATTAAAAAGGCTTTAAAATTAATACTTGTATTTTATGAAAGGTGAGGATATTAACTCATTTACATTCCTTTCTAGGTACTTTCCTCAATAGTGGATTTAAAAATTAATGTTTATATTTTCAAATGAAACACAACTTTCCAGCACGACCCACAAGCCCATAGTAATGAAGACAGTTTATAATTGGACACAATAGTAAAAGGTAAGATTGTTTCTCTTCTCTGTGGATGCACACACACACACACACACACACACACACACACACACACACACACGTACCTGCTGACACACTCATGTCCTCATGCCTTCCTCCAATACTTCTCAATCTAACTTTTTTATCAAGGTTCTTCACTGACCCTGGAGTTTCCCACTTGAGTGACATGTGCCTGTCTTTGAAACCCCAGCGCTGTGTCTACAGACATGTGACATTATGCCTAGCTTTTAACTGAGTACTGAGGACCCAAGTTCATATCCAAGCACTTTACCCACTGAGTCAACCCTCCAATCTCAAGATTCTTTGTTTGTTGAAAGGAAGAGAAAGCCAGAGGGCAAAAAGAAACAACTTGCTATAGCTGAATCTGCAAGAGGAAGTCAAAGCAGAGGCTGGAGAGATTTAATACAAAGTAACTTTCCAGTTGCCCAGGTTCTATCTGGTCTGGGCTGGTGCCCTGAGCAGACCTTGGGTGCAAACTCTGAAGCCAGTCTCACAACACCCAAAGGAAGCTCCACTCCCAGGCGCTCTAACATGCCCAGGACCACAGGATCCCAGGATCTCAAGGGCCCAGAGGCAGCTTGATTCCCAGGAGCTCTGACACAACCAGGATCTTAGGATCACAGGGTCCCAGAATCACAGGATCACAGAGACAGCTGAACTCAGGAGTTCTGACACAACCAGGATCACAGGAAGGACAGGCTCCAGTCAGATATAGTCAGGGCAGGGAGCACTAGAGATAATCAGATGGGGGGAGGCAAGCGTTAAGAACAAAAGCAATAGAAACCAAGGTTACCTGGCATCATCAGAATCGAATTCTCCCACCATAGCAAGTCCTGGATACACCATCACACAGGAAAAACAAGATTTGGATCTAAAATCACTTCTCATGATGGTGTTAGAGGACTTTAAGAAGGACATATATAACTCCCTTAAAGAAATCCAGGAGAACACAGGTAAACAGCTAGAAGTCCTTAAAGAGAAAACGCAAAAATCCCTTAAAGAAAACGCAAAAATCCCTTAAAGAATTACAGGAAAACACAATCAAACAGGTGAAAGAAATGATCAAAACCATCCAAGATCTAAAAATGGAAATAGAAACAAGAAAGAAATCACAAATGGAGACAACCCTGGAGTTAGAAAACCTAGGAAAGAGATCAGGAGTCACAGATCAAGCATCACCAACAGGATACAAGAGATAGAAGAGTTGTGAATAGTTCTTTGGGTCATTAAAAAGCCAACATATTTTTTATGTGCATGTGGTGGAATTGCAGGTGGCTGTGAGCTGCCTACCATGGGCACTGGGAACCAAACTTGGGTGCTCTGTAACAGTAGCACCCACTCTTAACTGTTAAGCTGTTGTTCTAGCACCCGCTTTGATGTTTCTGTAAAGAAATGTATGTTGGGTATACTGCTATATTTTACTAATAAATGCTTGGAATTTTTTCCTTTTTTTCTTTCTTTTTCTTTTCTTTTTTTAACTTTTGGTGAATTCGTTAGAATTCAGCTCAGTCTCTTCTTTCCCTCCCTCCCTCCCTCCCTCCCTCCCTCCCTCCCTCCCTTCCTCCCTTTCTTTCCTTCTTTCTCTTCTCCTCTTCCTCTTTTTTTCTTCTTCCTGCTCCTTCCTCCTCCTCCTCCTTTTTTTTTCCCCCTTAAGACAGGGTTTCTCTGTGCTGGTCTGGCTGGCCTGGAACTTGCTCTATAGACCAGGATGGTCTTAAACTCAGAGGTCAGCCTGCCTCTGCCTCCTGAGTGCTAGGATTATGGGCTTGGGCCACCACCATGCCCAAACAAACTCAGCTTCTTAATATTAATGTTTCATGAGTTTAAAAATGTTGACTTATGTAGCTTTTACTTCTTGGAATATACAGGAGACAGACAAAACATGGCTGTGTTTAGCTGAACTAAGTTGTATCTAGAAAGATTTAGCAGTAAAGAAAGCATATTTTAAGTGGAAAGAACAAAAGAACACACAACCCAAATGGAAATGATTTGTGGGAAATGGAAAGTAAAGAGTGCAATCTGATTAGCCACATTATTTTATCAAACAGCTGGACATACTTTTTTTTTTTAATGTGACTTAGTATGGTCATGTTATTGGCCCAGAGTTCCCAGAGATTTTTAATCTCAGAGACTCAACACTAACAGGATTGTTAGAGCAAAGCACCAGTGTACTCTCAGGATGCAGGGGCAGGCTCAAGAGTCAGTGTCTGTCCTGATGTTGTTCTTAGCCTGGGTTTTTCTTCGGGTCTTGTACATGTATCTTCAGATCTTTCTATACATCTAGTAGGGGACTCTTTTATCATGAATGATGCCACAGGGACTGTCATACCACATGGTTAGGTGCGTGGTACTGAAGTCACAGGCCAGAGTATACTTTTAAAAGCCAATTTCTACACCATTGTTTTTGGCCAGTTATTTAAAAACTCCTTACCTATCTTCCATATCAGTTATAGATTACAAAAGACCTTATGAGTGGGAGGAGTCAGGCTGGAATCCAATGGTACTGAGCAGGAATCTCTGCCTGGCAAAGACCTCATGAGTCTCCAATGCCTTCATTTTCTATGTGTGATCACAGCAGTACAGAGTGGTGCATTTGTATAACTTGTGTCATGAAGCCTGCATTCCAAAACTTAAGGTCCAGCACTGCTACAATCTATTGCTACATGGCACAAAGCGGTTTTCAACCCACAAGATACCTTAGCCAATTACACCTTCAGGCCAATTCAGGTGAAAGGATTATTAAGAGAGATTACACAACATTATACACAAAGAACTCTAAGTGAAAGATAATACCGAGGAGAACATTGAGAAAAGGCTAGGTTAGTTCTGGGAAGAAAACCTAAGGTCTGACTGGGTGAACGGGAAGTCCAATGACTTAGAATCTTGTTACAAAAAGATAACAGAAAGAAGACAACTAAAACTTTCTTGAGGGGTGACAGCACACCAAAGTAGCAGCCAGCCAGTGTGGACAGAACAAGGCAGACAGGGTCTCAACTAGATCTGGGGATGTCATTTCTTGATTCCAAGCTTTTGAGACTGTATGCCTGGGCAGTGATGGTGTAGAAACAGAACAAGAGGAGAGAAGAGAGGCTTTAGCTAGGGTTAATTTTGGGACATCTTGAGGTCGATGTGACACATACACTCTTCCTCTACAGACCTGCAAGACTGGATTAAATACTTGATTAAGAGGTCAGAACCATAGAGTATAGATTATTTATACTTGACAGACAGGTGAGAATCGAAGACATTAGTCAGGCATAAGAGAAAGGGGAGCTGTTCAGTTTAGTGGAATGGTTTTCTAGTGAACTGCTGGAAAAGCAAGAGTTACTACAGAAGATGTACATGCAAGAACCAGGGAAATGTTTCCACTCACTTACCCACCCACTCATTCATTTTATGAAGCAAGGTCTTGCTGTGTTATGTAAGTTGGCCTTTACCTCCTGGGTTAAATGGTTCTTCTGCCTTAGCCTTCTGAGCTTCAGAGAGTAGTTGGCACTACAAGTGTGTATCACAGTGTACACACTTTACAGCCAGCACAGTGGTGCAGACCTACAATCCCAACACTTGGGAGGTAAGACAAGGACCAGGAATTTAAACATGCCTGTAAAAGTCACCGATATTTGTTACTTCCAATTCTTCTTTCCTTTTAAGAAGACATAAATGTTTGCTACATGTGTCATGCCTGAAGAGACCAGTAGAGGGCATCACGTCCTCTGCAGCTGATCTTACAGGCAACTGTGAGATATCTGACATAGGTGCTGGAATGGAACTCAAGTCCTCTGGAAGAGCAGCACATGTTCTTAACCACCATCTTTGCAGCCCCTTTCCTTTCTCTCCTAACCCTACTCAATTAGTCTTTTACTCCTATCAATGTGGTGAAACTGGACATTTACATGCTAAAATCTATGGTCAGTTCTCAGCTTTTTGGTGCTGGGAATTAAACCCAGGTCCTAGGCAGGAGCAAAATCTTCAGTTCCAGCTTCATTATTCATTAAATTAAAAAAAAATCATCTTTATTTATATGTGTTTGTACACATTTGCTGTGGCATGTGTATGGAGGCCAGAGGTCAACCTGCTGATGTTTATTCTTTCCTTCTATCCTAGGCTATCTTGAGGACTGAACTCCTATGATAATGCTTGGTAGCAGGTGCATTTATCCACCAAGTTATCTTAAATACTCTTTAAGGTTATTATTATTACTTAGACAGGTCTCACTATGTAGCTCTGGCTGACCTGGAACTTGATATATAGACAACTTGAATCAGGACCAGATTTGCCTTGAATTCACAAAAACACAGCTGCCTCTGCTTCCCAAGTCCTGGGATAAAGTGTACACCACCATATACTGCAAGTATTTTGATTATTTACTTTTGGTTATGTGTGTACACAAGTCAGCCTAGGGCTTTCTTACTCCCCAGGCTCTGTCCGACGTTTTCTGAGACAGGGTCTAACTGGGCCGTGGCTCACCTGAAGGCTAAGCTGAGTGCTCAGTGAGCTCTATGGATGTGTCTGTTCCAGCCTCTCATGTGCCCTCTATGTCAGTGATGGAGAATGAAGTCAGGTTATCTGACAAGCACTTTACTGTTTTAGTCACTGTTCTACTGCTGTGAGGAGAAGACATGACCAAGGCAACTCTTTTAAGAGAGTATTTAGTTGGGGGGTTAACTCTCCTTTCAGAAGGTTAATCCACTATCACATGGTGCTGGAGCAGCAGCTGGGAGCTACATCCTGATCCACAGGCAGAGAGAAAGGCAGAAACACTGGGCCAGCCCTTATGAGGACTTCTGAAAAACCTCAGAGCTCAATCCCAGTGACACACTTCCTCCAACAAGGCAAGTGGCCCTAATCCTTCTAACCCTATCAGGTAGCTTTACTCCCTGGTGACTAAGCATTTAAACATCTCAGCCTACAGGCCATTCTTATTCAAACTACCACACTGAGCAATTTCCTCAGACTAATAATTTTTTAGGTTTTTTGGGGGGGTGGGGGGAGGGCAAGGTTTCAGAGCAGCAGAGGCTGATCTCAAATTCCCTATATAACTGATCCTGTTGCCTCTTCTCTGTTGGGATGACAGACATATACCACCATGAATGGTAGACTCCATTCTTTTATGCCTGTATGCATGTACATTCTTGTGTGTGTCTGTGTTTGTGTATATGCATGCGCTTGTGCATGCACATGAATGTGTGCTGGCTCATGTTGTACGTGTGCTCTAGGTGTTTTGCCTCCTACTTTATGTTTTGGACAGGGTCTTTTGTTGAACCTGAGCACAACTGACTGGATTCAGCTGGCTTGGCTGAGCAGCAAGTCCCAGAGGTCCTCCTGTAGCTGGCTCTGCAGCATCGGGACGGCATGCAGGCGCTGGTGCACTGCGCCTGGCTGCTTTCTATGGCTGCTGAGGATTGGACTCAGGTCCTCATGCTTTGTCACCATGGCACTTAGCCAACGCAGCCAGCTTCCTAGGGCCTCTTCTGTCTGGTGTTGAAGGGCCAGGGTTAAACTCAGGTCCGCTAAGGAGCTTTGTATCACTGCCTACAGCCCCAGAGCTCTTTTTAATCTCTGTCAATGTTTGTTCATATTTAAGAAAACCCTCTACCAGCATAACACTGCATATTCAGTGGGGGAAAATAAGCTAATTATGCCACTAAGGCCTTTGTTGAATTCAAAATGCAATAATTACAATTTTGTGAACAAGTAAAAATTATGCCAAAACTGATCTTGAAGAGAAGTTATATTCCCATTTACTGGTCCAACTTTATGTATGCCTGAAAGGAATTATGAAAATTCACGATCGAAACGCTCATGAAATTTGAAGAGGAATATAGCACTGCGAATGAAAAGAAAACCCCTTTTCTTTAAACTAACTGTCCATCAAAGGAAGGCTAACCTTCTCTTGTACTGTCGGCTGCAAGTGTTGAATTTTTCCAGCTCCCTGTAGAGATTGCCAAATGTTGCAAAATTCATCATTACCTTTTGTAGGTACCTAGTAAATAAACAAAAATTTATATGAAATATATTAGAAAACAAGCTGCTTCCTAAATGTTGAATGATAAACAGAATGTTTACCCCTCTCAGTCATCCTGCTCTGTAGCCGAGTGCACTGACTCCAAAAGCACCGCCTTGCAGTCTGACCAGTCTTCACATACATGCTTCTAAATGTTTTACTGGAAACTATTTAAATCTAAACAAACCATACTATAAAGATGATACTTATAGGTGGTGGTAGAAAAGTCCTGAGTTTGAGGTCCCCCTAAGCTATGTAACAAGTCTGAAGTCAACCTGGGCTTATGTGAGACCCTTTCTCAACCTCCCTTTCAAATAATGATAAAAAATATTGCCAACAACAGATTTATGTTTTTCTAATGTGGTAACCTATTAACTCAGTCAAACTTAGACTTGAAGACTTTATTTAGAATCTTTATCTCTGCTGACCTGGTGGCACACACCTAGCATCCCTAGTATTTGTGAGGTGGCAGTGAAAACATGAGCTCCAGCCAGCCTGAGCTACCAAGTGAGAGCCTGTCTAAAAACAAGCAAAAATATCCAACTTACACAGGAATAAGCTAATACATTAAAAAACTAGCTACTCTGGATAAATGGTTTCCTGAAGATTAAGACTAGAAAAAAACATGTACCAAAACTTAACACTGGGCCAGCAGGACCTAGCACGTAGCAAACAGAAGCAGAGACAGGCAGAGTTCTGTGAATTCAGCCTGAGCTAGACTATATAATGGGTCCAAGGCTGTACAGAGAAGAGAGACCCTGTTCAAAACAAATAAACTCACAGATGAAGAAAAACTTATGTGTGGTTACTTGTGCAATGGGAGTGAATTTCGTTTGTGTTTGTTAACAATTACCATTTTGCAATGATAAATGATCCATGATATGTGTTAACAATGTGACTAAGCCTAAGACTTGGGAGGAAAGAATTAAAACTCTCACAGGCAATAACCCTATGCCCAGAAAGCCGAAGAACATAATCATGAAACACATGGCAGCATTCTGAGGCCTGCTTCTTGCTGTGTCTGTGCAGGAAGGCCTGAGTCTCATGCAGAGGAGGATGACCTCAAACTCCTCCTCCTGCCTCTAATTCCCAAGCACTAGAATGACAGTTGTGAGCCACCACATACTATCTTGGAATTCTTTTTTTTTTTTTTTTTTTGATATATATGACATAATCTTCACATAATGATTCAAATTTATTGTCACTAATAAGAGGTATAGGGCATTTAGATTATATAAGAAATTTGTGTTGTGTTAGTCAGCTTTGCGTCAGAATGACACAAGATGGAGTCATTTGGGATGAGGGACTGTCCATTGAGAAAATGCCTGGAGGCAAGTCTGTAGTGCATTTTCCTTACTGATGATAGATGTGGGAGGCCCGGCTCCACTAAGCAGCTGAGTAAGCAGCAGGCCTCCATGGCCTCTGTCTGAATTCCTGGTCTGACCGCCCTTCACGATGGACTGTAAAGTGAAATAAACCCTTTCCTCCCCAAGCTGATTTTAGCCATGGTGCTTTATCACAGCAATAGAAACCCTATCTAAAACTAGTACTGATTGGGAAATAGATGTATTAAGAAAAAATAAGAATATTCTTGAGCTTGTTATTTAAACAAATATATTTCTTCTTTGCTATAACTGTAACTTTATAACATAGGTAGAATACTACTAATAGTACCTTATATTTGTCTTTCTGATATAGTACATCAGTATGTAGCTGACTAGGAACATCACATACGTGGTCCAGGATAGCATCCTACTTCATCTTTCCAAGTGCTGGGATTAAAGATGTGTGGATCTAGCTGGGTGGTGGTGGCAGAGGCCTTTAATCCCAGCGCTCATATGGCAGAGGCAGGTGGATCTCTGCAAGTTCCAGGACAGCCTGCTTTACACAGTGAGTTACAGGACAGTCAGGGCTACAGAGAGAAACCCTGTCTGGGAAAACAAAAACCAAACCAACCCAAGAGTTCTGTGTCTTTACATCAGGATCTGCACCATTTTCTTTTTTTTAAGTCAAAAGAGAAAACTAAGTCAAATTAGGTCTTCACTTAGACGTTGTCAAGATGAGGAACTTACCTGAGTAGGAAGAAAAAGCGACTGAGGAGAATGGTTGAGGCCTCCCAAGTGCCCAGACAGAGGCGCACTACAGTGACTCACAGGCGGCTGTGGTTTCACAATGGCTGTCAACTTCTGGTTTCCAGTTTCACACCGACTCCCATGAGAAAGGTTCACCAAGGCACTTGTTGGCAGTCGGTATCCCCTACCAGGTGAGCACCTAAAATGAAGATACCATCTCAGTGGCGGGTCTGCTTGTGCATACCCTATGATGTGGGCAGCTAGGAGGCAGGAGTGGGAAGGTCAGGAAGTCAGTGTAGGTCAGATAGAGTAGGCCACACTGTGCTCCAGAGTACAACCTTGCCTCAAGAAATGCGAGAAAAACAAAACAAAACAAAAAATACTGAAAATTAATTCAGGGTTAGATCCCTGAACTTAAGGAAAAGGGGGGGGCAGTCTTTTGTCAACTTTTTCAACTCTAATAATACGTTTTCCTCTTTCAAAAATACCATCTTCTCGTATTGATGACACTAAAAAAGTAGAGTTCTTTTATGACTTCCAGTTTGCTACAAAACATGTATTTTCATGAGAATTATACTATAAAAATGAATATGCATGACAGCAATCTTTCACACAGCTCTCTCTAAGATGCCCTTAACTAGGAGTAAGAAAAAAAGATGTCACCAAGACAAACATACAAAAAATCAAGCCATGCTTGGTAATGCATGCCTGTAATCACAGTATTAGAGAGGCTGAGGCAGGAATATCAGATGTTCAAAGCCAGCCTTGGCTACGTTTCAAATCTGAAACTAGTCTGTCTAGATGCAACCCTCTGTTAAAGAAATTAAGACAATGAAAAAGAAAACAAGACCCAAAGCATGTATCATAATGGTGTATTTTGACCATGTGGTTGCACATCCCTGAACCTGTCTGCCATCCCTGCACTTGGAATGTAGAGGAAGGAAGACCTTGGATTTGAGGCCAGCTTTGATCAAGACCTTGTCTCAAAACAAACACACACACAAAAGAAAAAAGTCACAGGGCGGTGGTGGCACACGCTTTTAATCCCAGCACTTGGGAGGCAGAGGCAGGCGGATTTCTGAGTTCGAAGCCAGCCTGTCTACAAAGTGAGTTCCAGGACAGCCAGGGCTATACAGAGAAACCCTGTATTGAAAAATTTAAAAAGAAAAAAGTCATGTAATATATATGTTAAATATATACTGCAGTTATTGTGCAAATGTGAGTTATTAAAACTAAATAATTGAATAAAAGATCAAAATTATGTTGCTGCATTTAAGAGTACACACTGGGAAGGTCTTAGAGGAACAAACATATTCAAGTTTCAAAATAATAGAACTTTTATATTATTATTGAGTGCACACGGGCAGGAGGTCAGAGGACAACTTTATGCAATCAGCTGTTTCCTTCCTGTGACTTTTACTTGTGTCTGGCTGCCAGGTTTGTGCAGCAGTCACCTACACCTCTGTACCATCTAGCTGGCTCAATAATGGCATGTAGTAGAAGCCACTCAGTACAGTCTAAGACTTTATGTCAGGAGGCCAAACAAGAGTAATTTAAAATTATAATTACCTATTAACCAAAACACAGATGGAAAGGAAATTAAGTTCATGTCAGCTTTGTAGTTAAATTAGAAAGAAAAGCTGGAAAATGATTAATTTCTTCCTCCTAATACTCTAGTAATTTTTATTACAAATGAAGATATTACAAAGTATAAGTGAAAGATTACATACATCCTTGCTAGTAGTTCCTGTAACTTTAAACTTTGTACTAGAGCTCTCTCAAAATGATATCATGCTTCATATAACTTTCAAATGAAAGCAATTCAACTCTACTGTTTTAAATCTGATAATTTCCAGTTGTTGCTTTTATCCTTCAGAGTCAAGTTTCCTGTCTCATTACTAAACTGCCATTTAATCCTCAAGCTATTATGATCTTGTTAAGCACCCATAACTCCACTACATTAGATGATCAAGACTTACAGGTCTTTGAACTCAGCCAGCTCTATTCCTGAAGTCATTTAACCAAAAAATGTCCTTTGTCACATGTTCTATCCTGTGTTCCTGAGTTATTTCTCACTTTCTTCTTTCCTCTCTGCCCAGTTAACCACTGTTCATGCATTCATCACATTTAATTAAATAGTTACCGTTAGAGTCAGTTGTTGAATCTCCTTGGCTAAAGTGAAAATTCAGGAGCGTAGACAGGTACTCACTGTTTTAACTGTATAGCAACTACAATGTCAAACTGGGCACACACATCTACAAGTAATACAAAATCAGAGAGAGGCTGCATGGACATTCATGAAGGACAATTATTATTTGGAAATACAAACCTTATTGTTAAGCCTCCAGGAAATTCCTCATCAAATAATACTTCAAATAGTACATCAGCTTCTCTGCTAGCTGTTAAAGATGAAGAAAGGAATTAGACGGGAACTCACATAGTGGGAAAGCAGCAGTTAAGTTGTAAAGAATGCTCAGCAGCATTTGTCTTATTTTAAAAGTTTACAAAAATTGTTTAACTCTGAAGAAAGCCATGCCAGCACACCAACCGTCATCCAAGGCAACAAACACCACAAATGCCTTACAAGCCCATCTTGTCCTCATCCCTAAAAGGCAACCACAACCTTTACCTTGGTAATCTGGTTTCTTAGATAGTCCTTTACACTATTACTAGCTATAGACATACCTGAAATAATGTATATAGTGTTTGACAAGTTCATTATCCATCTCTATCTCTGTCTATTATCTACCTACCATTAGAGATATACTCTTGTAACACACTTGTGCTTGTTTCAAAATGATGAGTCTCAGTCCTGTTTCCTGAATATATCTCAGTATTTCTTGTATTCTGCCCATGAAAATACTATTGCTTATCTCTTTCCTCTGCTATAAAAACTTAGCTTATAATTTTAACAATTATAACAATGCTATAATGAATATCATGTAAATGTCTCCTCTATGTATGCTAATCCTTCCATAAAAGTGAAATTACTGGGTGTTAAGGAATGCATTAAAATGTTGTTTATTTTTTTTGAGAAAGGGTTTCTTTGTGTAGCCTTGGCTGTCCTGGAACTTGCTCTATAGATCAGGCTGGTCTTGAACTCACAGAGATCTGCCTGCCTGTGCCTCCCAAGTGCTAGGATTAAAGACGTGTGCCATCACTTCCCAGGCTCATTTAAAAAATTTTATATGATAGGTTATACATATTTAAAGTATATAATTTAGTAAATTTTACCACATGCAATTAGTCAAAAAGCCCATAATAAATAAGATAGTTATTCCCAAAGTCTCCTGTATCATTTTGCAATGCATATCCCTAGTAACTAGGAAACTATTAAAATATTGTCATTATAGATTATTGCATACATCAAATTTAAAGTAAATAAGATTATACAGCTCATATTCTTTTTTTGTCTGGTTTCTATCAGCATAATTATTTTGAGAGTCCTCCATTTTGATATATCATTTTCTTTTCTTTTTATATTGTTGAGAAGCATTTCACCACATATTATCCAACAATTTATTTATTCATTTACTGGCAAGCATTTGGAATTTTCTAAATTTTTGATATCACGTGAGGCTTGGTGTAAATTTACATCTTATTTTGTCCTGGATCAGTATCTAGGAATGGAATGAATGTCTTTGCTTTGCTGGTGTGTGGGGCTGGTGAGATGACAATCCTCAGGACAACTGGTAGAGAGAATGACTCTGTAAGTAATCCTCTGGCTTCCACATGCACACTGTGGCACCCAAGTGAGCATATACATACCCACTCCATGTACACACTCATGGCCTGACACACACAGAATAAAGAAAAACTAAAGAGAAAAAGTAACTATTAGAGAAACTATAATCCTAGCACTTGGGAGGTTGAGGCAGGAGGACTTTGAGTTTGAGGTCAGCCTATGCAACATATTAAGTTTCAGGAAAGTCTTGGCTACACAGCAAGGGCATGCCACAAACAAACTTAACAAAGCCAGACATGTTAGTGCACCAACTAATCTCAATACTTGGGCTGCAAATGGAGAAAGATCATGAGTCTGAGGTTAGCCTAGGCTATGTAAAAAAAAATTTTTTTTTTTTTTTTGAGACAGGGTTTCTCTGTTTAGCCCTGGCTGTCCTGGAGCTCACTTTGTAGACCAGGCTGGCCTCGAACTCAGAAATCCGCCTGCCTCTGCCTCCCGAGTGCTGGGATTAAAGACGTGCGCCACCACGCCCGGCAAAATTTTTTTTAAAAGGACCCACCAAAGGGTTGGGGATTTAGCTAGTGGTAGAGCGCTTGCCTAGCAAGAGCAAGGTCCTGGGTTCGGTCCTCAGCTCTGAAAAAAAAAAAAAGGACCTAGCAAACTACTTTCCAAAGTGGCTGCATCATTTTTGAATTCTTACTGAAAATGTAGGAGAGTTCTATTCACTCCATGGTAGTATTGGCACCTGGATACTTTTTTATTTCCTTTCCTTTTAACCTTTCTTTCTCTTCTGAGGTAAAACCTGATGTAGCCCAGAGGGATGACCCTAAATGAAGTTCTGTTCCTACCTGTGTTGCCTGCGGCACTAGACACTGAACCACCGCTTCAAGGCATACTGGCAAGCAATCCACCTACTCAGCTGTGCCCACAGCCCTCCTACCCACCTACTCAGCTGTGCCCACAGCCCTCCTACCCACCTACTCAGCTGTGCCCACAGCCCTCCTACCCACCTACTCAGCTGTGCCCACAGCCCTCCTACCCACCTACTCAGCTGTGCCCACAGCCCTCCTACCCACCTACTCAGCTGTGCCCACAGCCCTCCCATTCATTCACTTCAGTCAGTCCAGCTGGTATTTGGCAGGATCTTTTTTCCTGCACAGATCTCCTGTGGTGAGATGTCTGCTTGACTATTGTGCTTATTTAAAAAGAACAGCTGAGGGATGACAAGCCTGATGACCATGGCATCCATGGAACCCCAGATGATAAAAGGCGAGAACTGACTCCCCCAAGTTGTCTTCTGATTTCCATATACACCCATATACAGTATATACATGGGGCAAGCCAGTGAGCCTCTCCATGTTTCTGCACCCCCCCTCCCCCGTTCCTGCTGGTTTGAGTACACCTGGGATAGGTGAGCCAAATAAACCCCTTCCTCTCCACTTTGCTTTGGTCATGGTGTCCATCACAGGAATAGAAATCCCTCCTAAGCACCCAGGCTTGAAGTCATGGATGGAACTTGGGTCCTTATGCTTCTCAAGCAAGCACTTATAGATTATCTCCCTAGTTCCAGTTTAAAAAAAATTCAGCGCAAGTCTTATTCTAAATCCGATACTGGCCTAAAATTCTCTATGTATCCAGGGTTAGCCTTGCACTTGTAGTAATCCTCCTGCTTTAGCTTTATAAGTGTTGTGAGTACAAGTACTAGGACCGGCTATAATGTAGTTGTGCTCATAAAAGTCAAATTAATAATTAACTAAGATCTATCCGCCGTAAATAACATCATCTTTATTCTGAGAGATTTCTAGATTATTATAAGACTTATTCAAACCTATATATTATGATGCAAATTAAGGTAAAACTGAATAAGATTAGACAAAGTTTAAGATGAGATGGTATTTTTCTTTCAGTGTCATAAACATGTAAGTACACCCTGTGAGGCCTTGAATAATTTTAGTGTGATGCTTATAAACATTAAACAGTTCTTTGCAACCTGTCCTCCTTTCAATCACCTCTCAGATGATTATGTGAGATAGGAAAATTTTCTCTGGAAAGTACAACCAAAAAGGTAAAAACAGCTAAAACAGGGGCTGGTGAGATGGCTCAACAGGTAAGAGCACCCGACTGCTCTTCCGAAGGTGATAAATTCAAATCCCAGCAACCACATGGTGGCTCACAACCATCCGTAACGAGATCTGGCTCCCTCTTCTGGAGTGTCTGAGGACAGCTACAGTGTACTTACATATAATAAAATAAATCTTAAAAAAAAAAAAACAGCTAAAACATAAAAGGATTCAGCCTTTTCTCTGACTTATTTTCTGCTTAGATGCACACAACACACAAATCTATGTCCTCCTTCACAATCTGAATGCAGCTGCAGACATCCAGTGCTGAAGTCTTACCCCCTTTAATTCCAATGACGGTGCCTCGGAGGCCGACTGGCACGGAGAAGCTCTCTCTCACGTTCACAACACGATCAAAGAGACGGAACTCGGCATCCCGATCAGGAATGACTCCATGCTGCTGCTCTAGAGGCTGAACAGAAGAGAGCCACGTACTCTAATTTGACACCTTTCACATGTTGATGTCTGTGAGTTCTCTGCTTGTTTTCAGAGCGTGGTCTTACTATGTAGCCCTCAGTTACCCGCCCCCCCCCCCAACTGTCTTCTGACTCTGTCTCCTGAGTGTTAGGATGGCAGGCATGCCACCAGGCAAAGTTCTTAGAGTTCTTTCATAGACACTTACTCTGTACAGCAAATGGGGCTTCACTGTCACTCGGACTTTCTTGTTGCTCTTTCTTTGCTGAGGAAGAGAGAATTCAGACAGAAAATTATAAAGCCATCACCACTTCCAACATCTATGAATTTCATAAAGCCAAACAAAGATGGTAATATTAAGAATACCTAAAGTTTTGTACCTGCAGGAGTGAAATACATATTGATAAAATGAATATAGCCTAATTTCTTAAATCTTGTTATTTTAGGTGGTATTATTATCATCATCATCATTATATGTGGAGTTGGCGCTCTCCTTTACATTTATGTATGGAGATCAAACTCAGATCACTGGGTGGCAATTCTTTTTACCTGCTAAGCCATCTTGCTGGCCTTAATTTTTTTTTTTTTTTTTTTTGAAACAGGATCTCACTATGTTGTCCTGGAACCTGCCACGTAAACAGGCTGACCTTAAACTCACAGATATCTATCTGTCTCTGCCTCCCAAAGGTTGGGATTAAAAATCCCATGATCCGGGGCTGGTGAGATGGCTCAGCAGGTAAAAGCACCCGACTGCTCTTCCGAAGGTGATAAGTTCAAATCCCAGCATCCACATGGTGGCTCACAACCATCCGTAACGAGATCTGGTGCCCTCTTCTGGAGTGTCTGAAGACAGCTACAGTGTACTCACATATAATAAATAAAATAAATCTTTTAAAAAAAAATCCCATGATCCTAAATTCTTATTTAAAAGTTTTAAAAGTAAAATACTTAAAATTTATTTATTTATTTTTATTATTATTTCTGTGTTTGTGCGCGCATGTGCATGAGTGTCATGGCCTAGACATGGAGATATGAGGACAGCCTGAGGAGTCACTGCTCTTCTCTCGTCATGTAGGTGCTGGGGGTTAGAACTCAGGCCATTTGGCAAACACTGCTACCCACTGAGCCACCTCACTGGCCCCAGTAAACTGTTCTAAAGTATAAGACAAAACATTTCAAAGTTAGAAGTATACTGCAGATTAGTCATTTAAACTACTCAACTGCAGTACTGAGAAGGGAGAAAATCAAATTAATTTACCCACAGGAGCAGGTGAGAAGAACTAGGCAGGTCCCCCTGGCAAGTGCTGGGTTAATTTCGGGTCCTTCGAGGTGCTAGGAAAGGACCCTACTTGAGCTGTACTGTATCTCTAGCCCTGCTGTAAGTACATCTCATGTGTAACTCTGCCCAGCCCAAGGAACGAGACTGATAAGCATAAGAAACTTACTTTTAATACAGAAGGTTATATTTTGTTTTGAACTTTAAATACCTTTTTTTTTTCTCTAAAAGAATTATAAAGAATAGTCATCAGAAGTTTTTTGAAGACAAGGTTTCACTTGTAACCAAGGTATCATCAAATTCATGATTTCCTGCCAAGGCCTTATACGTGCTGGGATTACAGGCACCGTTACCATGCTATACTGACAAAGACTGTACAAAAGAAAAGAAGGATGATGCATTTATGTATAAAAACATTATCTGATACGTATGTGTGTGCGTGTACTTAGACCAAATGACTCAGAACCAGGTGGTTGTTTTTTGATTTTGTGGAAACAGACTGGAATTTATTCTGTCATTTAAAAAGAAAATATAAATAAAACAAGCCACACCCTTTACTGCACACTCTCATATATATATATATATATATATATATATATATATATATATATATATATATATATATATATATATATATATATATATATACACACACACTAAGAAGTAGGAGGAAGGAAGGAAGAAAAGGACTGGATTGCTAGGATAAAATGATTGTTAGTCTTTTCTTTCTAGCTCTGCTAAAATAGATTTTCATGCTCAAGGTCATAAGACAGACTAATCTAGCTAACAATGCTATCGCTTTTCAGTCTTTTAGGCAGAAGGGAAGAGAGTAGAAAGATGAAAAGCTTGTGCTAGCCTAGCCGGGCAGTGGTGACGCATGCCTTTAATCCCAGCACTTGGGAGGCAGAGGCAGGCGGATTTCTGAGTTCGAGGCCAGCCTGGTCTACAGAGTGAGCTCCAGGTTAGCCAGAGAAACCCTGTCTCGAAAAACAAAAACGACAACAACAACAAAAAAACCAAAACCAAAACAAAAAAAAGCATTGAAAAGCTTGTGCTAAAAAGGTAGTTAGACAGCGGGAGGAGTTAGTGGGCTTCCCTGGGAGCCACAGGTCTCTGACCAGACCTACATCTGTGGTTAGACTTGACCATGAAGGAGATTTCAAAACAACTAGAAAATAGGTTGACTTGGGACGTGCCTTGTGACGCGCCCTGCCTGTCCCCATCTGTGCCTTGCTGCTCCACACACACTACCATTTTCATGTACAATACATTTTAGTTCTCATAACCACGCAGTCTCCTCGACATACTCTGAACCTAGATCTGACATCCACAGCTCTTGCAGTCAAGTTCACAGGGATCTTCTAAAGGTCTAGTTACCTACAATTGTGACAAATTATATAGTTAAAACTGTTTTAACACATTGCAATAGGCAGTGTTAGCGCATGCCTTTACTCCTAGCACTTGAGAGGCAGAGGCAGGCGGATCTCTGAGGCTAGTCTGAGTTACAGAACTAGGTTCCAGGACAGCTAGGGCTACAGAGAAACACTGTCTTAATACCCCCTCAAAAAAAAAAAAATTAACTTAGTTTATACTGATGGGCAAGAAAAAAAATAGATTAGTAAATATGACAATATATTGTATATAAGTATATATAATTTTGCTTTAAAAATTGAAATTAATTTAAAATAAATTAATAATTTTTAAATTTAGAAATAAATTAATAAAAATTTTTATAAGAATTGGAGAAGAAGAAATAATAAAGGTTCCAGACCAAGAATTGTTACACCTGACCAAGCATTAACTGGTTCAGCTTTGCACTTTAGAATGTAGCTTCTTACGTTATTTTCCAGGGCCTTACCACAACTGCAGATGTAGTACAACTTAGGTCTCTCACCTGCTCAGAGCTCAGGGAACTAGGAAATGCCTGGAGGGTCTGCATAGGCCATCTTCTGCATAGCAAACTGAACAGACCTTGGAGGGTCTGCATAGGCAATCTTCTGCATAGCACACTGAACAGACCTTGGAGGGTCTGCATAGGCCATCTTCTGCATAGCACACTGAACAGACCTTGGAGGGTCTGCATAGGCCATCTTCTGCATAGCAAACTGAACAGACCTTGGAGGGTCTGCATAGGCCATCTTCTGCATAGCAAACTGAACAGACCTTGGAGGGTCTGCATAGGCCATCTTCTGCATAGCACACTGAACAGACCTTGGAGGGTCTGCATAGGCCATCTTCTGCATAGCACACTGAACAGACCTAGCTTCTTCCTTTTCTTTTCAACAGGGTCTTGTTATGTAGCCATAGCTGACTTGAAACTTGCTAAGGGGCTGGGCTTACATTTATGGTAGTCTTCCTGTTGCCACATCCAAGTGCTGGGATTACAGGTATGCGTGCTGCCACCACCACCACTGTATTTGACTGTTCAGAATCAGTACTTACCAAAATTCCATGGTGATTTACTTGTACCTTAAAGTTCAAGAAGAACTGCTTTGGGGTGGACCGTAGATGTTTAAAAATGTTCTGCCAGTATGAGAAGTACCTTCTAATAAGAAAACTCACTTCTCTTTTCTTTTCTTTTTTTGTGGTGTGAGGGATCAATTCAAATCAGATAGGTCAGTGCTCTACCACTGAGGAACATCCTAGTTTAAAAGCTACTGATGTATTCATTTAATGATGGCCCTACATTATAAAGAGGCTTATATCATTTTCAGAATGTTATATTTGTCTTCTTTCCTTATTCTGTAATAACACACTAAAACTCTAATTAAACTCCTTTCACACATAAGCTTTAAATTCTTGTCTAATTTATATGTTGTAATAAAAATAATAAACTACAATTTTATATATATGTATATATGTATTTTTTATTTGCAAAATAAAGAAAAAAAGAGTAAATATTTTGTGCTATGTGTATATGAGGGTGTGTGCCCATGTGCACAGAAGAGGCCAGAGGAGGGAATGAGATGTCTACACGCACATAGGAGTCTAGCCAGAGGAGGGTATAAGAAGGTCCTCCTCCATCATGCCTTGCGTTAGTCTGAGATAGGTCCTCTTCCATGAGCCTCACTTGCTGTTACCTTTCCAATGCTCCCCCTGCCCCCACCTCGCCTGCGCCGCAGTGTTGGGCTTACAGGCCATGCCTTGCCTTCTATGTGAGTACACAGTATCTGAACTCAAGCTTACACAGCAAGTACTCCTATCCTGTGAGCCATCTTCCTAGCCCTGGGGGTTTTTTTTGTTTTTTTGTTTTTGTCTTTTTTTTTGAGATAGGATCTCACTCTGTTGCCCTTGCTAGCCTGAACTCACTCATACAGTCCAGGCTGGCCTCAGACTAGTACAATCCTCCTATGACAGCCTCCAAGTTCTGGGGTCATAGATGGGAGCCACCACAGAATCCTTTATGTCCAAATGAGCTCATTGGCCAGAATTTTTTTTTTAATATTTATTTATTTTTATTTTATGGGTATATTGATGTTGCCTGCAGCTATGTAAGCACATCAGCTGCATGTAGTATGTGCAGAGGCCAGAAAGCGCCTTGGGTCACCTGGAACTGGAGTTCTACGTGGTTTTGAGCTACCAACCATGTGGGAGCTGGGGACTGAACCCAGGTCCTCTCTACAAGCATCAAGAGCTCTTAGCCACAGAACCATCTCTCTAGCCTCTGGCCTAAATAACTAAACCCTTAGGGCTAAGGGTGTTATCTCAGTGGTAATGGCCTTGCCTACGCCATAGTACTGAAAACAAAACAAAGCTTGACACCACACAATTCTCTTGATTGGATGTCTATAATTTTTCTCCAAAAAGAAAAAATCAAGTAGCTCTTGTTTTCATGGTGTTCATCACAGTTTCTGAGAATGTGCCATGGGAGTCAAACACTACCATCCCCCATTAATAACAGCGGCACACTACGAGCACATCTGTCTGTCTGTCTTCTTTCCTTCCTTCCTTTCTAGCAGCTATGTAGTATAAGCAGATCTTTCTTTTTTCTTTCTTTCTGACACTACTACCACCACCATTAACAGCAGCTGTATACTGTGAACAGATCTATCTTCCTTCCTTGAATGAAAGAAAGAGAGAGAGAGAGAAAGAAAGAGAAAGGAAGAAAGCAAGGAAGAAAGAAGCAAGCAAGCAAGCAAGACAGACAGACAGACATGGTTTTATGTAGCCTAGGCTAGCCTCCGACCCGTTATATAGGATAACCTTTTTTTTTTTTTTTTGGTTCTTTAAGACAGGGTTTCTCCTTACAGGCCTAACTTTCTGGAACTTACTCTGTAGACAGACCAGGATGGCCTTGGACTCAGAGTCTACCTGTCTCTGCTGGGACCAAAGGCACACCCCATCATGCCTGACATATACAGGATAATTTCAACATCTAATTCTGCTGTCTTTTCTTCTGGAGTGCTGAGATTATAGGCTTTATGTGGTACTAGGATAAAATCAGGGTTTTGTGTATCCTAGGAAACTATTCTATCGACTGAGCTACACTCCCAGGCCTGAAGAGAACATGTTTTGTCTAGATGATCTTACTGATGATCATAACCTGTGAGGCAGGCAGTATTTTATTAGTGGCTCACCAATGGTGAAATGACACATAAAAAGGTTAAAATACTGAAAAAGAGTCTTAAAAGTTCAATGTGGTAGGAATGGCTCTTGAGCACAAGTCTTAACTGATTTTTCTATTCAAAAAAGAAAGTGTATTATCATGGAATCATTAAGAAAAAGCAAATTAAGAGAAATTAAAGTTTTTTTTTTTAAAAAAATACCAGTATAACCAACCCACTTCTATTATACCATTTAGTTAAAATGGATAAATTAGGTTAAGTTAATTACAGAAGTCTGTTGCTTTGAAATAGCAAACTAGAGAGATAAGATGTTAGCCTGAGCATGCCTGTGTGTGCCTGCACTTGAATGTGTGTAGGTGTTGCCTGTGTACCATGGACTAAAGGTGGGAAGCTGGTTCTCTCCTTCCCACCATAGGAACCCTCTCACTCACAAGCTCTGAGCTATGTCTTTAAAGAATGTAAGTACAACAGCAAGGAAGAGCAAATCATCATTATTCTTCATGCACAAACTTTCTATTGCGACTATAATTATTATAAGCTTAGAACTATTACAAAGATAGAAATTTAAAATTTTATAGTTTTTGTATACTGAAGTATATTTACAAGTATTCATTTAAATTTCCTAACAGTTGCTGAAAATGCTACAGGACTATTAATCAGAATCATTAAGTGCATACATTAGTTGGCTGAGACATAAAAACTGATAACGTGTTGTTCATTGTAACTTCATCTTGCGTCAGAAACCACAGTTCCTCAAAGTTAGTACCTTGCACTTCTCAACTTCTTCCTCGATCTTTTCGACAATGGCTGCATCCAGAATGTGTAAATCACAGGAAGACCGAGACAGAGCACTGACAGGATGTCCTTTCAGCCAAGTAATAATTTCTTGAACTTTCTCAGCCCTACAATAAAAACAGTAGTAATTTTTTTCACATTGATTAAAAATTTCTGAAGGTTATATTAAGTCTCTAATTAAAAAAAAAAAAACCTTCTGGGAACTGTGAATTATCAGATTTAAGTAATTAAACCAAAAATGAAATAATACAAGATAAAAGGTGACATTAGCTGAATGTTCAAACGGAAAGCCTAAAGGTGAACTACAGGACAAGACACACCACAAATCTTGCTCACCCATTCTCATTTTCTCCAGGCCAGATGTCATCTTCATAGAACACGTCCTCTTGGCTGTTTTTTGCTATATAACTAAACAGTTCTGGTGCTCTAGTCAACAAAGAAATAAATTATTGCTTTAAAATATGCAATTAACCTCACATAAACTTCCTATTAAGTGATTTTGTATTCTACTGGGAACATGTACAATATACTGAGGATTTTACAGTAATATTAAGGTACAGTATTAATAAGGAATGAGACTGAATGGATGGAAAGCCAGAATATTCCTATAACTCTAAGAAAATTCCCATTGGCTGAGAAACAGTTCAATTATTTAAAAAAAAAAAAACACTTATGACTCAGTTTTCTTTGATAAAAATGTGAGGAATTAGATGCACGGAAACAGTATTTGCAGGTTCTTTCCCCACCCTACCCACACCCCGCCCGGTTTTTGAGATAGAGCCTCTTATGTAACCCAGGCTAATCTCAAACTTATAATCCTCCTGTTCCAGCTTCCTCAGTGCTGGGATAGGAACCATACTACAACAATATTTAGGCTTTCTTTTTTTTTTTTTTTTTGGTTTTTTTCGAGACAGGGTTTCTCTGTATAGCTCTGGCTGTCCTGGAACTCACTCTGTAGACCAGGCTGGCCTCGAACTTAGAAATCCGCCTGCCTCTGCCTCCCGAGTGCTAGGATTAAAGGCGTGCGCCACCACGCCCGGCAATATTTAGGCTTTCAAAGTTAACTTTCTAATTTTTGTAATAAAGCTGGAACATTTCATATGTAAATTAAAGGTTTATAAATTTCTTCTGATATTCTTCAAAATTACATTTCTTTTGGAAATTTAAGACTATACAGCACATCCAAGCAGAACAAACACATCTTTGTCCTTCTCCAATCCACTGAAATGACAGTAAAGTAGCAAACTGCTCATAGATCAAAAAAGAGAAATGCAGAAAAATGGGGCATGTAATGTCACATGGTCTGGGAATAAACGTTTTGACCTTAGATATTGGAGAAGTGAGATTTAGCCGATCTGATAGACAGGAAGAAGCAGACCAAGCATCAGGGCCAGTCACTAGATGCGAGAGCAGCCACCAGTAACAAAAAGGTCACAACACCTCTGCCTGTGGGTTTCATGAGCTGCACTAAAAGCAAGTTTCCTACTCCCAGTTCAGGATCTCACTTGTGAACTGTGTTTTTGTTATGTGGCATAAACTTACACACCTGAAAAAAAACAGGTAATCAAAAAAGTGTGTTCTTGCGCTGGTGAGCTGGCTCAGCGGGTAAGAGCACTGACTGCTCTGTCAAAGGTCCTGAGTTCAATTCCCAGCAACCACATGGTGGTTCACAACCACCTGTAATGAGATCTGACGCCTTCTTCTGGAGTGTCTGACAACTACAGTGTACTTATGTATAATAATAAATAAATCTTGGGGCCAGAGTGAGCAGGGCCAGCCGAAGCAAGCAGAGGTCTTAAAATTCAATTCCCAACAACCACATGAAGGCTCAATACCATTTGTACAGCTACAGTGTACTCACATACATAAAATAAACAAATCTTTACAAAAAAAGTCACTTTTTTTTAAAGTCTGTCATTGAATCTGCAGAGCCTCACTAATTATGGTCTTCAGGCGTATTTAATAGCATTTACATTGAAAATATATATAGCATGCAAGTTGGGATAGGTGCTTATTTGCCTATCACCCCTGAAAAATAGCTGCAGATATATTTTTGACAGGTTAGCAAAGAAATCCTCTAGCTGTGGTTATACCAGAGACAGAGAGCTGAGGAGGTATGGATGGTACAGAGGAAAGGCTAGGAGCTGAGCATGTGTGGAGTTCATGCCTGGGGAGTGACTATACAGCCTGTGGGGCATAATGTCTTGAGGAGGCAGACTCTGAGAAGGACACAGACATGCACAAGTTTAGTGGGGAGACTTGTAAAATCAATACTGGTGGGTAGGGAAAGGAAAACAAGCAGAACCGGGCAATGGAAACAGGAAGATGTGAATCTGTGATCGTTCTCAGTGAATTTCATGGCCAATCCCACAAAGATCTCAAGTTGGGGGAGCCCTTTAGATCTGCCCAGGAATGGGGCAGGCAAGTTGCTTTCTCCTACACCAGAAGGCCAGTGTTCTGAAAAGGGAACATGACCCTAGCCTAGGTAGGGAGTGTTGTTCTTCATGCACACAATTCCAGAAGAGAGCTTGCCAAGTGGAGGGCTCTAGCAGCATTATCACTCCCAGGGGAAAAAATCCTTCAGTCTAAGAAAGGTCTGGGGTGGGTGGGAAGTAATCACAGAAGCCCCAGGGCAGCCATTTTACCCATTTTACCTGATTAGTTTCTAGAACACTAGCAGTCAGTGTTGTTCCTTACATCCATCATGCAAGGAAAAGGCTAGAAGATACCTCTCTAGGAAAAGTTAGCCAGTTAGAGAGAAGATACACAAACACAGCCTAATTATATTAGAATAAGATATGTTTTTAGAAATAATAATGACAAAAAAAAAAAAAAGATAAAAAGGTCAGGCGTGGTGGCACACGCCTTTAATCCTAGCACTTGGGAGGCAGAGGCAGGCGGATTTCTGAGTTTGAGGCCAGCCTGGTCTACAAAGTGAGTTCCAGGACAGCCAGGGCTACACAGAGAAACCCGGTCTCAAAAAAACAAAAACAAAAAAACAAAAACAAACAAACAAACAAACAAAAAAAAAAAAACAAAGAAAAAAAGAAAAGAAAAGAAATAATAATGTCCCATGTTGGGCTGGAGAGATGGCTCAGAGGTTAAGAGCACTGGCTGCTCTTTCAGAGGTCCTGAGTTCAATTCCTAGCAACCACATGGTGGCTCACAACCATCTGTAATGGGATCTGATGCCCTCTTCTGGTGTGTCTGAAGAGAGCAATGGTGTATTCATATATATAAAATAAATAAATAAGTTTTTAAAAAAAATGTCCCATGTGATAACCCCACCCAAGTGCACTAAATTCCCAATAGGCTTTTTGGCACATCCTCGTTAAACAGACACCAATAAGCACTAGAAGTGGAGGAAAAAACCAAATAAACCTAAAATAAAAATTCTGTAACAAAAATGGTGCAATAAATCAAATAGAGGAGAAAAAATAATTTGGAGAAAATTGGAGATTAAAAAAAAAAAAGACATTTAGTTGGCTCACAACTACCTGTAATTCCAGCTCCAGAAGATCTGATGTCTTCTGGCCTCTGCAGGCGCCCACAAATATGTGGTGTGTGTGTATTGATATTGATTCATGAAAATAATACCAGTACCAGGAGGCCAAAGCAGGAAGATTACATGTTTCAGGCCAGTCTGTCCTTTTTTTGATTTTGAGGCCAGCTTCTGGGGAGGGGTACTATACCTAGAGACCTTGTCCTTAACAATAAAAACAACAACAACAACAACCAAAACCAGCCAACCAACCATCAAAAACCAAGATAACTGAAGATGTCTCTTAGGATATGGCCATATTTAGAAGGATGAGAAAAAGAGTAGAAAGAGACAATAATCATGACATTGTCTAGCTGCAAATATTTATCATAAGCATATAAACCTAATAGATTTAACAAAAACTTGTAATAAAAACGTAGTGGGAGGAAATATGTTCATGTGTCCCTATAAGGAGCTGAGAGAAAAAGAAAAAGAGCTGGAAGCTCATAGAGAAGCTGTCACAGTCAGAAATCAATGGCTATGTGACAACTAAAAAAGTAAACACTATTTTTTGCAGTGCCACAGAGCAAACCCAAAGCCTTCACCATGCTAATTAAGCAGGTACTCTTCAATCTCAAGGCCAAGAAAAATGAAAAAGAAGTCTGAATGTGGCCTTTTAAGGAAATAAGAAAATGAGTAGAGAAGCTAAATTTTCATATGGCAATATGTAACTGAATCTTCCCGTCACCCTTTAAAAAATACGGAGTGTTGAGGCAGGGGAATGGCTTAGTGTATAAAAGCGTTTGCCTCTTGTAAGTAAGCCTGACAACCTGAGTTAAATTTTCGGAACCCATGTAAAGTTCTGAAAGAACTCCCTTGACAAGGCTGTCTTCTGACTTTCGAACCCACATGGTGGGACACACCTCTCTCTCAGTATGTATATGTGCAGTCTCTGTGCATGCACACAATACACTAATACAAATTTAAATGATATTAAAAAGATATAGAGTATTACTTTATTTGGAAATGGGGTTCTAATACAGCCAATTATTAGAAGGCTCTAATCCAGTATGACTGGTATCACTGTAAAGGAGAAATGTACACAGGCTGACCCAGGTGAAAGCTTATATGAAGACAGGTGGGGAAAGAGATTGTTACCTGAAGATAAGAGGGCTGGAATGATCAATCTATAAGCCAAGTAATACATAAAGTTATAGGAACAAAAGAGAGAACTAGTGGACTATAATCTTGTTGATACCTTGGTTCTGGTTACTAGAATGGTGAGACAGTTAAGTCACCTTGGTGAAAGCAGCTAGCTGGAGGTACTTTATTATGAAAGCCCTGTGACACCCATACAGGGATCCTCAATGACAAGGAGGATAGGAACTTATGGTAGAGAGAACATTAAGTTGTAAATCAGAAGAAAATGTATTAACTATATATCTAGGTATAGACTCACTTAACATTTACTAATAAAAATGGTACTATATATCTGAATTATTATTAATGCAATTTTCTTCTTGAGACAGGGTCTGAGACATAGCCCAGGCTGGCCTTAAACATACTAACTATGTAAGAATGGCCTCCAATTCCCAATCCTTTTGCCTTTGGCTCCTGTGCTGGGGTTAGAGGTGTATGCCACCATGCTTAGCTGATGCTATACATTTTATGAAGGACACAATCTCTCTCAGATGACTGCGGCAGGCAAGGAGGCTGGGAGCCGCTTGCTCGACACTCACCTTTCTATATACTCTGCGAGGAGCTGCTCTGCGGCCGACGAGTACATCCACTCACTCCCCACTTTCTTTGTATAGCCAGGGACTTCCTCATTTTTCTTGTTGAATTTGAGATTTAAACCCACATTTGCTTTATGGTCTCCATGAGGGCTAAGTTTAAAATCACATATACACATAAGTGTTTTAAAATTTGTTCAAAAATGAAAAAGTATGCTTTTTATTTTGGTACAGTGCTGGGGATGAATCCAAAGTCCCACACATGCCAGACAAGCACTACACCACTTAGCTACACCACCAAACCCAACATTTTCTTTCAATTCTTAGAAAAAGCTCAGTTCTGATTGTTCTACATTTTAGTCTGCATGGTTACTTCTAATTAGCAGTAATTAAAAATTATAGGACAGGTTTTAAAATCCAAGTTAAGAAAGCATATAAATAAATTATGTTATTAAAAAAAGAGAAAATTAACAAAATTCACAGAAATATATTACTGAGGCTCACACACACCCTCTGATACCTTTTTTCAAGGTTAGCTGCTAAAAATACAAACTGTCTTTTAAAACATCTAAAAAATATGCCGTTCATGTAAAGAACCACTGCTGGAAGAATTCATGGGCAACTTAGTCCACAGCCATTAATTGGAAAAAAATCAATACTGAGATAGTAAGCATTTAATCTCTTATCATTTTTCTGCCACTTTAAGCAAATATCCCTAACACAAACTTACTTTCTCCTAGATCCTCTTCCAATAAAAATACTTCCTGTAAACCTTGAAACAAGGTATCCACTCACTCCAAGGCGACCGGCCAAAACATATCCTGGGTTGTACTTTATAGAGTATTTCTTTAAATATAAAAATAAAGAGGTCAATTATAGAAATACATGTTTACATTAAATACTACTTGGTTACCTTTGAGATCTGTAGATAGTTAAGACACCACTGCCCCCACCCCCCCACCCCAGGATCTGAAAGCCCTCTTCTTTCTATTTAAAATGAAGGAATAGGAAGCAATCTGTAAATCTGTCTCAATAAATTCTGTAAGTACCAAACGCAAAATTCTTCACATAAGCTTTTAAAAACTAATTTTCATATTCTAAACAGGGGTAGCAAGCAAGTACCTTGAAGAAAAACAAGGCTTCAAAAATTACTATACATACTGAAGTCAAACACCAGTACATTATCAAAAACCAGTTGTGAGTGAGGAAAGTAGAAAGTGTGAATGTAAATCATCTTTTCCACTGATACTATTATATCAAAGTCACAGTCAAATAAATGGAAACTTAACTTGTGTAGTTAATGAATGTAAAATTAAGAAAAAGTGAGAAACTGTGATCAGAATATATTGTAAGAAAAATAATCTATTTTCAATTAAAAAATAAAATATTTCAAGTGGCAGAACAAAATAAACAAATAAATAAAACAAACAAACAAACAAACAAACAAAAAGTATCAGATGGGTTAATTTTTAACCAGGAAGCAAACAATTTATAAATCCAATACCAACTAACATTAACAATCATATCCAATCCTTATATGATGTATATAGAAAGACACTAATTTTTATTTATATTCTAATACTTTGTAAATTGTATGGATAGCTTATAAAATGTATATATATATATATGAATGAAACTGTTTCATGTAGCTCAGGTTGGCCTTGAACTTGCTACGTGCTTGAGGATAATCTTGAATCTCTGATCCTCCTTGCCTCCACCTCTTAAGTTCTGGGGTTATAGGCTTGGGCCACTAAACTTGTTCATACAGTGCTGGGAGCCTCATTTATGCTAAGCAAGAACTCTACCAAATGAGCTACACTCCCAGCTCCAATAGTTTATATTCTTACTTTATGATCATAGCTGAATGGAGGAATATTTTTACCAACATAATATCAATGTCTTGGGACTGGTAAGGGATTAAAACAGCTACCATTATTATTATTATTATTATTATTATTATTATTATTATTATTATTATTATTATTATTATTTTTAGATTTATTTTATTTTATTATATGTAAGTACACTGTAGCTGTCCTCAGACACTCCAGAAGAGGGAGCCAGATCTCGTTACGGATGGTTGTGAGCCACCATGTGGTTGCTGGGATTTGAACTTATCACCTTCGGAAGAGCAGTCGGGTGCTTTTACCTGCTGAGCCATCTCACCAGCTACCATTATTTTACTGATTATATGTATCTATAGTGATGCTTAATGGGTAATCGTTTTTGGTAGGCTAGAATATTAAATTACTATTAAAGTATACAAATGACAGTAGCCAAATGCAGTGGTACATGTTTATAACCCTAATACTTGGATCAAAATAAGGGAAGGAGGATCAGAAGTTCAAAATTATCCTTGGCTACTCAGTGATATAAGCCAGCCTGGATTACTTAAAATACTGTCTCAATAGTTAGAGAGACACACAGAACATGGCTGTTCAACAAGAGTATCATCAGATTTAGTAAAGATACTGATCTGAATGAATGTGATGGTTTGTATATGCTTGGCCCAAGGAGTGGCACTATTACAAGGTGTGGCCCTGTTGGAGTAGGTGTGTCACTGTGGGCATGGGCTTTAAAACCCTCCTCCTAGCTGCCTGGAAGCCAGTCTTAGCTGCCTTTGCAGGAAGAGGTGGCACTCTCAGCTCCTCCAGCCCCATCTGCTTGGACACGGCCATGCTTTATCTAACCTTGATGATACAGACTGAAACTCTGAATCTGTAAGCCAGCCCCAGTTAGAGCATTCCACTGTTCTGCAAATCCAAATTCACAAAATCAATATTCAAACAAAGGCATGGTCAGGCCTAAAATAGCAATACCCTAGCCCTGGTACCAACTTCTGTCTTACTGCTGTGAACAGACTCCAAGACCAAGGTAACTCTTATAAAGGACATTTAATTGGGGCTGGCTTACAGGTTCAGTCCTAGTTTCAATGCTAGGGATTAAACTGAGGTACTTACACATGCTATGCTAGATTGTTATGAATAGATCTATATGAATTTATACTTTTCCCTTACACTTTCAGCATGTGCATGTTTACCAGTGGGCATGCATGTCACAATGCATGTATAGAGAATAAACTTGTTATCATTCTTCAGAAGCCATCTACTTGAGTTTTTTCTCTTGTGAGGCAGGAGCTCTCACTAGGCCTGGCATTCATCAATTACGCTCAGCTGGCTGGCAAAGTTAGCTCCAGGGACTTGTCTTCCATTACTGACATTAAGCTCAGCTCTCATCCAAGGGGACGTGAACTGGGGATGGGTACTGGTGGGAATGAACTAGGGACATGCTTCATTAAAAATATTTTACTAACTCAATTATACTAACTCAATTATCTCCTTAGCCCATTACACTTATTCTTAAAATACAGAAATTAATTTTAAGGAGGGAGAAAAATATCTTAGTATTAAAAAAGTTTATTTTAAACAACACCAGCTATTGTACTTACATGCTGATTCTGTATTAAAGCATCAAGATTTGGTTCACATGGAATGCTGAAAACCACACGAATTCTACCTTCTGTAATCACGTCTCCTGAATCCTGAACCTGGGGGTAGAGGAAACCACAGTTTTTTTGTTTGTTTGTTTTTTGGTTTTTTTGGTTTGTTTGTTTGTTTTTGTTTTTTCTCTGTGTAGCCCTGGCTATCCTGGAACTCACTTTGTAGACCAGGCTGGCCTCGAACTCAGAAATCCGCCTGCCTCACTGTTTTAATCTCTGTTATTACATTCATTTATGTTTCTCCTTATCTGAATTTTACTCTTCTAAAATAGAACACAACAATAAAATTAGACATGGAAATTTTCTTGTAATTTATAACAAGAATTAAAAAGATTGTTTAAGAGTCAGTCATTTTATATTTGCTTTAGTAGATATTAATCACATCTAAAAATTCACTTCCCTGTAGATAACATCAAATTACCAAAATGTTGCAAAAAATGTTTGAAAACATTTACCTTGATTCACCATCGTTAACACCATAAAGGATGTGTCTTTAATATTTGCATACTATGTGCATATTTACATGCATGGAACAACAATAACAACTATTACTATTACTATTATTTAGAAACAAGGTTTCAGTGTGCATTTTTGCTTATCATTGAACTCATTTAGGTTGGTCTCAAACTTGGTAACCCACTGCTTCAGCCTCCTGAGTGCTGGGGTTATAAACATGTACTACAATCCCCAGGACCAATCATGCTCTAAGGATACCTTAATGCCATCATTTCCTTTACCTGTATTTTAGCGTATATTCTTTTTTTTTTTTTTTTTTAAGATTTATTTTGTTTATATGAGTACATTGTAGCTGTCTTCAGACACACCAGAAGAGGGCATCAGATCCCATTATAGATGGTTGTGAGCCACCATGTGGTTGCTGAGAATTGAATTCAGGACCTCTGGAAGAGCAGTCAGTGCTCTTAACCTCTGAGCCATCTCTCCAGCCCCTTTCTATATGTTATGTTTGTGGTCTGGAGAGCAAACCCAGGAACTTGTCCATGCTAGGTAGGTGCTTCACCACTGATCAATATCTACAATAGAAGCTTTCTTGTTTTATCTTTTTATTATCACTATGCAATGATGAATTCTTGATTTGCTTCACTAACTTCTAATTTGTCAGTACATGTAATTATGCTGCTACTTAAACTGTTAGGATGTGGCCGCAGGAGCCCCTTTGCCTCCTCCCATGCTCACTGCACGGCCCTTTCATTCTTTTTGCACTTCTTACTTCCTGGCATCAGACGTAGCATGCTCATTTTGTGTCATCTTTGAGACTTACCATCAGGTAGGTACTTTATTGAGAAGAACTGCAGTTTTTAGAGAATGTTATGGTCTTAGAGGTCAAGATCTGGGTATTTCGTGTGTTCACTACTACCAGAGTGTCTGCTTCTTATGCTTTTGAAAAATATGTGTATGGGCACACACAAACATGTGCGCATAAGCACATATGCTTCAGAATTCCTAACAGTACCTCCATTATGCACCCTACAGACTCTTCTTATTTTTTTCAGTCGGAAGAGTAGGGTTATTAAAAACAGAAATACATTTAAAAATTCATTAACCCTGTATCAAAAGCTTTCTTAAAATAATTTTATAATTGCTTCAGATATAACCAAATAAACAAGTGTATTAAAAAATAGCAGACTTTGAATTCTTTTTCCCCACCTCCTGATTACTAGCTTATCACTACAGCTAAATGCTGTGTTTTTAATTTACTAGAGTGAATTATTTCTTATGTTTCCCATTTAGCATTACATTTTACTTTGCACTTATGATGCAATAACTGTATTAACTTGAAAGAAGGAAAAAAGTTAATAAAAAATTGAAACTAACTTCTCCAGTGCATCCATAATAAGGAGTTCCAAGCATAAAGACCATACTTCTGGGAGGAAACAAGTCATCCAATGTTTTAATATTGGAGAAACGAGAGTCAAAAGCACGGATGTCCTATATAAAATGAAATATAAGAGTCAATCATCACAGCTAATATTTATAAAACCTGCATATCATCTTTTTTTTGGGAATTAAATCTGAAATGTTAGCAAATGTCAAATATAAAGATTTTCTGTAAAATAATACCAAGATTTAAGACACAGTGACTTGTTACAGTATGCTTTCTTCTAGACACTTCATACATTCATCTAGTTCATTTACTTCTTACATAACCACTGGGAGCAGACACTCATTATTAACTTCATTTGTGAAGACTGTCAAAAAGGGGGTGAACCTTGTCCAAGGTCACATAGCAAGGAAGCTATCTCAGATAGTCTGTGCTCTTAACTACTCCACTATAGCTTATTAAGAGAGAAACACAAATTACAGGGTTAGAAATACAGCAGTATTTATCCAAGGGGTAGGGTTAGATTTCAAGTCCCTTCCACACTGTGTATGTCTGAAACCACTGTCAGTACCAAAGCCTACGAATTCCTTTTTTATACTATCTGTTTATGACAGAGTTTCCTTTATACACTGGATAACGGTGAGAGATAACAGCAATGAGAGACTCTGAATGTGGCCTCTTCCTTTCAGAGTCTTGTGCTGTATTCACTTTTTCCCTTTATGTGATGATGTGATATACAAGGCCTCCATGATGAAATGTGGTGAATGACTAAGTTATGAGATGTGGGAGTATGCTCCAAGCTTGAAGTGCAGCAGTAACAGTGAAACTAGAACTTTTCTTCATAACTTCATGTATGGGAGAATCATTCTTGTAACCTGTAAGCAGACCATCCTCAGCATATGAGGAAAAGTTTCATCTTTTCATTTGAAGGAATTTGCCAGTACCACTACCCTTGCACTTTGGAGTCATTTACTAAAATAAATGTTCCCATCTACCATGGTACCATGACAGCTGAGCTGGTGCAGAGCTACTACTCAGTAGGCAGCCCATACAGCAAGGATGCACTGGAGTAAGATGAGCTCCAGCTGAGGGAGAATGAAAGATTCATTCCAATATTCAGAATGGTGACCATTTAAAAACGTATGAATTGCTTAACTCTGGCGTTTTCCAGGTACTAGTTTGACATTGGTTGAATGCGGGTAACTGAAGCTATGAGAAAGCAAACACTGACTTTCCATTGACGAGCACCTTATAATATTGAAGACTATGCAGAACTCCAGCCTTTAATATTCATTAGTTTAATTCTGGCAAAAAGAGAATTGTTTTAAAGAAAGGATCTTGGTATGTTGCCCATGATGGTCTCTAATACACAATCTTCTTGCTTCAATTTCCCAAGTTCTAGGACTACAGATATTCCTCACTACACCTGTCTAAGCCAATATTTTTGAAGGATAAAAAAAAATGTTGACATGTTAAGAATGAAGGGTGTATGTGTTAGAAAATTTATTCTAGAAATTATGTTCTTAAAAACTACCACAACATTGTCCAAGCATGTTGGCGCTCAGCAGTAATTCTAGTACTCCGAGGAGGGAGAGACTGGGGGATCAGTGTGAGTTCACAACTACTTGTTTTATATAGTGACTTCCAGGACAGTCAAGTGCTACGTAATTGAGAGACCTTCTCTCAAAAAACACAAAACAAAAGAAACAAAATCCCAAATCAACCAATGAACCAAACAACCAAACGACAACAACAAAATATCCAACAAAATCAAAACCATGTACATACGTAAGGAACATGGAATAGTCCTTATAAAGAATATTAAAAATGTAAAACACCCCAAACCAGAACAGAAACATTTAGTGTGTTTGTGTGAGATGGCAATTTGTAGGAGCTGGTTCTCACCTTCTATCACAGGGTTCCAGGGACTAAAGTCCTCATATGTGGCTGTTCTGGAGATAGGATTTAGGTTGTTGGCTTGGCTGCAAGCATTCTGACCTGCTTAGTCATCTGGGCAGCCCCCAAATAATATATTTTATAAATTATGTTAAAAAGCTTTATTATATATTGCTAAATCATTATTCTATTCATAAATATTAATTATTGTAACTGCCTTTTTTCTTTTGTTGCTGAGTCTCCAAACATCTAGGACTTTATGAATGCTAGGCAAGTAGTCTGTTTCTGAGCTGTATCTGTAATACTTTAAGAAACTTTTCTTTTGAGACATGTTTGTGCTAAATTGCCCAGCTGCCTAGGCTGGCCTTGAACTCATTATCTGGCTTAGATAGACCTAATCATTCTACTTCAGCCTCCCAAGCAGATGGGATTACAGGTGTGTGCACAGACCTTTCTAGCAGGACTTTTTTTTACAATGTGTTACAGTATACATTAAGAGAGAATTGAGACTTGGTCAACTTTACCTTAACAATAGTTTGATAAACAAAAGGAAGAATTTGTTTTGACCACTGTTTCTCTAGACGAACTTCACCATTCTGATTGATTTGATATTTACGACCCGTGAGCAGCTGAGCATACACAACAGCAGATGTTTCATTTATTATTATTCCCTTTCTTCTTAGATATCTAAAGGAAGAATAAAAAAGAAAGATCTCTATGTACAAGTATGTATACAGTCCAAGTGATAACCATCAATTAAAGCTTTACAACCCAAAACCTGTATCACTGCAAACAAATGAGTGGCAGTTCTCAACACAGTGGTCCTCAGCCTTCCCGATGCTGGGACCCTTTTAATAAAGTTAGATCCTCATGGTGTGCTTAGCCCAACCATACAATTATTTTGTTGCTATCCATAACTCTAATTTTCTTACTGTTATAAATCATAACGTAAATATATCTGTGTTTTCAACAGTCTTAGGTAACCCCTGTGAAAGGTCACTTAACCCGAAAAGGGATTGTGATCCCCAGGTTGAGAATTGCTGCTATAAACCTTTAATGGTACTGATTTTAGTCTATGGATCATTTCTCCACTGTCTTTGTGACTGAATAAGATATTAATCTGTAAAAACCAGAACTCCACACTCAAAAGGCTGGACATACAAAAATTTAAATTGAAAAGTGAAAAAAGGTACTGTGCAACTCACCAGAGAGAGGACGATTTAAGTATGTTAATTCACTACAAAGGCTCATTTGTTTTACTTATATGTAATATAAACTTTACATAATTACCTCTTCCTTACAGATTCTTTTTCTTTTTAATTAAAATTTGCATACTTTTTAACACTTCAATCTTTCTGTTTTTTAATGGCAAGCCTGTGTATTCCAGCCCTGGCCCTCTTTATCTGTATCTCAGAAGCATAGATTTGACACTGTGCTGAGAGGAGTGAATCAGTTTCACAATCCTCCTGCCTCAGCTTCTGGAGTGTGGTAATTAAAGTTGTGTGCCATCATGCTCAACTACATTACTTTTTAAAAATGTATTTATTTAATGTGTACAGATGTTTTGCCTCCATGTCTGTCTGTGTACTGTGTGCGTGCCTGGTGCCTGTGGAGAGCACAGTTAAAGACAGAGTGAGCTATTGCATGGGTGCTGATAACTGGTCCAGGGCCAACTCTGTGAAGAGAAGCCAGTCTCATAACCTCTGAGATATTTCTCTAGCTACCAACCATGTCCTCATGACACTCACTGTTCTGAAATTCCTTGTATTTCTTTAGTCCAGTTTGACTGTTCTTTATCTGTAAGTTGGATGACTTTAGATGGTGGGGCAGTTTTTCCCAAATAAACCTTCTGTGTTCCTGGAGGTTCTTCTATGTAAAACCTTAGAAATAAAAACAATGTAAAAATTACATAAGCCTAAATTTGTCCTTTAATGTAGCATTTATGCAGAGTTAGTGTTCAGAGTAAAAAAATTTTACATGGTGCAATGGCAAAACCCCAAATCTGCAAACCTAAACTTTTTTTTTTTAAATACAATAATAAAAACTAGAGAATAAAGATGTGCGGGAATTTCCTATGTTTTGCATGTTGGTATGTCCCTGGGTGCCCAGCAATTTGAGAAACTGGGGGGAAGAAGATATCTTGATTCCTTGAATTTGAGACCAGTTTACATAACACAGCAAGATCCTGTCTCAGCCCAAGAAAAGATGAAATATTTAGGTATAAACAGAACAAGATGCAAATACTGTCTGTATAATGAAGAGATAAAACACTAATTTAAGAAATCAAAGATGTAAATAATGAAGAAGCATACTGCATTCATGAATTAGTAAACTTCTCCAAATTCATCCACAGTTAAAACATTTTTTCTTTTTCTTATTTTTAAGCTCCCCCCACTCCATCACTTTCCTCTTCTCTTCCCCATCTTTCAAGACAGGAGACAGCTATGTAATACAGGCTAGCTTTGAACCTCCTGGTATCCTGGGCTAGTCTTGAATTTATAGAGATCTTCATGCCTTAGCTTAGAGTGCTGGGATTATGAGTGGGACCTATCATGTCTTTTATTCTTAATAAAATTTCTATAAAAATGTCTTCAATATTTATGGATATAAAACAATCTGTCTTAAAAAAGAATCAAATTAGAAAAGCTAAAACCACTTTTAATGACTTAAAAAAGAAAATGGTTTAAGAAAAAGAAGTCAAATGAATCACTTTGATGCTAAGACTTGGCATACAGTTATAGTATTCAAGAAATTGGAATAGATAGTCCATAAACATGAGTAGACTAGAGAACTAAAAAACATCCACACAAATACATTCAGCTTTAAAACTGTTGGCTGCTGTCATACTGGGGCTCTATGCACAGTAGATAAACGCTCTCCCTTTGATTCAGAGTCTCAGGCTGCAACTTTTGTTTTCTATTATTTTAAAACATATATTTCATTTTTTTATGTGTAAAGTGTGAAAGTCTGCATGCATGCATGTGCTCTGAAGGCCTGATGAGGCCAGCAGAGGCTTGGAATCTTAGGGATGGCTGTGAGCTGCGGTGTGAGAGAGGGAACTAAACTCCTGTCCTCTGCAAGAGTGTAAGGGCTCTTCACTGCTAAGGACTCTTGCCAGCTGATGTAACCAACTGTTTTTTTTCCTTGTTCCGGTCAACCCTGCTCACTCTGGTCGGCCCCGCTCCCTCCTGTCAGCCCTGCTCGCTCGGTTGGTCCCACTTGCTCAGTCGCTGCTCTCTCCAGTCCAAGGATTCATTTATTATTATTCATAAGTACACTATAGCTGACTTCAGACGCACCAGAGGAGGGCATCAGATCTCATTACGGGTGGTTGTAAGCCACCATGTGGTTGCTGGGATTTGAACTCATCACCTTCGGAAGAGCAGTCAGGTGCTCTTACCCGCCGAGCCATCTCACCAGCCCATGTAACCAACTTTTGATAAAAGCAATCCAACAAAGCAAAGATAATCTTTAACAAATGATTTTTATGAACAAATATATTATTCAACCTAAATCTGTAAAATTATGCAAAAATTCATCTAAAATACATCACTGACTTAATGTAAAAGATGATAAAAACCATAAAATATTTTAAAGAAAATATTAGCAATCTCGACTACATCTAAAAGAGAACTAGAGTTTACTGATCCCAAAAACAATCCTCAAGATTTCTCAGAGACAAACTAATACTGGTGAGTGTAAAGACTCAGAGTGACAGTGACTTTTTATTAATATCATTCATTAAAGAGCACACCAGGGATATAAATATATGCAGCGTTAGGAAACTGTGTCCCCTGAAAGGAGAGTGGACAAATAACTGGTCTTCTAAAATCAAAATCCAATGTGTGAAGATACTTTTTGACATGTAATAACTAGAAAATATAACTTTGATCCAATTTCTCTAAACCAAACTTAGTTTTAGCCGGGCTTGGTGGCGCACGCCTTTAATTCCAGCACTCGGGAGGCAGAGGCAGAGTCAGGCGGATTTCTGAGTTCCAGGCCAGCCTGGTCTACAAAGTGAGTTCCAGGACAGCAAGGGCTACACAGAGAAGCTCTGTCTCAAAAAACCACCCCCCCCCCCAAAAAAAAACAACAAAACAAAAAACTTAGTTTTAGTTACACACAAGTAAAAAAGATGATACGATTTATATGAAATAAGTTTAAAATGAGTAAGAAAGCCCTGTCTAACTATTCATTGATTAAGAGAATATGAACTTAAATAAAATGACTAAAATTATTCTTAAAAAATAAGAAGGACTTGAGAGAGGTTCAGTATGTAAGATGGCTGCTCTTCCAGAGGACCTAGGTCTGATTCTGAGCATTTACATGACAGCTAATAGCTATTTACAATTCTAGTCCTATAACCTCTTTTGTTCTTCAGACAACAGTTATACACATGACACAATGACATACCTACAGGCAAAACACTCATATACATACATAAAATGAATGAATCAAAATAAAACAACACAAAACAAAACAAAACTAATCAATCAAACCAACCAACCAACCAAACCATAAGGCAATGCAGTGTGTTCCAGATAAGCCAAGGCGACTCAGCAAGGCTCTGACTTGTTGCTTTGTTTTAAAAATCAATGTACTGAGCTGGGCGTGGTGGTGCACAGGCCAGATAACACCCAGAGTCTATAGTAGAACACACTACCAAATGTTGTCCTCTGACTTCCACTGAACCCCCGCCCCACCACTCATCCATTATACATACACACACATACTATATAAATCAGTGTATTATTGAAATAGAATCTGGGAAGAATATGAAAAATGAAAGGCTATATATGTTACTAATTCTTATCAGAAAAATAAATATACTTGCTAAATAACACAATGGTTATTGCTTGGAAAAGAACTAGGTTATAAAACCTCCAGCCTATTAAAATAAGAAAAGAAACTAACACAATATAATGTATCTAATATATCCCAAGCAATGAATAAAATAAATTGCCAACAATGTTGACATTCAAGTGGTGTGAGTATTGTTCTGGACCACAGTGTAAATGCTCTTATAATAATTTTATCATTCAAAATAAATGAGTTATGAAAGAGCAAAGCAAATATAACAGAGGAACCATGAATTGTATCTTACTTAGTTTCACCATCTGATACTGCCACAACTCTAGCTTCTTCAAGATGAGGCCAGTTAACAAAGACTGATTTTCCCAGCACCATCGAAGCTATGTTCTCTATACTCTAAAAAGCAAAACCAGAAAAGTTCATTCATTTGTTAAGTCAAAGAGAAAACTTTTCAGAGGCAAATTCTGCAGTTCCATTTAGTTTAAATTGTAAAATGAATGAGATAGATTAGTGATGACAAAATTCCCTTAACTAGGAAAATTCTGAATTTACTTGTTAGATCCATATTTATCTTTCTTACTTCTCTGATAAGAAAGAAGACTGAAAAGAATAGTAGTGATGTCTCTTTAGATTCATTTTGGTTGATACTTAAGGCAGCATCTAAGAAATATAAGAAAAAGAAGTTTCTCATATCACTATGTGGCATGTTAACAAAAATAAACATCAGATTTGAAGTTAGGGGACACAATTCCAAATTTTGATTTTACTCCTTTAAGAAAAATTAAGCAAATGATGTTTTCCTTTATGAGCAGAATAGACAATGTCTTCCTTGAACTGCTGAAAATAAAGAAAACTAATATACATAATAGTGTAAAATCCTATAAAATATTCTACATTTAGTATCTTAAGTAAAATTTCAGCTTTAAAAAGAAACTAAAGTTTAAATATAAATTTTATTTATCTTTAAAGTTACATTTAAGTTTTATTGTTTATTTGTTTGCTGTTTGTTTTGAAACAAGAAAGGACTCATGACGCCTAGGATGGCCTAGAACTGGCTATGTACTATGGATTATGTTGAATTTCCTTGCATTTATCAAGTGTTGGGATTATACATATGCCCCTTTAACATGTCCAGTTTAGTATGGTTCTGGGGATCTACCCGAGGGCTTTGCGCATCCCAGGAAGTCACTCTATTGAGAGAGTTACATCCCAGCTGAGTTGGTATAGATGGCTTTCTGAGCATTCACACAGCCTAGAGTTCAATCCTCACTACTACACAACAGGACATAGTGGGATTTGCTTTTTATCCTAAACTTGGGAAAGAGGCAAGAGGATCAGGACTTCAAGGTCATCCTTACTTATTTAGGGAATTTGAGGCCAGCCTGGGAGACATTAGATCCTGTCTCAAAACAAACAAAAAAATTTTTTTTGAAAATTTTTATTAGATATTTTCTTTATTTACATTTCAATTGTGAAACAAAATATTTTAAGCAATAAGAGATGATTATTTTTATATTCTGTTTAATAATTGGATTTTTTAAAAAAGTGAACATCTAAAACTATAAAGAAGCAATGCTGTCAAAGAAAGCAAGTTTCAATATTAGAACTAAGTTCCCTCAATTACTCTTTCCTTTGTCTGTATTCATTTTTTATCTCAGCCTCCTATTTTCAGTTAAGGTTTTTTTTTTTTTTTTTTTTTTTTTTTTTTTTTTTTTTTTTTTTGGTTTTTTGAGACAAGGTTTCTCTGTATAGCCCTGGCTGTCCTGGAACTCACTTTGTAGACCAGGCAGGCCTCGAACTCAGAAATCCGCCTGCCTCTGCCTCATAAGTGCTGGGATTAAAGGCGTGCGCCACCACGCCCAGCTCTCAGTTAAGTTTTGAAAAAAAAAAAAAAAAAAGCACCTTTCTCTCCCAGATTAATTCTTTCTGAAGCTCTAAGTGAAATCCACTATTATGTCTGTGTGGTCTTACTATTATATGAATCCTTTTCCATTACAAAAGCATGAAGAAATCCCAGGAGTTCTACTTTCTTCTGTAGGTGTTTTTTTCTGGATCATCTTCTGCTTCTTTGCTTACAGTTATGCTTTCAGCTCTCTTTGTACTAATAAAAGTCAATTTTTAAAAAATCAACCCCCCCCCCCTCTTTTAAGACAGGGTTTTGATATGTAGTTCTGGTTGGCTGGAAACTATGTAGATAAGGCCAGCCTTAGACTCCCAGAGATGCACCTGCCTCTGTCTCTGGAGTGCTGGGATTAAAGACATGCAACAACTCAGAATGTCCATTTTTATTTTATGTGCACATGACTGCTGTGAGGTACTCACGGTGGCCAGCGTGGGCACCAGATCCCAGGAGATGGGGTTAGAGCAGCCTGAGGTGGGTGCTGGGAACAGTGTGCTGGGCCTCCACAACAACAGCAAGCACTCTTAACTGCTGGACCATCGCTCAGCTCTTATCACAGCTTAACTGCTGGACCATCGCTCCAGCTCTCATCACAGCTTAACTGCTGGACCATCGCTCCAGCTCTCATCACAGCTTTTTTAGTCAAGGACTTAACGCCTGCCTACACCCACTCTTCTATCTCCTGTCTTTAAGAACTGAGCTTCTGCACTCACCAATGCACTGTAATGAAACTCAGACACTGTTTCAGTTTTTACTTTCCTTCAAGATTTTGCAACATAAAGCTTTGGCTCCAAGTCTTTGTGATGCCACTTAACTTAGGAATCACTCTTTGTAATTTCTGTGTTCTCAGAAAGGTTACCAGTCACTTTAACTGGCTCCTTTGCAGTCTTTATTATTGTGGGTATTTCATTTTTTCCCTTTCATTTGCTTTAAAAAAAAAAAAAAAGATTTATTTGGGCTAGAGAAATGGCTCAGAGGTTAAGAGTACTGGATGTTCTTTCAGATGCCCTGAATTCAATTCCCAACAATCAATCACATGGTGGCTTGCAACCAGCTATACTGTGATCTGGTGCCCTCTTCTGGCCTGCAGGCATACATGTAGGCAGAACACTGTATTCATAATAAATAAATATTTTTTAAAAAGACTTATTTATGTGTATGAATGTTTTGCTTACATCTCTGTATGTTCAAATCAAGTGTGCTTAGTGTCTACAGAAGCCACAGATAGCATTAGATACTCGGAACTGGACGTATGGACCATGGCAGGTGCTTGGAACCAAATCTAGGTCTTCTCCAAGAGTGACAATTCAAGTCACCTCCCCAGCCCAGGTATTTTCTTTAATGTTGAGATCGTGAACATTGAGTGTAACCTTGTTTTGGGAAATAAATTTCAAGGCCTCAGCCATCAGTCATCTGCTGGGAACTTACACTAACAACACCTGTCTCCAACATCTAGCTTGAGGAATTTAAGAGTGTGTCAGCAGCTTTTAAAACTGAGTTCCATCTTTGTGAAACACTGGTTGAGAAAGGTTACCAGGATAGCTCTAGTTAGGATTTGATCATGATTAATCTCCCAAACCAACACCTTTCCTATTTTAACTTTTTTTGCCTAGCAAAGCCACGATTACTTTCTAGCTCATCAGCCTGGCAGCTCAGTTCCAGGTGCTACCGTCCTACATCTATGAACTTGTAAGTCTTACTATTCTTTTCTTCTTTTTTCAATTTACTCTAGAATATTATTATCAGTTTAATCTTTATGCAGATATCAATCTCAAAATAACTGTCACAGGAGGTAAAATACAAACTCCTTAGCCTGGTATTCAAGAAAAACTGCCTCAGTTTTTCTGTTAGACATAAAGGTTAAAAAAGAGATCACAGCTATTTATTTTGAAGCTGAGAATACTTCCCTCAACAAGAATGCCTTTCCCTCCCTGTCCTAACATCTCTCAGCACCTGGCTCCAGCCTCTGCTCATCGACACATGTCCCTGAGCACCAGCCAGCACAGTCTATCTTCAGATTTCACTCATGGCATTGGTTAGAAAGGCTTTTAGGACCATTTTTAAAGCTGAATCTGAGTTATGGCACATAAAAAACTTGGCAGATATAAGCAGTTTTATGCATGTCAAATATTCTATAAATAAATAAACAAATAAATAAACAAAATACTTACAAGTTCATCTGGTTCTGCATTTACTGAAATTTCCAACATCAAGTTTTCACCACGACTACTCTGCTGGAATACTTGAACACCACTTTTCTTCAAAAAAAACTTTAAAAGAATTCAAAAATTTTAATTTTAATTCTTTATAATCACTTTACTTTTAATAAAGTGAAAAAAGTCTGAATTAAATAGCCACTGACTTTATGTTTGATGTGTTTCAAAGTAGGAAATCCACAGAAATATAATGCCTTCTGGTCAACCCTGGTTATTTTGTTCTTATTTATGTCTACACGCCAAGCATCTAATGATATCATTTTATACCTAGAAAACAAATCAAAGTATTTAACTTAAAATACAAACATTATAAGCAATTATAGCTTTCAACTTTTCTTGATTATTTCATAAGAATCACCATTCCTTTAAAAGAGAGATGTGTGGTGGCACATATCTGTAATTCCAGTACATGAGAAGCAGAGGCAGGAGATGACAAGTTCAAGGCCAGTGTGAATTACAGAATGAGTTCTAAGCCAGCCTAAGAAGGATAGTGAAGTCCTATCTAAAAAACCACCACTACTACCACCAGTAACACACACACACACACACACACACACACACACACACGAATTATTCCTTTAAAGAAAATAAAGGTTTATAGCTATAATCTCAAACTAGGGAGGATGAGGTAAGTGGACTGTTCTGAGTTCAATGCTAATCTGAACTATGGAATAAAATCCTGTCTTAGAGGAAAAGCCAGCCAACCAACCAACTAACCCACTAACCAACCAAAAACCCACCCAACAAGAAACAAATCAGGAGCAATGAAGTGGGTAAAGGCACTTTCTAGGATCCACATGGTAAAAAGAGAGAACTGACTCCCAAAAGTTGTCCTTTGATCTCCATGCACTTGTAGCACATTTGTTCATAAGCACACATGTATATGAACACACATACACACACACACATACACACACACAACACAAATATAAAAAAAATGAAAAATTTATGACAAAAAACCTAAAGTAAAGCAAATATAAACAAAGAAATGAGAGCTTCTCTGTTGTCACTAGTCTAGATACTATTAGCCTGTAGATCACTATGTTAAGGTTTTTTTATCCCACTAATTTAGGACAAGCTATATATAATTTATTACTAACAACCGAGGGGCAAGGAGATGGCTCAGGCAGGACAATGCTTGCCTCCCACACTTGAGGACCTAAGCTCAGTGCCCAGCACACACCTAAAAGGCAGGTGCAGCAGCATGTCTCTGCAAGCCCAGTGCCGGGAGCTGGGGACAGGAGGATCCCTGCGCATGCTAGCTAGCCAGTCTAACAAAGTTGGTGACTTCCAGGTTCAGTGAGACAATCTATCTAAAAGTAAATGAATAAATACAAGTACATAAGGACTGCGAGAGATACCAACTTATGCTCATATTCATACACAAAGGAAAACATAAAGCATAACTCTCATGTTCTAAAAGACATTTCATAATCTATTTATATTTATTTTTACTTTTACAAAAGAATACTACAACTGAAAATGTTCACTTAGCTGTTATATACAAACATTTTCAGGGAATGTAAAAAAAGTGGAAAAATGGGAGTGGAATTTTAATGGGAAGAGAATGAAAAACAGATTGAAGGAGCAAAATATAGGCTCTTGATTTTTCTTCTATGTGGCTTGAGTAGTGGATGGTAGTAAGAGGGCGAGTTAGGGTGTGATGCCGGGACAGAGCTGAGTTAGGGTGTGATGCTGGGGACAGAGCTGAGTTATGGTGTAATGCCAAGGACAGAGCTGAGTTAGGGTGTAATGATGGGGACAGAGCTGAGTTAGAGCATAACGCCAGGGACAGAGACATGACAATGAAAACAAAACTACACACACTTAAAACAGAAACTGTCTATAAAGTACAGAGATACACTAGGAAGAAAGCGTATGTGATTGTAGTAGAAGGAGACAGAGCAAGCAAGAATGATGTGACCGATGGAGAGAGGAGCTTAGCGAGTAGGCGCTGCTCACTAACTGTTACTTTCATTCTGAGACTGGGACATGTTATGTTGCTGGTTTTGAACTCCTGGGCTCAAACAAGAGCCTTCTACCTCAGACTCCTAAGTAGCTGGGACTATAAGCTTGAACTATTATACCTAGGTTATTGTATATCAACTAACTGCCACAAAATATTAATTCTTCTCATAGATATGCAAGCCTGTGTTTGTGTGTGAGTTCTTTTATTGTTGGTAAAATGACCAAATACCATTACCTTGTACAACATCGTTCTATGGCAGGGAACTTTTCTGGCCATGGAGAGAAGTAGGTGAACTCTGTGTCTCTATCATACCAGCACATTAGGCACTCACTGTGTTGGTTTCTTTTCCTCTCTTCTTTTTTGAGGGAGTGGTTACATGTCTCCATGGCTTCCAATAATCGCGTCTGATATAAATAACAGTAAATGATTAAAAAAATCCCACAATCTCAACATACAGAAAAATATTTTTCTCCTTTGTATCCTATTTTGCTCTGAAAAAAAAAACATCTTGGGCTGATGGGGTGGTTCAACAGCTAAGGGCACTTGCTGCCAGTCTGATGACCTGAGTTCCATCTCTGGAACACATATGATGGAGGGAGATAGTTACCTCTCATAGGTTGTTCTGACCTCTACCTGTGCAACATGTCATGAATGAGTACACACACACATATATATACACAGCAAATAATAGCAAAACAAGAGTTCAGTGTCATTCTTAGGTATATACCAAGTTATACACTAGCCTGTCTTAAAACTCCAGAGACAAAAATAAACAACAAAAGGTCCAGAGAGAAGAAAGTGCCGAGTAAGAAGGCAAATCAGAAGCTACCAGAGTGTAAAGAAAACACAGGATAAGAAAAAGTAGACTCATATCCAAAGACAGAAAGAGAGATCTTAAAAGATAGGTTATGAATTATTATACCTAGCTAGGCATGTGGTGCTATCTAGAGATAAAAGCTACCAAAACTAAGAATTCATAAAATAAAAGGAACTGATATAAAAACTAAAAGCATAGGCCTGTTTATAAACATTTAAGTTTTATTTGTTTAATGATTTACTGACTTGTGCACATACACAGGCATGCTTGCCTGTGTGAGAGGTTAACACCAGTGTGTCTTCCTCTAGCACTCTCCACTTGATGACTGGTTTCATTTTTGTTTTGTGTACAGGTGCTCTGCTTGCATAAAAGTTCATGTGCTATGTATGTTCCCGTTGCCTGTGAAGGCCAGGGGGGCATTGGATCCCCTGAAACTGGAGTTACATATGGCTGTGAGTGGCCATGTGGGTGCTGGGATTGAACCCAGGTCTCATGGAAAAGCATGGCTTAATTGCTAACCCATCTCTCCAGTCCCATTTTTATTTTTTAAAATTTAACTATTATGTGTGTATGTTCATATATACAGAGATGCACACATGCTATGGCACATGTGAGGGGAGTCAGATGAAAGAAAAGTAAGAAAGAATGCATGATTCAACATAGAAAACCAGCAAACCTTTAACACTAATAGAGGAAAAAAAAGAACCAAACCTTATCCAACAGACATGGATTATATTAAACAAACAAATCACCATGACCACCACTAAAAATACTAAGAAAACTATAGAAATTAGCAAACCTTTTTTCGGTAATAACCTTAAATGTAAATGAAGAAGGAGAAGGAGGAGAAGGAAGAGGAGAAGAGGAGGAAGAGGAGGAGGAGGAGGAGGAGGAGGAAGAAGAAGAAGAAGAAGAAGAAGAGGAGGAGGAGGAGGAGGAGGAGGAGGAGGAGGAGGAGGAGGAGGAGGAGAGGGGAACAACAACAACAGGAGATACAGACTATAGCTAAGTGGACTGAAAAACAGGACCCAACTGTTTGTTTTCTCCAAGCAACACCTCACTGGCAAAGGCACCCACAAATTGTGATCAGAAGGATGCTAAGTCCGCCTGTCAAGCGAACAGAGGAAAAAAAGCTAATGTACATAATGTCATATTTGAAAGGGTAGATTTCACACCAAAACTAGTCAGAAAAGATAAGACCATTCTATATAAAGGGAAAATTAATCAAGATGATATAATGATTGAGATACATTCACTAAATGTTTCGGCTCTCAATTTCACAAAATAAACACCAATAGGCATAAAAAGGCTCCTGGGTCTTGATAGAGTAATAGTGATGACCATGATGGCTAGTTTTGATTGTCAAATAGACTGCATCTGGAATGAACTATAATCTAGATTGAACTACAGTCTAGACATGTAGGGCACACCTGTGAGAGATGATTTTTGTTTAGGTGAATCCCTTCTAGACCTGACCTTTGAGATCAGAAGACACACATGTTTGGTCTGGATCTAGAGGAGGGAAGACACACTTTAATCTGGGCCACATCTTCTGCTGGACATGGAAGAAGGAAGCTTGCCCTCACGTGGCTGGCACTGTCTATTCCTTCACTGGCACTGAAACCTAGTTCTTTGGAATTTTAACATAAACTGAAGACCAGTAAGACATCCATCCTTGCAGACTGAGAAACTACAGCCAGCCATTGTTGGATTAGCTGGACTGTAGTCTGTAAGTCATTCCAATAGTTTCACATCTATACTCATTCTATAAGTTCTCCTTCTAAAAACCCTGACTAGTACAGATGACTTTAGTATTCTATTCTTATCTACACAAAAATTAACAGAGAGACTCCAGAGTTAAAACCATACCAAGACCAAATGGACGTGGTGGTGCATGCCTTTAATCCCACCACTCGGGAGACAGAGGCAGGCGGATTTCTGAGTTCGAGGCCAGCCTGGTCTACAGAGTGAGTTACAGGACAGCCAGGGCTATACAGGGAAACCCTGTCTTGAAAAAAACCAAAAAAAAAAAAAAAAAAAAAAAAAAAGAAAGAAAGTTCTCTAAGAAATCAATCCAAATAGCGAATATATGAAAACATGCTCAACAGTCTTAGATATCAGGGAAAGAGAAATGAAAAGAACTCAGTCCATTTCCCTCCAAGTAGAACGACCATCATCAACACAACAAACTATGGGGACGGGGAACAGCTTAGCTGATAACAGACACAAACACTATCAGATCTGAGTTTGATTCCTAACTTGCCCATGTAAAAGGCTAGGCATGGTGGCACACACTTGCACTCTAAGTGCTGGGTAGAAAGAGACAGGAAGGTCCCTAGGAGGCAAGCTCCAAAAACAAGGTGTCTGATGGTATTTGAGGAGTTACACCTAAGATTTTCTTTGCCTGCCCCAAATAAAAAGCCTATGTGTTTATATGTAATTATTGCACATACTGACCTCATCAATAAAGGGTATTAATACCACAGCTTCCCATTCCTGTTGTTTCCCATTTAGATCAGTTTTAAAATCAGGTGGATAATATTCTATAATTGGCGAGTCTTCGCTGGTCATCAAATGCTGTGAGAATATAAACAGGAAAACTGAGATATGAGAGACAATATAAATATAACTTTTCATTAATGTGCCTAGATCATTTCCTTACTTTACTAAGTTACAACAATGTATTTAGTACATTATAATTTCCAATAAAAATTTTTTCCTTTTTTCTGAGACAGCATGTCACTAGTCTTGAAATTAAAATCCACTTGGTCTTAGCCTCCACTGTTGGGATTACAAGCCTGTGACCGAAGCTAAGCTTAGGTTAGAATAAATGGGAAATTAAGGTGAGAGTTAATGGGGAACCGGCTAGCGTACAGCCTAGGCATTGATTAAAATGAAGCCTCTGAGTTGTGAATCAGAAACTAGAGTGTAGATGGAAAAGCTCACAATTATAATTAAAAGTGAATGGATTAGTTGTCAAAGACTTGTTAAAATGGTGCGTTTAACTGAAAATAAAAATGGCCAATGGTGGTACATGTCTTTAATCCTAGCACTTGGCAGAAGGATATTTGAATTCAAGGCCAACCTGGTCTACAGAATAAGTTGTTCTAGGACAGCCAGGCTACACAGAGAAATCATTTTAAAAACAAGCCAAAACCCCAAACCAAACAAAAAAACTGAAAATAAATATTGTCTAAGATAAATAAAAATCTGTTTATTAAATTAATTTGGGTAGCAATGTTTCCAGGATTTTCCAGCAATGTTTATATGAAGAATTAAATACAAAAACGTATATAAGGAGTTGGAAAGGTGGCTCAGTGGTTAAAAATCCTAACTGTCTTCCCAAAACCTACGGGGCAGCTCACAACCATACATAACTTCAGTTCCAAAAAATCCAATGCCCTCATCTGGCTTCTGTGGGACCAGGGAAACATATGGTACATAGATATTTACATACAAATTGGCAAAATACTTATCACATAATATAAAGATAATTAAACCCTTCTAAAAAGAACATTAAGAAGAATCATTCAATTGTAAAACCTACCTGGTAGCATGTAGGAAGCAAATTTTTACTAGCTGATGGAAGTACAGCAAGCAGCTGCTCGAAGGGCTTGAAGGGCTTCCCGAGTTCAAAATGGATTTGGAGTGTACTGATACTGCGGATATCAGACAGGAAGGGTGCGTAATGATACGGATAGTACCTGTGGAGAACAACGAGTTTTCAACTGAAAACTTTATAGAAAAAGGCCAGAATTAAACATTTTCCTATATTTATTTATAAAACATAGGAATAATTAAAAATGTATCATCCATAATTCTATCGCTTGAATATAAGGAATTAGCAGTTTTGTAAAGTTTAGCTGACCTGATAGCAATAACTATATATATATATCTATCTATATATATATATATAGATATATATATATATGAAAAAATATATGCATATATGTATGTACATGTATATATTCATATATATATTTATACACACATATTAGGAGGGGGCTTATACACAGGGTTTTACCTATGTAGCCAGGATTGGCCTCAAAATCACAACTTCATTAACTGTCTCCCCAGTGGGACTGTGCATTGGAATGTTCCTTTTTAACTCCCAAATGTGGAACATGAAACTTTCAATCAAAATACTGGACAGTAATAGGGTGGTTAGGAAGTTTCAGTCAAGTCACTTGAACCAGAGACCTCTAAGCAAACGGTTGGTACTCAGTATCCACTTGAGGACTGAGACAAGAGTTCTAATCAGGCCCTAATACAGAAGAATAGTAGGTCTGGGCTCATATAGCCATTATTAGCTGACTCTAAGAACGTTTATCTTTGAATCAGCATACACATCACTGTATTTGGGATAAACATGAAATCAATCATCCATATACATTCTGTTTATTATTATCTTCCCATCTTTAACTACAGACATGCTTTAATAAGGCTTTGAACATAAAATTAAAAATACTTCTATATTCTTTAGGTGTTTGAATCACTGGACACAAGGAGATGAGACTTGGGATATAGACAAAGGAAAAGAGGGAGAGAATAAAAAAATTTTAAATGACATTTTATTAGTTTTGTATATGGGGATGAGCATGCATGTGGAGGCCAAAGGACAGCTTGTGGGAGTCAGCTCTCTATTATGTGGGTCCCAGTGATTGAACTCAGGCTGTTAAACTTGATGGTAAGAACCTTTACCTGCTTAGCCAACTGGTCTGCCTAAGGCTTTCACATTCCATAATTAAGGCACATGGCTCAGACAGGAAAGCTTAGAAGGCAGAAGGGTATACGGAATAGTGTAAAATACACTGATGTTCTAAACAGATAGGCTTGACCTGACTTTTGTACAATCTTGGGATGATTATTTAAGTTTTTTGACTTTAATTTCATTTGTAGCAAGAAAATACTGTTTATCTTGAGTATATGAAAATATGGTTTTGAAGGATCTGATTTTACTGATTGGCAATTAAACAGGAACAATTGGCATATAGCCTTTAAAAAAAATCACAAATAAAAATCTTTTGATTTAGCTCAAAGTCATCTATTGGATGGAACACAGGGCCCCCAATGGAGGAGCTAGAGAAAGTACCCAAGGAGCTGAAGGGATCTGCAACCCTATAGGTAAATATGAACTAACCAGTACCCCCCAGAGCTCGTGTCTCTAACTGCATATGTAGCAGATGGTCTAGTTGGCCATCACTGGGAAGAGAGGCCCCTTGGTCTTGCAAACTTTTTATGCCCCAGTACAGGGGAACGCCAGGGCCAAGAAGTGGAAGTGGGTGGGTAGGGGAGCAGGGCGGGGGGAGGGTATAGGGAACTTTCAGGATAGCATTTGAAATGTAAATAAAAAAATATCTAATTAAAAAAAAGAAAAAATTTTTGATTTATATTATTCTTGAGAGACTCTGAGAATGTGTTACACTTTGTGAGAATTTCTTTTCAGAGTTGGCTAATAAGTGAATTAATACTCAGTGCCATATCATTTTGCATTGTTTTGAGCCCCTTGAAGGTGGTCTGAAAGGGAGTCTACCACAAGTGCTTTGAAGACAAATTAAACAGCTATCACCACAGTAACCTTTACTATATGCTGCATTACAGTTTGGGCTTATTTTTTGCCTTTTTTTCTTTTCTTTTACTTCCTTTCTTTCCATCTTCTTCTTTTGTGTGTGTGTGTGACAAAATCTTGCTATGCAGTATAAAAGACCTGAACTTGTAGTGACGCTCTCGCCTCGGCCTCTCGAGCGTAGGGGCTACAGACACAGGCTGCCACGTCTGGACATTATTTTTTTGTATTTTAGTGAATGGGCAGAGCAATGTTCTCATTATTGTCTTGACATGAAGTATCATCCCAACAATTCTCATGTACAGAAGCCTGGTTCCCACCCAGTGTGCTAGCTGGGAGGTTCTAGAAACTAGGAGGTAGGACTAGTTAGATTTGGGTCACTGGGAAAATGTCCTGAGGGGCTGTATCTTGTCCTAGGCCTTCCTCTATCTTTCTCATTACTTCCTGGTCACACTGAGGTACCAACTTTGCTCCTCCATGCTTATATTGTCACATGGCTAAGTTTCCCCATAGCCAAAAGAGAATGGAGCTGGTTGAGCATAAACTAAAGCCTGAAACCACGGTCAAATGATCTTTCTTCTTCTAAGTTGTCTTGTCAGGAAATTTGTCAGTGACAAAATCTGACCACTACAGGAAACACTACGGAAATGGAGAATTATTACTATTGCTTACTAACACAAGCAAAGGCTTCCTTTCACTGTTTCAGCCACACATTTAAGTAGTTCATTCTTTAGAAATTATTCCTCCTAAAGAGAACTGTTCCTGAGTACACAAAAATGTAGACAATCTTGCAGATACTCTCATGTAACTACCACCCAGACTGAAAACTACTGTTAAGACCTATTATTCATAATGGATTCTTTAGCCTCATTCAAGGGCTTTATTGTAAGCTATACCCCCAGCCCATTTTGATACAGATTGATACAGAAGTTTGCAACTTTAGATTAACGAAGAATAGGGCTATAAATATCTTTCTCAGTCAAAAGTCTTTAAAATATTTTCATTTAAAAAGACCATATTTAATTTAAACTTGACTGTATAAATGTGTGGTTAAGTAGAAATAAAAGACATATATAAATGAGACTCTACTAGTAGAAACCATATAAAATAAGATGTCTTTACCAGCTCCAGGACTGGACTCCATGATAGTAATAGTGTAAGATCCACTGTATAGCCTGAACATAACAGGCAGCTTGATTAGCCAGAAACTCACTGAAATAGAGGGATTTTCATTACAATGTTGCTCTCTGGAGATAGACCAATGTCTTCAGTGCATTTTTAATACTTAAAAAATGATAAACAGAAAAATTCCAATTTCTTTACAATTCCATCTTGTCACATAAAAGGCTGCTTTACCATTTTTCTAAACCAACTTTCAACATATTTAATCCTGCTGTGTGCCCTTAAGTCATCAGTATGTCATATTTTTGCCTTAGTGTTTGGAGCCATCTAATAAACTTTCTACAAAGTGGTGCCATCACTCTCTTAATAGGACTGAGAATAAACACAGGAGTTCTTAGAAACCTCACAACAGCATTTACGACAACTTTTTTTTTTTTTTTTTTTTTTGGTTTTTCGAGACAGGGTTTCTCTGTATAAGCCCTGGCTGTCCTGGAGCTCACTTTGTAGACCAGGCTGGCCTCGAACTCAGAAATCCGCCTGCCTCTGCCTCCCGAGTGCTGGGATTAAAGGCGTGCGCCACCACTGCTCGGCTTTACAACTTTTTAAAAGTGTTATATATTCTAAACAAGATTCCCTTCTAGTCCCCTCTCTCAAAAGCCAAATGTCATTATTAAGATTTGAGTTAAACAAATCTTCAAATCACCTCAACAAAACAAGCCATAGTTTAAAGTAAAATATTAGAAAATTTTTATCTTTGTATTTCCAGTAAGAATACTAATATCTTTAAAGTTCCTTATTATTAATTTGTTTATTTATGTGCATGTATGCATGCCAGTGGTACTTGCTTGTGAGGAAATCATGAGATAATTCTCAGAAGTTGGTTTGCTAGAAAGCTGGATAATGAAGAAAACCATTCTTATCACCCTCTAGCAATTACTAGCTGTTTCAGTATACTGCTTTTCAGTCACTGTAGAGTTGAGGTTGTGCTATCTTGCCCAGTGAATTTCTGGGTTCCAGTGAGTCTGTTGCTTTAGCTTCCCAAATAGCTCAAACTAACAACACATGACCATCCCAAATAAGTCTTTGTTTACCCAATTAAAAAAAAAAAACTATTAGCATCTTCCTGAGTTGTTGGGAACTTTCTGCAATCACCGTTTAATAGTGGTGCAGATTCTGGAGATGAGAGGAGAGATGAGGAGAGGAGAGATGAGGAGAGGAGAGATGAGGAGAGGAGAGATGAGGAGAGGAGAGGAGAGATGAGGAGAGGAGAGATGAGGAGAGGAGAGATGAGGAGAGGAGAGGAGAGATGAGGAGAGGAGAGATGAGGAGAGGAGAGATGAGGAGAGGAGAGATGAGGAGAGGAGAGGAGAGATGAGGAGAGGAGAGGAGAGATGAGGAGAGGAGAGATGAGGAGAGGAGAGATGAGGAGAGGAGAGATGAGGAGCCAGAGGTTTAGTGAGCTTCCCTTTCTTGCTATGGAGCTGAGCTGGGAGTTTACTCAGATGCTAGGGATGAGGACATGGGTCCCCAGGTAGTGTGGCAAATGCTTCCCCAATAAGCTATCTCCCTATTTCATCTATTCAGCAATTTTTTTTTATCATAGTAATAGAACACATGCCAGAATTACTATCATGAAATACATTTTAAATTTATGAAACCAATAAATCTCACACTACATTAAAATCATGTTGTTTTCTGAAGAACTTCAAAATCTACTTTTTCTATTTCAAAATGAAACAGTCATCAAAAGCATACTCAGATACTACATCGACCCCCATCTTCGTCATGTAGTACGTTCTTTTATATTGTCTAAATTCAGTTTCAAACAGATCATCTTCTTCAGTCTCATCTTCAAAATTATCTGTGAGAAAAACCAGAAAGATGTGACGGATAGTCATGAGTATTGTTTTCCACCTCATGCTGTGCTGCATGTATATCAGAGCTGACGGCTACAGACTACCGTAGGAATCTACCCAGTTCCCACTTCTGGGTTAGGACTAATAAAAGAAAGGCAAGACAGCTATTATGTCAACGGAATACACCAAAACACACAGCTCGGACTCACCTCTAGAAGCTACTCCTTCACCTTCACTTTTGTCTAATGCAGCCCAACTTAAAGAATTTTCCTGACCCTATAAAAAATTATAAATCATCATTAGATGAACAGTAAGATATGTTTCCAAGTCAGGTGTATAAAAGGGAGATTAGAAAAATACTAACTATAGCTGAAAATGATCTTTAAAGGATACTCTGTAGCATCTTACTTTAAAAATAAGATTAAAAACAAAACTGAAACAGGATGTTTTTGGTTATCAATTGTTTTCTAAAATTACACATTTTTATTATATAGAACTCAGATATATGATAGATGATTTTCATTAAATTAAAAAAGTATATTGAATTATATGTACGAAGATCAAGAGTATCTAAACATTAACTACAATACAAACAAAAATGAAATAATCTTATCATTCTCGAGACTATTATTGTTCAGCCTACTATATCATTTTCTGCCCAACTTTTTTTTTTTTAAATGATATTTTATGATCTTAACCCTTTCTCTCTTGTTTTTGATTGTCTAGCTATTGGCAGTGTCGCCCATAAGCTTTTCTTCATGTAACTGTGGCCTCTAAGAGCTTTATGCTCATGGGTCATAACTGCATGTGTCTCTGATATAACTCGCACATTACTAAAGATTGGAGAAGGTTAAAGACTGAGCTAAGGTAGAGGAGCTAGGAGTGATTAACATGTAGGTTTTGTGAATCCAGGTTCCCTTTAAAGTTTCTTCTTTCCTGTTCCTTTCCTTCTATTTGAGATAGCTTTACTGTGAAGTCCATGCCTGCCCTGAAGGTCAAGATCCCCAAGTCTCTGCCTTTCAATTAGTACCACTGCACCCAATACAAAGCTTGTTTCCTTAGGAGAAACGTATGTGGTAGAACCAGACTGATTACTGCTCAGTTCCACTGAAAAAGAGCCATTCACAAATGTTAGGCTGGAGAGATGGCTTTGTTGGATAAAGTTCCTGATGCCAAATATGAGGACTGGAGTTAGAGGTCCAGCAGCCATAGAGTAGAAAGCCAGACAGCTGTGGCAGCAGCTTAGAATCTCAATCAACACTTGCAAGGCAGACATGGGGAACACCCTGAGTAAGGAGGCTAGTCAACTAGCTGGAATTGGTTCATCTGCTTTAATAAATAAAGTGAAGAAGAACTGAAGGTGACACCATCAGGCCTCCACACACACATATACACACAAATGTGAAAAACAGGAAAAAAAATTATGAAATAGAAAACTGCCAAAGAAAATCAGGATATTTACATTTCTTAGAGGAAAACTTATTATTTTTATTTTATATTTTATTAATTATTATTATTAATCTTGAACCTAAATAGAGTCAGGTTCCAATCATTATTGACAGGCTCAAGAAAATTTGAGGTTTCTTTTTCAAGCTAACACAAACAAGACACTGTTTAATTAATTAGAGATGTCCTTTAGAACACTAGAATATTCTGAGTCTATCAATCATTATTAAGCAGAAACATTTACTAGATATTGTACTATTTTTAAAATAAATCTTTTATTTATTCTTATTTAATGTGTATGAATGTTCTGTCTGCATGTATGCAAGTGTACTGTATGCATTCCTGAAGCCTGTGGAGGCCAGAAGAGGGTGCTGGATCCCTTGGAATTGGAGTTACAGATGGTTATAAGCCATTTTATGTGCAATGGAACCAAACCTGAGTCCTTTGCAAGAGTAGCAAGTGCTCTTAACCACTGAGCCATTTCCTCAGCTCCTAGAGATTAACTACTAATTATTCTTAATCAGTCCACTGCTGGCATAGTGGTCTCATAGGAAATCAGGAGTACAAGGCCAGCCTAGACTACATGAGACCTGGTCTCGAATAAAAACGCAAACAAACTCCTAGGCCTCAAATAAGTCTAAACTAGCTCAGTGCTCTGCTGTTTTCAAATGCACAACTTAAATAATCTATTTTCAACGTTAACTTAGTCACTTCTTTAAATATTTTTTTTATCTTATATGTATTTAAGTGTTTGTCTAAATGTATGTATGTACACTACATATACACTGAGGCCAGAAGAGGGTGGTAGATCCCTGAGAGTGGAGTTATTGTACGTTGCCATGTGGAGACTGAAAACTGAACCTGGATCCTCTGCAAATGCTATTGACTTCTGAGCTCTCTCTCCTGACCTATTTATTAGCCTCTTAATAGAGGAAATATATCACTAGTCCTTAGGGGTGAAAATAAAAAACTCATTTTGTCCATAAATACATATTTATGATATGAGAGAAACACAGAAAGTCAGAAACCAAAATTTTAGATGTTCAGGGGCAAGAAATGAAAAATTAAAGAAGCCCCTGAAACCTAAGGAAAATGAGAAACAAGGAATATTAGTTTTACTGCTACAGTTTAAAAAAAAAAAACCAAACAAACAGGAAAAGGAAAAAAAGAAAGAAAAAGAAAAAAAAGACCCCCAGAAGCTGATCCGTCACCTTTGGTTTTCTCTTCTCCCTGCAGTTCTTTGCTTCTTCTGCTGCTGCACCTGCTGCCTCATTGAGATACTTGTTACCAACTTTGCTTTCAAACCACTTGAGGTCCACAAAAACTTCGCTGAAGTGTTCTCGATCAAACTGCACAAAAATCAATTTTAAAATGATTTAAATATGTCTAAAAGAATACAAACTAAATTTCAAACAGAAACCGTTTCTGGGTTATAGTTTATTGAAGAATGTTTGTTTATATATACACATAATATCACTAAGTCTGGAAACTGAACATAAGTAACTAATAATGAAATAGCTCAAGTGAAATGATACAGAATGAACAATCAGAACAATGCTACAAAACTGTTTTTTCTGGTATTAACTAAATAATTAATGACCATTCACAGTGACCCTAGATAGGAAAATAAACTTTGTAGTTACTTACATCTGATAGTTTCACAAGGTATCTCTCAAATCGAGGTAAGTTGAGATGTCCACTTTCATTAATATAACCTAAAATGAACCAAATCTAAACTTGTAGTATAAACTGGCATTATTTTCTAAACAACTCTATAAAATTCTTTCCACAAACTGCTGAATAATTCTAGTGAAGAAAACCCTCTAATTGCTTTTCTATCCATAAGCCAGCTTTAGTTTCTGTAATCTTTGTATTATTGTATTTTAGGCACTGAAGTAAAATATTGGAAATTCAGGTTATATAATAATAAGGCTTCCACATTTCCAACCATTAACAATGCTATATGTATTATAGTCTGATTATTCAACTTGACATATTCATATAAGAAAAGCTGTAGCTGGCTAAGTGGCACACACCTGTACCCTATCCTTTGAGAGGCTATGGCAGGACGAATGAGTTTGAGGCCAGCCCAGGAATACATAGTAAGACTTCACCTCAAAAAGAAAAGGAAAGCAAAGCAAAGGAATAACAACTTCCTGTAACTTAGAGAATATTTTTGTCAGTTTCCTTTTTTAACTGTTTTGGTTTATATTAATTACTTCATGTATATTTAAAACAATCAGATTTCTCTAATGAATTATGAATGAATGAGGCAAATCCAATGAGGCTGCTGGTTTTCTTAAGGAGTTAACGGTGAGGCTAGATGCTTAACAAGTGAGGCTGTTCACCTGTAATCAGCTTCTTTAGCATCCACTGAAAATGACATTCTCAGTGCCTACCACTAAATTATTATATTCCTAATATAGCCACACATGCAGCACTCTAATAAATGAAGGGCACTCAATTACCAGTAAGGTGGTCTTACCTCCAAGTTCTGGCAGGATAGCAATATATGTTCCATAAAGAAGAGGCAGTGCATCATGATTAATATGTAAATGAGGTAGATGAGGGATAAAATCATTGCCAACAAGAAATCCCATCAAAATCCAATCATCTATAATTTTTTCAATATCATATTTAAATGTGATCTTTTCCTATAGCAAAATGGAGAACAGAGTGAAATCCTATAGAAATTTCTGTATGCAAAATAATAGTTCATGGCTATATTAACACTTACTTTTAATGCTGAAAATTCATAATCAATATATTCTCTCATTAAAGACAAGTGTAGGAGGTGAAATGTCGTTTCTTCTGGTGCACATACCCTGTAATTAGTCAAGTGATCAAAACAGAGCTGTTCAACTTCAGAAATGCAGCAATGGTTAAGTAAAAATTATCACTAACAGATAATTCTTATCTTTAAAGCAGTAATTTATATATAATTATATGAGAATGCTATCCTAATGAATGAAACATGATAAAGTAATAGGCTTACATTACAGACTCAGAACTCATAAGGGCTAAATAAAATATAGAATACATATAAGAAACTAGCTGGTCACTGTGGGAAGTGTACAAATTAGTGAGGGTGTGTATGTATGTATGTATGTATGTATGTATGTATGTGTGTATGTGCACTTTCAAATATAGTTTATCTCCTGCATTGGACAGAACTCTATATTGGCTTATACTCTAAATTTAGCAATAAAGAAGAATATTGGGAGAGTGTGTTATATTTAAATAGATATAAGGATGATTTATGGCAAGAATGTGAGGGCAGTTCAACATAAGAAAACCAACATCATATAGCACATGAGTAGAATGAAGGGGGAAATTTTCCACAATCATTTTGCAGAAAAGCATTTAACAGTATTAAACACTCTTCCATGATAACACCTGAAATGCAAGTACTCAGGAAGCAGAGGCATAAGGATAATGAGTTTGAGGCCAGCCTGGTCTACGTTAAGAGAGTGTTCTAGGCTAGCTTGGCCTAAAGAAAGAAACAGTGTCACACTTAGAGAGAGTGGGCTGGCAAGAGGCTCAGTGGGCATGGATGCTTGCCATTAGGCCTGACGGCATGAGCTGGATCTGCAGAGCCCACAGGGCAGAAGGAGGGTGCCTACTGCAGGCTCTCCTCACCGTCACCCATGCCACAGCACCACATGTGCTCCATTCGTCCTCGCTTTCTCTGTCTCTCTCTCTCTGTCTCACACTCTTTCAATGTCTCTCAAATACACATACAATGTACGACATAGTCTAAAAAAAGAGAAAGGAAAGGCGCTAAAGTGATAAATTCCTTAATATGACAAAGACATTTATGAAAACACACAATTAACATTATAGAGTGAAAAAATGACACCTAAGACCAGGAATAAGACAAGGATACCTACTTTACCACAGCTACTCAACACACCATAGCTATTCAACACTGTTCTTTAACTCCTAGCCAGGGCAATGAGGCAGGAAAGATAAAGAAATGGAATTAAAATTTGAAAGGGATAAATACAACTTTATCTGTTTTCAGATGGTGTGATTCTATGTACAGAAAACTCCATAGTTTACATAAAAACACAATAGTGATAATAAACAAGTAGCACATTTACAGGGAACAAGATAGGCAGTGTTTCTGCACTCCATCAAAGGACCAACCAAAAGAGAGTTAAGAAACTTATTCCGGGGGCTGGAGAGATGGCTCAGAGGTAAGAACACTGGCTGTTCTTCTAGAGGACCTGGGTTCAGCTCCCAGAACCCACATGGCAGTTCACAACCATCTGTAACTCTAGTTAGGATGGCTGACATCCTCTTTTAGCCTTGGTGGGTACCACACATGCATGTGGTGCATATACATATATGCAAGCAAAACACTCATGCACATAAAATAAAATAAACCTGAAAAACATGAGTCTATACACAAATGACACCCCAGAATAGTTAAATACTTTGGAATAAACTTAACCTAAGAGCTATACTAGGGAAACTATAAAATAAAGAAAATAAAAGACACAAAACATGTGCTAATGGATTGGAAGACTATTTTAATATCAAAATATTTTAAAAGACCTACAGATTTCTTAAATCTTTCTTAAAACTATCGCTATCAAAACCCCAATGATGTTTTCACAAGAAAACAGGAAAATGCCCCCCCCACCCCAAACCTCATGCTTTTTTTTTTTTTTTTTTTTGGTTTTGTTTTTGAGACAGACAGGGTTTCTCTGTGTATCTTTGGCTGTCCCAGAACTCACATTGTAGACCAGGCTGGCCTCGAACTCAGAGATCCGCCTGCCTCTGCTTCCCAAGTGCTGGGATTAAAGCAGTGCGCCACCATTGCCCGCCAAACCTCATGCTTTTATGAGACCCAAAATATGCAAAAGAATCTTGAAAAAGAATAAAGTTGGGGTTTCACTCTTCTTGATTTCAATGTTAACTACACTATAATCTCTATGAATACACCAGTAATGATACAAAGACAGGTATATTTGATCAAGAAATAAAATAGAAAATACAAGAAATAAAACTTCTCATACATGAGCAAATGATTCTCAACAAGGAACTAATATTCAATTGGGAAAGAGCAGTTTTCTCAACAAGTAGTGATAGGAAAGCTGAGTTTGCATACACAAAGGCTAGAACTGGATTAACCACCTAAGTTAAGACTACAAAACTGCAAGTGTAGCTCACTCAGCAGAGTGCTCACCTCTGGGCCCAGCCCAGTCCTGCCAAAACAACCAAGCTCTAAAGAGAAAAAACAAAAACAAACCTCTTTACAAACATTTGGAATAAAAAATAGGGGTAATGTTTATGACATTAGATTGGCAGTGTTTTCTTGAATACTACAGACATTAAAAGCAGAGGCAATAAAAGACAAAGACAAACTGTACTACATCAAATGAGGCATCTGCAGATTAAGAGGACACTTGCAGAACTCCTGCACTAAGGGACTACCAGTCATGCTTAGTTTTTGTTCTTTCTTCCAACATCTAATTTACCTTTGTGTTTTTTTCCCACCAAACCGAACTTCTTCTCTTAAGAGAGAAAAATGTGCCTCATGACTTGTTAATCCAAGCATGATCTGTCGAAAAATAATTACAAAATATTACTATTCTACCTTTGTTTATACCATTAAGTTTACAAAAGCAATTTAATAAAATTTCTATGCAGAGAATAATTTAAAAGTCAACATGTGAAAATCAGAATCAGCTGTCCCAATGGCAGGTCCTTCCGTAATCATGTGAGGATGCCCAGTGCACACTGGTACCACGTGCTTTGTAGTCCTGCACTCCTCCTCACCGAAGCACAAAACTGTCTCAGGGTTTTCACATATCCCTACCTCTTAAAAGTAGAAATTAGAAGCACTGACCTTTCCATGCCAGATGCTTAGAGGTCACGGTAACATTAACATGAAAATATGTTCCAAAACAGAAAGGGGCACTTTAATTTCTTCATATAGCCTACTCCCTCAAAGAATCCAAAAGCCTACTCAAGCATCTGCAATACACAGTTGTTTGTTTTCTTTAAATTTTTTTTTTTTTTTCCCGAGACAGGGTTTCTCTGTGTAGCTGTCTGTCCTGAAACTCACTTTGTATACCAGGCTGGCCTCGAACTCCTGCCTCCTGATTGCTGGGATTAAAGGCCTGCACCACCACGCCTGGCTTTCTTTAAATTCTTATTCAAACAACAAAACAAAAGAAACAAGAGGCAATCAGGAGATGTAGTTATTTACATGTTAAACAATTATTGTTATATGTGTTATAATGCCTTTGTGGCTGAGTGCCTTATTATAGAAACTTTATGAAAACATTTAATGTATGTACTAAGAGATAATTGCTTCAATAAACCAGCTTGGTAGTAAGGAGGCTGATGACTACATTAAGTTTAAAAAAATTACTACTTAAGAAAACTTACTGGAGCCAGAGGCAGGCGGATTTCTGAGTTCAAGGCCAGCCTGGTCTACAAAGTGAGTTCCAGGACAGCCAGGGCTATACAGAGAAACCCTGTCTCGAAAAACCAAAAAAAAAAAAAACAACCCAAAAACAAAAACAAAAGAAAACTTACTGGATATAGCCCGGTGGTGGTGGTGGTGGTGGTGGTGGTGGTGGTGGTGGCGGCGGCGGCGGCGCACGCCTTTAATCCCAGCACTTGGGAGGCAGAGGCAGGCGGATTTCTGAGTTCAAGGACAGCCTGGTCTACAGAGTGCCAGGACAGCCAGGGCTACACAGAGAAACCCTGTCTCGAAAAAAACCAAAAAAAAAAAAAAAAAAAAAAAAGAAAAGAAAAAAAGAAAAGAAAACTTACTGGGCAATGGGGCACATGCCTTTAATCGCAGCACTTGGAAGCAGTGGCAGGAGGATTTCTGAGTTTGAGGTCAACCTGGTCTACAGAGTAAGTTTCAGGATAGCCAGGGCTACCTACACAGAGAAATACTGTCTCAACCCCCAACCCCCAAACCAAACCAACCCAAAACAAAAACCCCCAGACACCCCCCCCCCAAATAACCAAAAAACATTAAGGAAACTTATAGAGTACAAGGAAGGTCATCATAGTAGCTTGCTTATTTAGTTTTTAGTTTAGTATGAAAACTCTGATGAGGGCATGATTATGAGGGGAGCTCATAATCATCCCTAATTTCAGTTCCATGGCATCTGATGCCCCCTGGCCCAGGCACCAGGCACACCTGTGGTACTCACACATGCAGGGAAAGGCTCATATAATTCATGGACCTGTGAGTTAGGACAGGAGGGATTCATGACCTTAGGTACCAGCATTTGCTTAGGTTCAGCAGCATTTGCATAGAACTAGGATTACTCAGCTCTGTGGACTAGACCAAGATCAGTTATTCATAATCTATGACAAACAAATGAAGATAACGGCAACTATAGCAAATTGCTGCCTTTGTAGTTATTGCTACAGCCAGTAAACTTTCCCCATTAAAAGCCCATCTCTTCAGTATTTAGCTCTATGACACAAACTTATAATGACAGTACATGTTATACCTACCAAGTCAGCATCTAAGCCATAAAGACAATGTCTGGTGTTTGGATCATGATCTGGCTTTGCTTTCTCGGATCTGATAAATTCCATGATTTTATGCTCTCCTTCTCCAGGAGTCTAAACATAATATTTAAAAAAGAGGGTGGTAATATGCTATGCGTCAAAGTATTAAATAAACTTAAAAAAATTCTTTAAATTAAAAAAAAAAAAAAGATCACCTCATGGCCTGAGAAGTAGATGGTAACACCTTGCCATGATTTGTCTGTGGAAATTTTCATATTTACAAAATACTTCAGATGTTCATGCAATCTGGCCATGAATTCAGTCCCTATAAGTAAAAAGTTTTAAAAGGTTAATCTGAGAAAGAGATAAAAATAACAAAAACAGTTAAGTTACCAGTAACAACATATAATCAGAAATCTTCAAAGCCCAAATTCTTCTTGCTTATCTTCCAATGCTTCAAATGTTACTAGTCAGTGCTACAAAGGTAAAGTGATGAAATTTACACCATCTACAGACTGCACTTTAAGTATTTACCTAAAAGAAGTTTGGATTCTAATAAACTCCAATTTTCTACATTTCTTCTTGATTGCTAAGCATATTATTAATTTTACTTATATCAGTGTATGATATGTAATATGTAATATGTGAAGTAAGTGTTTGCATGCCACAACACATATGTGGAGGCCAGAGGACAGTTTGTGGTAGTTTATCCACTGACCATGGCGTTCTGGACTTTGAACTCAGGTCAGCTTATGTGGAAATGATTTTACCCACTGAATATCTTGAAGAATTTTTAAGACATGTAGTTTTAACCAGATTGCCAATATAACTATTACTGTTCAGGTATACTATTAATAACTAATACTGCTTTCATTTTAAGACAGGGTTTGTAGTCCAGATTAGTCTTCATCTCACTATGAGTCAAGGAAAACCCTAAACTTCCCAAGTTCTGGAATTACAGGCATGCACAGTCAAGTCTGATTTATACTATGCTAGGGATTGAACCCAGGATCTGATGCATATGAAGCACAGACTCTACCGAATCAAACTGTCTTCCCCTCTAAATGACACTTGTGTATGTATTTATATACAAGTTCATGCAGAAGCAGGTGTTTATGTGGAGCCCAAAGGATAACTTGTGTTAGGTTCTTCCTCAAATACAATCTACCTTTTTTTTTTTTTTTAATCTTTGGTCAGGGTTTCTATGTATCTCTGCCTCCCTGGAACTTGTTATGTAGATCAGGCTGGTCTCAAACTCACAGAGATCCTCTTACCTCTGCATCCCAAGTACTGGAATTAAAGCCACATGCTACCATGCCCAGTCACCTTGTCTCTTGAGACACAGATTCTCACTGAACTGGTGACTCAATTAGTAGGCACACCAGGTTGACTAGTGAGCCCCAGGGATCCTTCCGATTCATCTCCCCAGCACTAAGATTACAAGTGTGCACCACCACACCAAGTATCTTTCTTTTCTTTTCTTTTCTTTTCTTTTTTTTTTGGTTTTTCGAGACAGGGTTTCTCTGTGTAGCCCTGGCTGTCCTGGAGCTCACTCTGTAGAGCAGGCTGCCCACCAAGTTTCTTATATGGGTGCTGCATCTGCGTCTTGAACTCATGATGACAAGCACTCTACTGAACTGAGCTATAACTAATGACTGCTATGCTTTAAGTTTTAAAACATTTATTTTATGTATATAATAATTGCCTACACATGTGTATGTGCACCATGTACATGCAGTTCTCTTTGAGGCAAAAAGAGGGCATCTGATCCTCTAGAACTGGAGTTACACTATGTGAGTGTTGGAAATTGAAACCAGGTTCTCCATAAGAGCCTGTTTTTAACCATCAAGCCATCTTTATATCTCAATAACTACCATCCTTAACATGAAAAATCATTTTTAATCTGGAAAGTGAGTATATAATAACTATGCCATAGAAAATGCCAGATCATCAACATTAAAGGCTACCTTAAATTATATCCAGGAAAAAATGGTTATTAAGTTGAACAATTTGTATCTAAGCCACTTAGAAATAAAAAAAAATTTTACTAGTTTGTATGGAATTTTAAAGGTTATACTTACAATTTTTGTTCAAAATAAAGGACTATAAAGATGCCAGTGAACCCTTCAAGTGTATCAAGTAGGGTGCTGTACACAGAGTTAAGTTAAACATCTTACTAGTAAGTTACTTTTTTTTACATTTATGTATTTATATTATTTGTATTTGTGGAGGGCAGAAGACAACTTGCAGAAGTTGGTTCTTTCTTCCAGCAGGAAGGTCCTGGGAACCGAACTCAGGTCATCAGAGCAGTGGGCAGCAAGTGCTTTTATCTGCTGACCCATTTCACTGGCCCTGTTGTTCTTAAATTCATAGAAGTCCTGGTTAGCTTTAGCAGATAGAAGAGTAAACTCCATGGACTAAAAGAATGGGTTTCTTATTCTGAAACCCATAATAAGGTAGGTAGGTATAGAAACTTGGTAAGTTATAAATCAATCACAAAAATACAAATTGGTTCTCTACTGATAACTGACCACAGTAAATTGAAAGCTTTTCTAAGTTCTTTCCAGGTCAGGAACTCTATGTAGCTGACCAAGTCCTCTCCGTCTCTGCTCATCCATCTGAAAACCCTACAGCAGGTCTTCCCAGGAACACTCACAACCAACATGATGAGGTAGCTCATCTTATGGGTACACACATAGGGAAATATGGCCAGTGAAATTCAAAGGACAGTGTAAAATCAGAAATGCATTAGAAAAAGTTCAATTTCTATCTTACATCTTTAAAATGTCTCTCAGTCAATTTACCTGGCGTAATACAGTTGGAATCGAATCTGGCTTCTGTAGGAAGTGTTTCTCCCTTTTCTATTGCTTTTTTAATTTTGTCTTCTGCCTCCTTGGCTGACCTTAAAAGTCAAAGAGAAAAAATATCTTATATTTTCTACAAAATAAACACTTTACACAAGCCATTATTTGGTAACTTTTACAAGTAAAACACTAAGTTGTCAACCTTTTGGTTCAAAACTATAATTTTTTTTTTCTTTTTGAGACAGGTTTCTCTGTGTAGTCTTGAGATCTGCCTCACAAGTATTAGAACAAAGGCACTGCACCATCATATTCTCAATATGCATGTTTAGGCTAGTGGTTCCCTAAAATTAGTTTAATAAGTACTATGGCATCCTAGTATAAACAGTTTTTCAAACCTGGAGGTTCTAATTAAGTCAAGTCTATAAGTAGTCCCTAGAAATCTTAAATTTGGACTTAAGTAAAATGTCTTGGGCTGGAGAGACGGCTCAGCAGTTAATAGCACTGACCACTCTTCCAGAGGTCCTGAGTTCAATTCCCAGAGTCCACATGGGGCTCGCAACCATCTGTGGTGGGATCTGATGCTCTCTTCTAGTGTGTCTGAAGAGATTAACAGTGTATTCATGTACATAAAACAAGTAAATAAACATTTTTTTAAAATAAAGTGTCTTTGAATTTAAGGGTCTCAATATTTTCAGAACTCTGGGACTGTTTTTCTTTTATTAGTTAAATCAATACTGTTTGCCATTGTTTCCTTAGTCTCACTGGGAGGTCTCTCTAAGACACTGACCCAACTTTCCTGACAACTCCCTCATTTGATGCATGGATATTTCTATGGTTCTTTATCTTGCCCTATGGTTAAAGGAGTCTTTCATTATGCTAACAACTCACTAAATACTCAGGACTTAGGATACCTCCACACAGGTTTATAGTTCAGTCTCACTATTGCTTAGATATGGTCTATACATGCAGAGTTTTGATTTTAAGACTCTTTTTATCTTTAAAAACTTTACATCTTGTGATGGTTTGTATGTGCTCGGCCCAAAGAATAACACTATTAGAAGGTGTGACCTTGTTGGAGTAGGTGTGTCACTGTGGGTGTGAGTGATAAGACCCTCACTCTAACTGTCTGGAAGTGAGTCTTCCACCAGCAGCCTTTAGATGAAGATGTAGAACTCTCAGCATCTCCTGCACCATGCCTGCCTGGATGCTGCCATGTTATTCCCTTGAAGATAATGGACTAAACCTGTAAGCCAGCTCCTTGTAAGGACAATTAAATGTTGTCCTTATAAAAGCTGCCTTGGTCATGGTGTCTATTCACAGCAGTAAAAACCTAACTAAGACTCTTCTACACAGTGGTGCTGATAATGCCAAGTTCCTAATAGAATTCTGTTCCAATACTCCATCAATCACCTTCTAATCTCATTTGCCTTACTGCCTAATTAGGGCTCATATTTACTCAAAGTAACCATCTAGACTGAGAGCTGGTCATTCAATAGAGGGGTGTTGCATGGCTATCATTAGAAGACCCTCTTGGTCCAGTCTGCAGTGACTACACCAAGGTAGATCACCAGCCAAGGCTCCCTCCTCTACTTCACAGATTATCAAAGCGAGTTTGGAAATTTGTAACTGAGAACACTGACTTTATATGAAACCCAACATGAACTCTGCAAAACGATAAGTCATCAAAATCACTGACTTATTACTTGACTAGTCAAAATGATAATTAAGTACAAAATATACCAATTACTTTGAGGATTTAAATAGAAAACAAATATGAACAGAAGATGCACTGTATTTTGTCAACTATTTAAAGACTTACCTAAAACGCCTCCCACGTTGCTGGTTCATTTTTGCTCGAGGAGCCACACCATCAACAGCCATAAAGAAGACTTTCCTAGGTTTAATAATTCGAAACAACACCTCCAAGTAGTGAAAAATGTCAGTAAAGATTTTGTCATCTGAAATTCTGAAGTGAACATCATCATCATTAGGATGAGAACACTGATGTATAATCCCATTCATATCCAGGTACAAGTTATCAAATTCTGGAATCTAAAATGCAAAAACAATTATGTTCCAGATTATTAATTATCATAACTACTTTCATGCCTAATGTCTTAGTCAGGGTTTCTATTCCTGCACAAACATCATGACCAAGAAGCAAGTTGGGGAGGAAAGGGTTTATTCGGCTTACACTTCCATACTGCTGTTCATCACCAAGGAAGTCAGGACTGGAACTCAAGCGGGTCAGGAGGCAGGAGCTGATGCAGAAGCCATGGAGGGATGTTCTTTACTGGCTTACTTCCTCTGGCTTGCTCAGCCTGCTCTCTTATAGAACCTAAGACTGCCAGCCCAGAGATGGTCCCACCCACAAGGGCCTTTCCCCCTTGATCACTAATTGAGAAAATACCCCACAGATATATCTCATGGAGGTACTTCCCCAACTGAAGCTCCTTTCTTTGTGATAACTCCAGCTGTGTCAAGTTGACACAAAACTAGCCAGTACAATTGACCCCTTGTCAACTTGACACACAAATACATTACTAGTAAGCCTCAATCCTTAGTTCTTATTCATCCCCAAGATCTTAAATAACTTTAAAAGTCCCACAGTCTTTACATATTAAAAGTTCAATCCTTTAAAAATATCCAGTATCTTTTAAAATTCAAAGTCTCTTAACTGTGGGCTTCACAAAAAAACTTCCTTCAAGAGGGAAAAATATCAGGGAACAGTCACAATCAAAAGTAAAAATCAATTTCCAACTGTCCAATGTCTGGGATCTAACTCACGATCTTCTGGGCTCCTCCAAAGGCTTGCTTGGGTCACTTCTCCAGCCATGCCCTTTGTAGCACACATGTTGTGCTCTAGGCTCCATTGTTGCTGCTGTTCTTGGTGGTCATCTCATGGTACTGGCATCTCCAAAATGCTTCTGTCTTCCACTATAACTAGGCTTCAACACTAGCCTCTCATAGGCTCTCTTCATAGTGCCGAGCCTCAACTCCTTTGCATGATCCCTTCAGTCCTGGGCCATCAGTTGCAACCGAGGCTGCACCTTCACCAATGGCCTTCCATGGCCTCTCACAGTGCTTCCGTGGCCTCAGCTGCTCTGCATGACTCCTTCATGCCTCTAAAACCAGTACCACCTAGGTAACTCTTACACATTACCAAGTCCAGTCACAGCACAAGGTACAACCATGGCTATCTCTGGAACACAGGCTCCTTGTGCTTTCAGAAAACATTTCCCAGAAGATGTCACCTCAATGATGATGGTCTCTTCTTAATCACCGCTAATTTCTTAGCTCCAGCTAACCAGCATCAACAGTCCCAGTAATGCCAAGTTTTTGCTTTGGTATCTTGTTAATCACAGCTGATTCTTCAGCCCCAGCTAACCAGAACTACAGAATCTTCACAATCAAAGTAACAATGGCCCTGAAAAGAGTCTTTAATTTTCCCTCTGAAATTTCACAAGCCAGGCCTCCATCTTCTGCAGTTCTCAACATTATCTTCCAAGCTCCTACACAACATCTGACAAAGCTCTTAACACAGAACTGATCTTCTAGCCCAAAGTTCCAAAGTCCTTCCAAGGTCCTCCCCAAAACATGGTCAGGTTGTCACAAGAACTCAAGCAGGTCAGGAAGCAGGAGCTGATGCAGAGGCCATGGAGGGATGTTCTTTACTGGCTTGCTTCCCCTGGCTTGCTCAGCCTGCTCTCTTATAGAACCCAAGACTACCATCCCAGAGATGGTCCCACCCACAAGGGGCCTTTCCCCCTTGATCACTAATTGAGAAAATGCCTTACAGTTGGATCTCATGGAGGCATTTCCTCAACTGAAGCTCCTTTCTCTGTGATAACCCCAGCTGTGTCAAGTTGACACAAAACTAGCCAGTACACCTAAGAAAAGTGATTTTTCCATGATTCAAAACAAAACCAAGCCAAACCAAACCAAATTAAACTAGGATGTAATGTCTTCTGATTATATAAAAACTCCAGGAGTACTCGTTCAGAGAGACAAGTTTGGATGCTAGCACTTAGATGAGGCTATGTATAACTACCTACATCTCCAGCCCTCAGCGAGCCAATGCCCTCTTCTGCACCCCCCCCTCAACCATCACATGCATTTGTACAAATGTGCAGACAAATAAACACACATATAAAGTAAAAAACAAAGCTTAATAAAACTTCAATAATCACTGTTGAATAAAGCAGGTAAAGGAAAGCAAATAGGAACGGCTAGTAATGCAGAGACAAACTATATAGTTGTGACATAGCAGTGGCCTCACCATATTTACTATGAGGAAATAATGTAGTTATTCAGAGTAAGGAAAATACCACGTGAAGCGCTTAAGTACTATGGTACTCACATATTAGTGTCCTCCTTTTGCTACGTGGCTTCTCAAAGGCTCAATTGCCTCTATAAATGGGAAATAATGCCCATTTACATCAAAAGGCTTAATAAGAGTATTACAAGTTTTTACAAGATATTTAATTTTACATTTGGTTGACTCAAACAGAGCCATTTACTTGGTTACAGTAGTTTTTTAAAAGCTTAGATTATCAAGCTGGGCAGTAGTGGTGCATGCTTTAGATCCCTCACTCGGAAGGCAGAGGCAGGTGGATCTTTGAGTTTGAGGCCAGCCTGGTCTACAGAGTGAGTTCTTCTAGGACAGCCACAGCTACACAGAGAAACTTTGTCTTGAAAAACAAACAGCCAGGCATGGTGGCGCATGCCTTTAATCCCAGCACTTGGGAGGCAGAGGCAGGAGGATTTCTGAGTTCAAGGCCAGCCTGGTCTACAAAGTGAGTTCCAGGACAGCCAGGGCTACACAGAGAAACCCTGTCTCAACCCCCCGTCCCCCCAAAAAAAGAAAAAGAAAAACAAACAAACAGCTAGGTTATCTGTAAATGGAGGTTATACAGATGACCTGATACATCGGAAAGTCAGACTCTCGATGTCATTGTGGGGCTTGGTAGTATTGGGGTTCACGAGCAGCCTCACAAACCACATGAACACTGATCTCAGTCAGACAGGTCAGACAGGTCAGACAGGGATAGTTTATTGAGCATTCCTCCCTGATCGATCAGGGCTGCAAGCCAGACTCGGGAGCTGCCTGTGATGCTCAGTTAGAATCCTAGTGATCTTTTAAGCCTGAGATCCACAAATACTTGGGCCAAATTATTTCATCAAATCAGGATTTATGGATTTATCCTGCTCCCATTGGTTGGGGTATTCAACTGTGGCAGGGGACACAAATCATAACAAATAAATACTAAGATGGCTATGCGAGAATGATTGTTTCAAATCTATATTAGGCTTATAGGATGGCTGAGTAGGGTACTCCATGCCCATAGTCCTAATATTTGGGAGACAGGTAGAAGGTCTGTAGTTCTAGTAGAGAAAGAAAATGTATAAAATGTTTCACACAGGAAGACCAATAAGAAAAGTTATTTGAGATACAGCTCTCTTACTTCAGTGGTTCTGTAACAATTTGACTACATATTTGTGACCCAATTTTCTCAGGCTTCAGTTACAAAGACCAAGTAGAAATACTATGGAGCTACTTACAGTGAGGCTGGTGGTAAAGCCCAGTAGTGATTCCAATATTTAGGAGTTGGAGACAGGATTAAGAGTTCAAGGTCACCCAGAAGGTGTTCCAACTGGTAACAAGGACACATGCTCCACTATGTTCATAGCAGCCTTATTTATAATAGCCAGAAGCTGGAAAGAACCCAGATGTCCCTCAACAGAGGAACAGATACAGAAAATGTGGTACATTTACACAATGGAGTACTACTCAGCTATTAAAATCAACGAATTTATGAAATTCTTGAGCAAATGGATGTATCTGGAGGATATCATCCTGAGTGAGGTAACCCAATCACAAAAGAAGTCACTTGATATGCACTCACTGATAAGTGGATATTAGCCCAGAAACCTAGAATAACGAAGATACAACTTCCAAAACACAAGAAAATCAAGAAAGAAGACCAACGTGTGGATACTTCATTCCTCCCTAGAATAGGGAATAAAATATCTATGGAAGGAGTTGCAGAGACAAAGTCTGGAGCTAAGATGAAAGGATGGGTCATCCAGACACTGCCCCACCCTGGGGTCCATCACATAATCAGCCACCAAATGCAGACACTACTGCATACGCCAGCAGGATATTGCTGAAAGAACCCTGATATAGCTGTCTCCTGTGAGGCTTTGACAGTCCCTAACAAACACAGAAGTGGATGCTCACAGTCATCTATAGGGTGGAACACAGGGTCCCCAATGTAGGAGCTAGAGAGAGTACCCAAGAGCTGTAGGGATCTGCAACCCTATAGATGGAACAACAATATGAACTAATCAGAACCCCCAGAGCTCATGTCTCTAGCTGCATATGTATTAGAAGATGGACAAGTTGGCCATTATTGGGAAGAAAGGCCCCTTGGTCTAGCAATGTTTATATGCCCCAGTACAGGGGAATGCCAGGGCCAAGAAGTGGGAGTGGGTGGGCAGGGGAGCAGGGCAGGGGGAGGGTATAGGGGACTTATGGGATAGCACTTGAAATGTAAATGAAGAAAATATCTAATTAAAAAAAAAAAAGAGTTCAAGGTTGTCGGGCATGGTGGTGCACACCTTTGATCCCAGCACTTGGGAGGCAGAGGCAGGCAGATTTCTGAGTTCGATGCCAGCCTGGTCTACAGAATGAGTTCCAGGACAGCCAGGGCTACACAGAGAAACCCTGTCTCGAAAAACCAAAAAAAAAAAAAAAAAANGGGAGCGAGTGGGGCTGGCCGGAGGGAGCGGAGCCGGCGGGAGCGAGCGGGGTCGAGCGGATTGAGTGGGGTGGGGTTGACCAGAACAAGGGAAAAAAAAATTTATCAGCCAGAAAGACAAAGGTACTTGAAGTAAGGTGTGGATCCTGTGAGAAGAGTGTCTGCAAAGCAACATGTGTGACTGGAGGCTGGCAGGAGGTTGGGCTAGTGCCACTGTGTATTCAAACACTAAATACTAGCCAGCAAGCATTTCCTCATGTACACCAAATGATGTGTAAACTTTGCTCATTTAATTCTCTAATTGGTGAAATAAAAGTGGCTGACAGTCAATTACTGGGGAGAAAAGAGGTAGGTGGGGCTTTGGTTCTCCAGCTGTGGTCATAGGTGGGGTTGGGGGGGGGAGAGAGAGAGAGAGAGAGAGAGAGAGAGAGAGAGAGAGAGAGAGAGAGAGAGAGAGAGAGAGAGAGAAAACAAACACAGAGAGAGCAGGGGGTCTCCATTAGATGGAATGGACCAGAAGCATGCGGCCAAGAGAAGTGCCACCTAAGGACAGACTGATAGACCAAGTCAGCCCGGGTGAGACTCAAACAGTAAGTAACTTGGGGAACACACTGGAAATAGCCAGTCTAGCATAGAAAAATATTTTAGGGATTGTGATGGCTATTCCTGGTTGTCAACTTGACTACATCTGGAATGAGCTACATTCTAGAAATGGAGGGCACACCTGTGACCCAAATCTTGAGGCTGGAAGACACAGGTTTCTGACTTAGATCTCGATATGAAGATCTATCTTGAGGCACAGTGACCATGAAAAGCTTAGGTCCAGGCAAGGTAGTATAGGCCTTTAATTCCAGGAGACTGAGGCAAGCAGGTTACTAAATTCAAGGTCAGCCTGGAACAAAGCAAATTCCAGATCTAGGCGTGGGTATGCACCTTTAATCTGGGCCACACCTTCTGCTGGAGGCCTACATAAGGACACTGGAAGAAGGAAGATTCACTCTGCCAGCACATCTGTTGGAACTTACTTCTCCAGAAGACCAGCTTAAACAACTAGCCTCACAACTGGGTTACAAGGAGGCTAGACTTGAAGAATAGTCCGATAGTAATGCTTCTTAGAAAGGGAAGTCCAACTTTTATATATGACTTCGGGCGGGGCTTTTGAGATCCCAATTGTGGAGACATCTATCTATACAGTGCAAGGCTGTAGGCTTTTGCTGAGGCAGTGTCTCAGCTGTGTTCTCTCCACTGCGCTCCTTCCCGTGCTCTTACTGCTCTGTTCTTGTTCATACTTCCTGCCTCTTGTCTCCTGTCTGAATGATCTTTTGGCCCTAGTCAAAACCTAGATAATTTGGCCTATAAAATGGCTCATGCCTGACAATCCAAGTTAGATTCACGGAAGCCACAGCAGAAGGACAAACTTCGCTCCTGAGCATTGTCCTTTAGCCTTTACAATATGCACCATGACAGTCTCCCACATCCCACACATGCATCATTCATAATAAACACACACTAATAAAAACTTGTTTTGCCCCCAGCAGTTTTGGGACATTAAACTCTGCACCTTTATGTTATGTAAGTGCTGTATATCTGAGCCACAATCCCCCTCTACCTCTCTCCCCTTTTTCTGTGGTACTGAGGAATTAAACCTTAGGGTGTCATGTAGGTTAGGCAAGTGTTCTACCACTGAGCTAGCTATATCCCCAGTGCTGTTTTGAAAGGTTTTACTTTAAAATAGTCTCTCTGAGTTACTCAAACTGTTCTTGAACTCATTTTGCAATCCAGCCTCTTGAGTAGCTAGAATGTCACGTCTAGGTCTTGGGGTGGGGGTGACACATATGATATGACATTCAAGTCTTTGCTTTGTTTTATTTTGGGGATGGGGGCAAGGTTTCTCTGTGTAACCCTGACACTTGCTTTGTAGTCCAGGCTAGCCTCTAACTCAGAGATTCATATGCCACCACTGCCTGGCTCAGTCTTTGCTTTTTTTGAGATAAAGTCTTACTTTGTAGTTTATGCTAGCTTTGAAATGGCCATCTTCCTGCCTTAGCTGCCCTAGTGCTAAGATTACACATGTGTATCACCACAGCTGGGTGAGAGAAGTAAACAAAAGCCTGCTGTATTCAGGGCTGGAGATATGGCTCAATGGTTAGGAGCACTTGTTACTCTTGCAGAGTACCTAAGTTTGGTTCACAGTACCAACATGGTGACTCACAGTCATCTGTGACTCCAGTCCCCAGGATTCATGACTCTCTTCTGACCTTTAGGGGCACCAAGCACGGAGGTGGTGCACAGACATATATACATATTCATACACATAAAAGTGAAAGAAGCTGAAGTAAACAAGTAAACAAATAAATGTATGTCACTTGGCATCAATACTTCTTTGTTGTTTTTTTCTATATGAACTGAAATTTCTTGCGCTTTAGAATGAGTGGGCTCAGAAAAGCTTTAACTTCACAAGTCTCTTTCTTTTGCAGTTTTTCAATAATGTTTTAAAACATGGTAGTGTATTTTTAAAGATCCCTTGACTCTAATTTTTCCTTTCATCAGGATCAGTTTCTTCTGTTTCTAGTATCCCTTCCATGACAACATTTATTTTATTCTCAGCCATTTCTGCTTAGGGCATACTGCGCCGCATAGCAATCCTTTGGTAGGCCAGCTTTGAATGTACAGGTGGGACACAGCTTTGAATGTACAGGTGGGAGACTGCTTTTTCTTCTTCACTCAGTCTTAAAAAAATAAAATAAAGTAAAGCTCCCCTCCCCTAGTTTTAGGTACTGTTATCTAATTGGCTAATTCTTTTTTTTTAAGATTTATTTATTATTTATTATATGTAAGTACACTGTAGCTGTCTTCAGACACTCCAGAAGAGGGAGTCAGATTTCGTTACAGATGGTTGTGAGCCACCATGTGGTTGCTGGGATTTGAACTTAGAACCTTTGGAAGAGCAGTCGGGTGCTCTTACCTGCTGAGCCATCTCACCAGCCCTAATTGGCTAGTTCTTATTGAAACCTACAGGGTATTCTGGAGTTCTGTTCAAAGTTCATCAGCTAGCTCTTCTTTTCCTCTCAAACTGTCTAGAGCCTCTTGGTAGTGTGCCCTCATCTAGTAGTATTTTGACTCAGTAACACGGGGATACTGTATCACATGAATTGTATCTATTCAGTGATTCAAAGGATACTATCCTCACTCTCAGTCTAGGACATACTGCTCCCCATCCTCTCCCTCCAGGTGTGCTTCTGTTCACCCTGGCATCCACACAGGAAACTGTTCTTCATTTTGTTTTTTGTCTGTTTTTTGAGGCAGGGTCTTTCAGTGAACCTGAAGCTCACTGATCAGTTGGACGAGTTGGCCTGAGAGCCCTCAGGCTCCACCTGCTCCTGCTGGCTAGTGCTGGTTACAGGTGCTCTACACTGTTCCTGGCTTTTATGTGGGTACTTGGGGGTCCTTCCCTCCTAGTCTTCCTTTTTTGGTCTTCTGTTAAATATTTGTGTAAGGCCTAACTTTGAAACATCGAGTTTCTATTTATGTACTTATTTATTTTTATGTATAGGTGTTTTGCCTGATCTGTGTACCATGGCTGTCAGTTTATCTACCATGCCCCACAGTCACACCAACAAGTTTTAAAGTTTACTTTCAGTGTAATTTTAAAGCAATCCTTACTTTCAATTTTTCAATCTACTGTAAAACTTTCATAAAATCTATCTTGCTTCCCATGTCATAATGTTGCTTTAAAAGATTGTTTTGCTTTTGCAATGTAATTCCTCAGGATGGCCAACCCAAGATATTTTAGCCAAATAAATGTCTGTGACCAAAGAGCACAGAATAAAAATGTTATTGAACACATTAGATGCTAGAAAATATTTATTGATTAAAGATCCTGAAAAAGAAAAACAATGTCTCCATTTTCACTTTTCTCCCTGAAAATAAATACCATCTAAATTTAAGTCAACCAAATTAATACCATCTAAATCTTAAGTAAAATAAGGGGAGGACAAGTCAGCATTTGAGAACTTTTTATAAGGTTTCTTTTATATGTCAACTTTCATCAGAAGTTAATATCAAAAGATTCCTTTCCAGAGGCTGGATTCTATCTTTAACCTTATAAGTACCTTAAAAACAAAACAAAAACCCCATATAATTGACAACTTCCAGTATTAGTACAGTGCTACTTATTACAAGTAATTAACTATATAAATTTCAAAAATGACTTTTTTTCTGTAAACTAAAGTCATTATCAAAGTCATACAATGTGACATACTACATTATCATTCAAAGTCTAGTTTACCTATTAGAACATTTGGTTTCTCTCTTCCGTCATTCAAACATGCAAATATATTCTAGTATATAAATATACAAATTCGCACTTTTAGAACGCAAAAAAAAAAAAAACCCAAAAAAACCCGCTGCTGTGGGGGTCATTATACACTAAGTGTTAGTAATAACGTTTCGAGATCTTTCTGCCATACCAAAGCCTTTAAGCACCATCCCCGCCCCCCCCCATCCCTGCCCTCCATCTAAACGTTTGTGTTCGTTTAGACAATAGGGGGTCCGTCCTGTCTGGGGGCTAACAAGAGCATGAAAAAGTATCACAAACCCAAGACACTAGCTAGCTACAGCAACCGGTCCAGGCATCGAGGCTAAATGCAGCTCTTCACAGCTGGAGTACTCCGCGATTCCACCACAGGGACGTTAGTGCTTGTATACTGTCTGTTGCTTTGCTTGGGATGAGGGACCCGAGAAGAAGTCCCACACAGCTTCGCAGCCTAAAGCGAAGCGCCAGGTCCGGTTCCCAGGAGGACAGAGAGGGCTCCTTAAAAGCCAACCCACTAAGGGCTCCTTTGCAAGTCCTGGAGTGCTCTCCCAGGGAGAGCTCAGACCTGCCGCAAGCCACTCTGATCTGACCTGCCTCTACCCGGTGCGGCTCACCCAGAGGCCTCCAAGCCTCTGTCCCCCTCCTCTTCCTCCCGTTCGGCCGCTGACCAGCAGCATCTCGGGCAGCTGGAAGGCCGGGGTCCCACAGCGCAGAGAGAGGCCCGCGGGCTCGCTTTCTGCGCCGCGGCCTGAGCTCACCCACCTGATGCTCCTTCACCACTTCGCTGAGGCAGGGGTACCGCTCCGAGATCCATCGGTAAAACTTGGGGACTCCCATTTTGACCGTCGACACTAATTTCAGTCGGTGCAGAAACGAAACCAAACGCCCCGCCCGGGCCTCCGCCGCCGCCTCCGGCCGTCGCTCGGAGGATGACAACACAAGGTCCGCCAGACCATAGAGCAAACCGTGGGCCTAGAGGGGCAGGACGGCGCTGGTGGGCGGTGGGTCCTGTCTATCCCGCTGCCTCGCTCTTCCATACTCGTTGGTGACAGCGCAAGAGGCGTGATCTGCGCATTAGGTGAGCTCAGGTTTAAAATACCAGTTGATTGAGGTGTGGACTTGCGGATGGTATGAGAACGTTTAAGAGACAGTTGGTTAGATTTATGTTAACTTGAAACAAGGCAGAGTCGTTGGAAAGAGAAACCTCAACTGAGAAAAATGCTGCTTCCAGATTGGCCTGTGGGAATATTTTGATCAAAGCGGGAGGGCCCATCTGAATGTGTGCTGCTGCCACCGCTGGGCCGGTGGTCTTTCGGTATGTGAAAAAGGCTGAGTGAACTAGCCAGAAAGCAACATTCCTTCAGAGCTTCAGTTCCTGCCTCAAGTTCCTTTGATGATGGGCTGTGATGTGGAAGTGTAAGCCAAGTAAACTCTTTCCTTCCTAAGTTGCTTTGGTCATGGTGTTTATAACAGTAATAGAAACCCTAAGTAAGAAAGGTATTGGACATTGCTTTTTGTACTGAGGGCTTGTTCCTCTTGGGATCGTTAAGTTTACTATTTTTCAATACGGACTTGAAAAAGTCTGGTTAGCTTGTGAGACGAGTAATTCTCTGAGTAATGTAAACCTACAGAAGAGTATTTTCTAATATTTTATTTTAAGTTTTATAGTTTTCCTCTTTACATCTTTTATTAAATTATTTAATTTATATTCCAACCCCCCCTCCTGATTCCCTCTTCTGGAGTTCTTCACCCCCTCCTCCCAACTCTGAGAGCGTGCTTTCCCATCCGCCTCCACCTCACATTTCGGCTAAGGTCATCCCCATTGAGTCCTAGTAGCCTCTCACATCCCAGATCTCTGGAACTTTCTAGAGATTCCCCCTTGTGCCCTAACCTCCACTGCTACTTATTAATTCTCCTGGCCCTCTGGGCATCCCTCCTTCCCTTACCTGATCCGCGCCCCTCCTTTTCCCCTTCCCCTCACCTCTCCGACCCATTTTCCTCCCTCTGCCTCCCATGATTATTATTCCCCTTCGAAGTGGGTTTCAGGTATCCACACTTGGGCCTTACTTCTTGTTAAAGTCCGTGAGTTGTATTGTGGGAAAGAGTAATTTCCCACCATTTCAAGACTCTGGGTTACTCCCCTCACCCATAATTTTTGATACCCTGTTTCAAAACAAAGAAACCAACAAAATTCAAAAAGCCTGTTGTGGGCCCTTAGGAGGCATAGGAGGATCAGAAGTTAAAGGCCATCCTCAGGTACACTAAAGTTCAGGGAGATCCTAGGTGATATGAAGGCCCATCTCAACCCCAAACTCATAAATCTGTGTGGCATGAAAGTCTGAATCTCAGCACTGGAAGGATGGAGGGTGGAAGATCAAGAGTTCAAGGTCATCCTCACTTACTTAAGTTCCTGACTCATTTGCCCTACATGAGAACTGTCTCAACCAAACAGGACAAAAGCCACTATAAACATTTCTGTTCCGGTTTTTATTATCATGTGACTTTCCTTACAATAAATACTTCCGAAGTTACTGGATTCTTTCTTTTGGCACTGCGTGTCTTCCATGATTAGCCCTTGGACAACATTTATCTTTAGTCAAGAGAACGATATATATGGAATGGATATATAAAATGTAATATATATGTACACATTTTCATCAATGAAGAAGTTATATATCTTTTGTAGAAAAATGGATGCAAGTGGAGATCATATTAGGTAAATTAACTGAGTCTCAGAAAGATAACATTTTCCTTCATATATGATTCCTAAATTTTATAAAGCTATTTAAGCATATATGTATATGTGAGATGAAAGCAGAGGCAACACTAAAGAGTTGAAGGAAACAAGAGAGACTGAGGCAGGGGGACACAGGAAGTGTGTGGTAGGAATTGGTTAAAAGTCTAGTATGTATTTGTTTGAAATGATCCTTATGTAATCTAGTACCATGTGCAACCAAAATACATCAATGCAAATTAATTAATTAAACATGTTTATATGAATAAGATGCCAAAATCAAACTGAAATGGTTAAAAAGCACACACATGCACGCCCCCAACACACAGAGTATGTAAAAAAACATTTTCTAATTATCCTGTCCTTAACTGTTTACATCAAATCTGAGTAGGAAATTGTATGTTCAGTTTTCACATTTATGTCTTCTGGCTTATTACAGTTTACCTCATTATACTTTTACTTATAGGAAAAAAGGCAGAGTCTTATAGAGAAAAAATTCAGCAGGTTTCTCATTTGATTGTAATAAATGTATTACAATTCTTTTCTTTTTAATCTATTAGAAAATGTGCAGAAAACATCTAAACACATTAAAAATTTTAGATTTAAAAATCGTACACAATTTTAAATATTGGTGTTTTCTGTGACTACTGTACTGGGTGTTATGGCACATCAGCAGTGTGGTGTTTTTAAATGTACAGAATGGTGGGGTTAGGATGTGGCTCAATGGAAGGACACATACTTAGCATGGTTCAGTCTTCAGTATCACCAATAATTACATAGCTGATTTAGTTTTCACATGCATATTTCTTGAGTTTCTATTCTTTGATCACATTTTCACACATACTAGAGCTTTATGAAGTGAATTTAATGATAAGCTATCACTTTTGACAGGGCAGAAGAGGCAGCTCTGGATACATGTCCAGTCCAATACCTGCCCACAACATGAATTCAATATAACTTCGTTGCTATTCAATTGAAACCTTATGCTAATACTTTGAAAAGGAAATTGATATAAAGTATAAAATGAAATTAGGTTGGCTGGTTCTTTGCAATTACATTATTTTTTGATCATGAGAATACATGTATTTCTCTAGTTGGACTAAACAAAATGTATGAAGAAAGCAGTGTTTAATAATTGAATTCATCATTTTAAATAATGTTAAAAATCACAGAGAAATACTAGTTTCTCTGAGAATGTAAGTAAATGTATACTGTACTTTAGAATTAAAGGCAAACCACTGATTAATAACATGGATTTCAGATTACTAATATATTCTTTGAAATAATTTTATTTTACATATATGGGGTCCAACCAAGGTACATCTGACAGAGTAAGTTTTCATCAGTAGCTTCTTGTATAAGGTAATGCACATGTCCTTCAATAGATAATGGCAGCCCTGTTACTCTATTTCGGGTTTTGATCACACCTTTTAGTCGTTGTTCAATGTCAAGAACATGGGTCTTGGCCTAAAAAAGATACAGAAAGTCATTAAGGCTACAGACCCAATACAATTTGGAGTTTCAACTTTTCTCACTTAATGTTAGCAGTGTTTGACTAAACAATATCCCATTGTAGCAATGAAATAAATCCAATTAACTTGAGATCTCACTTTGATGTGTACAATGGCTGAACATGAACTAATTGAACATGTTTCTGCAATATAAAAACCACTAGGCAACTCTGCACATCATAATTCCAGCAAAGTAATAAATTAAAACATTTGTTTTGAGGGCAAGAGGTGTAGTTCAGCAGTAGATTGCCTGTGTAGTAGGCAGGAGACCCTGGGTTCTATTCCTTCCCACTATCAAACAGAATAAAGCAAACAGAAAGCAACCTATTTTGAAATGTTAGTTCTTAAATAGGAAGACTCTAACAATGGTGGCTAGTAAGTTTACATTAGTGCATGCAAATGGAATTTTAAGTAACTACTTGGGATTCTTTACATCTCAAGAAAAAGCATATCAGAATGCAAAATTGAGAATGATGTTACTAGAAAAATAATTTTGGACTGTGGGATGAAGTCTGGGGTTGTTAACATTAGTTATATACTTAGCATGTGCAAGGCCTTGGGTTGAGTTTCAAGCAGGAAAAAAAGTTGAGAAAGAAAATGAATCTTCAGTGTATGTTGGTCAACTCAGGTTTTAACCAATTTTAGATTTCAGGGTAATCAATTATTTTGATCACTGATAATATTTGGAATCAGTTCTCACTTACAGAGAGAGACACTATTCATTCATGGCAGGCTGCAGCTCTTACTGACCTTCTCATTGACAACCTCCCCGGTCTCACTCAGCGATGCTCTGGAGTGTCCTTTCACGGGTTTACTCCACTCCACCAGAGGATCGTGTAGAAAAGTCTTTAAGACACTAAAATTGAAACATAGAATATAGTAACGAAACATTCATTCCTTTTGCAGAAGAGAATAAGGGGGCTGGTGAGATGGCTCAGCAGGTTAGAGCACCCGACTGCTCTTCCGAGGGTGATGAGTTCAAATCCCAGCAACCACATGGTAGCTTACAACCACCTGTAACAAGATCTGACGCCCTCCTCTGGTGCGTCTGAAGTCAGCTACAGTGTACTTATGAAGAAGAATAAGAAATGAATCCTTGGACCGGAGAGACCAACGGGAGCAAGCAGCGAGCGGAGCCGAACGAGAACGGCTGGAGCTAGCAGGGCCGGAGCGAGTGGGGCCGAACGGAGACGGTGGCCGGAAAGAGCGGGGGCCAACCGGAGCAAGCAGAGCCAATCGGAGCGAGCGGGGCAGCCAGGAGCGAGTGGGGCTGGCTGGAGCTAGCGGAGCGAGCTGGTCGAGCAGAGCAAGCGGGGTTGACCGGAACAAAGGGGAAAAAAAAAGTAGAATAAGGGCCAGGCATGGTGGTGCACGCTTTTAATCCCAGCACTCGGGAGGCAGAGGCAGGTGGATCTCTGAGTTCGAGGCCAGCCTGGTCTACAGAGTGAGTTCCAGGACAGCCAGGGCTATATAGAGAAACCCTGTCTCGAAAAACCAAAAAAAAAAAAAAAAAAAAAGTAGAATAAGGGAAGAATAGGAGTATAAGAATAGGAGTGTAAGTATAAGAATAGGAGTATAGTTAAGTATTATTGTAAGATATAGGAGTATACTACATTTTCAGATAAATTATATGAAATTATTGTGGGGGTAGAAGGGCAAGGTAAGGGAAAAGTAGAGAGGTAATGTTGAAGAGACTCAGATATTTTGGGGAGAGTAAGATGAATTCTGTGTAACATCTGAAGATGTATACTGTCAACTGTTAAATGAGTATTAACTTACAATACTTTCAGTTACCATACAGATTAATCTCATATCTTTCTATGCTCTAGACATCAACTCCAACTGCCTTGGGAAACTTGTTTGGATATATTACAAACATCTCAAATTATCTTAAAAAAATTCATTCTTTTTCTAGCTATTTTTTCTATATTCCTAAATTAGTAACAAACATAATTTTTACTCTTGCCCTGAACAAACAATACACTATCATCCTTAACTGGTGTTCATCTGCCATCCAGTTTTACATACAAAACCAGTTCAGAGTCCCCCTACTCACCCATCTCTGCACCACTACTCCATTCAGGTTCTTAACCACTGAACCATCACTCTATCTTCAGGAAAGTAACTTTAAAGTTAAGACTTGTACATTTAAAACTACAAAACATTGTCTCAAGAAATTAATGAATATTTAATTAAGTAGAAAAACATTTATAGTTCAGAAAACAATGTTGTTAAGATGGTACTACACTACAAATATAACTACAAATTCATGGTCATTCCTATCAAAATCCAAGCCGGCTTCCTGCAGTAATTGGTGGTTTTAAAATTCATAAGGAAATGTGAGGGATTCAGGCAAGTTGAAAAATCTTGATAAAAAAGTAATTATAATGCTCTTCCTGATTTCAAAATTTTTTATAAAGAGTCATTAAGACAGTGGTTGGGTAGTTGGCATATTAACATATAACTTATTAGAAGTACTGAAAACCAACTGACCATTTCAATAAAAAGTTAGCACAATTAAATGTTGGAAAGAGTCTTTTTTTTTTTTTTTTTTTTGGTTTTTTGAGACAGGGTTTTTCTGTATAGCTCCCACTGTCCTGGAACTCACTTTGTAGACCAGGCTGGCCTAGAACTCAGAAATCCGCCTGCCTCTGCTGGGATTAAAGGCGTGTGCCACCACACCTGGCAGAAAGAGTTTTATAGACAAAGGATGGCTAAGTGTGGTGACATTCCTCAGCACTTAGGGAGGCAGAGGATCTCTGCAAGTTCAAGACTAGCCTGGTCTACACAGTGAATTCCAGTTCAGTCAGGGCTACGTAGTAACTAGCACCTTGTCTTAAACAAAAGTTGTCAAGACAAGTGAATTAGTATAGGAAAAAGAATGAAAGTAAACTCCTATTTCACACCATATAAACAAAGTAACATAAAGCAGATCAAAGACAAAAAGGAGCTAAGTCTATAAATGATTAGAAAAAAACAAAGCCACAGAAAGCCTCATAAATCTGAATAAGACAGGTTTTTTATTATTATTTACATGTGACATCAAAAATAACCAGAATGGCCGGGCGTGGTGGCGCACGCCTTTAATCCCAGCGCTCGGGAGGCAGAGGCAGGCGGATTTCTGAGTTCGAGGCCAGCCTGGTCTACAAAGTGAGTTCCAGGACAGCTAGGGCTACACAGAGAAACCCTGTCTTGAAAAACCAAAAAAAAAAAAAAAAAAAAAAAAAAAAAAAAAAAAAAAAAAAAAAACCAGAATGAAATGTAGATAAATTATGACTTTATCAAAATTAAAGACTTTGGCTAGAGATATAGACAGGTGGTAGTGTGTGCTTAAGTGTATATCTAACATGCTGAAGGCCCTGAGATCAACCTCCAGCACCAAAAGAAACTCTTATGACTGAAAGGGGAAAAGAGGGGCTGGTGAGATGGTCCAGTGGATACGAGCACTGGTTGTTCTTCTAGAGGATAAAACCCAGTACCATCATGGCAACTCACAATTGTCCCTGACTCCAGTTTTAAGGGATCAAACACCCTTTTCTGTCCTTCAAAGGTACCAGGCACACATGTGGTGCACAGACATACATTTAATCAAACACCCATCAACATAATTTTTTTTAATAAAAGAAATGAGAAAATATTTGTTGATCAGTATGTCAGAAGGTTCTTGTATCCATATTAAAAATTCATAGAATTCACCGGGCATTGGTGGCGCACACCTTTAATCCCAGCACTTGGTAGGCAGCGGCAGGCGGATTTCTGAGTTCCAGGCCAGCCTGGTCTACAGAGTGAGTTCCAGGACAGCCAGGGCTACACAGAGAAACCCCGTCTTCAAAAAACCAAAACAAAACAAAGAAAAAAATTTTTTTACAATCCAAGGATAAAAGACAACACAACGCAAGTAAAAAAACAGGCAAAGAAGGTATGCAAAGTAGCATACACGTAAGCTTCCAGCTACTAGAGATGGTGGATTAGGAGGATAGATTGAATCCTGGCTTTAAGGGCAAGTCAGATGATACAGTAAGACACACCCACACCAAAATAATATGCTAATGATTTGAATAGACATTTATGCAAAGAAGATATACAAATGCTAATAAGGGAACAAAAAAGCCAATGTTCAATATTCCTGGTCATTAGGGAAAGGCAAATTAAAACCACAATGAAATATTACTTCATATCTCATCGGATGGCGAAACATTTTCAGTGTTGGTGAAAACATGGAGGAATGGAAACTCATACACATTACTATTGGAATTATAGTTTTTGTTTTTTTTTTTTTTTTTTGGTTTTTCGAGACAGGGTTTCTCTGTGTAGGCCGCGAACTCAGAAATCCACCTGCCTCTGCCTCCCAAGGAGGAAGGAGTTGAGAATTGGTAATACCCACAGAAGAGCTCTGTGTTAGGTGCTGAACATATCTTAAAATTAGAGAATGTAATGAATGAGTAATTATGGCGCTATACTGAAACTCTCAGAAAAACTTTTTTCTGGGGTAGGAGGTGAGAGATCTCACTATGTAGCACTGATTGGACCAGAACTCAGTATGTAGACCAGGATGGTCTAGAACTTACATGATTCTTTTGCCTGTGTCTAGAGTGCTGGGATGACAAACATGGACCATCATGCCAAGTCTTATGTTACTATTTCTAAAAATATACTTTAACAGAGTGGTTTCTATGTAAAGAATATGTATTAATAGGCCAGTATTTACACTGGAGTCCACTAGTAGATTATTTACAAAGTATATATAATTACCTCATTAAAGGTTCTCTCTGATCCCTCATCAGCCTCAGTGTAACTTCACATGCTCTTCGAAATAGACCCTCTGTTCCCATAGGACCCATTCCATTAACCATATTATGAGTCAGTCGAAATGGTACAATTTCTGGAACTTCAAAAGTTTCTCCCTTAAAAAAAAAAGTTTTATTATAGCATATGCCAGCAAGATAATGCTGAAAGGGATACCAGTGCCTGGCAAACACAAATGTGGTTGCTCACAGTCAGCTATTAGTTGGAACACAGGACTCCCAAGGAAGGAGCTAGAGAAAGTACCCAAGGAGCTGAAGGGGTCTTCAACCCTATAGGTGGAAGAATAACATGAACTAACTAGTTCCCCCTGCGCTCATGTCTCTAGCTGCATATATGGAAGAAGATGGCCTAGTTGGCCATCATTGGGAGGAGAGGCCCCTTGGTCATACAGACTCTATATGCCCCAGTACAGGGGAACGCCAGGGCCATTACGTGGGAGGGGGTGGGTAGGGGAGCAGGGTGGGGATGCGGGAGGGTAAGGGGAAATTTCTGGATAACATTTGAAATGTAAATGAAGAAAATATCTAATAAAGAGAAAAAAAAGTTTTATTATATAGTAATAATAAACTTATAAAACCTTTGCTCAAAGAGTTTGGAACTTCATGTTTGGATTCTTAGGAAAGAGAAAAATATCCTTCAAATATTTATGTAATTACATAGAGGCATCTGTTGAAAAGAGCCATATAATGCTGCCTTTGCTTTTGGGCAATATGAAACCATGGCTTAATCTTAGATATAAGATCAAGTGAAAGGGGCTGGAGAGATGGCTCAGTGGTTAAGAGTACTGACTGCTCTTCCTAAGATCCTGAGTTCAAATCCCACAACTACATAGTAGCTCACAACCATCCGTAATGAGATCTGATGCCTTCTTCAGGTGTGTCTGAAGACAGCTACAGTGTACTTATTTATAATAAATAAATCTTAAAAAGAAACAAAAGATCAAGTGAATGGATTCACTTTGTCCAGTTTAGTATACTGAATATTGTTATAGCACATTCAGTATTCACTCTCAATAACATAATGTTCAACTATTCTCATGTCCATTGTCCTAAATCCTCCTTTTGTATGGTTTGATCTATACCATTTATTTACCTTTGATTTCTTTTCAGCTGAATCTACAGACTTTTTCATCTTCTTGTGATAGCTGATAGCAACCCAAAGAAGATAGGTCATTGAAACCGAAATTACCTTCTAATCTTCCTCCAGAATTGTTAAAGGAGAAAAATTTTGATGTTCTTAAAGATGTATCCATTAGCCTTAATTTACTCTCAATGACCCACTCTGGTACTATTTGTTGTAGCTGTTATTTAGTTGCTAGGACTTGAAATCAGGACCTAGAACATACTGGGTAAGTACTCTTGAACTATACCCTAGATTGATTTTTTTCTTTAACCTAGATCAGACTTAAATATACTGTCAATTTTAGAAATGTTAAACAACTCCAATTTCATGGAACTAAGTCTCTGTAAAATGAACTTATCTGCCCATGTTCACATAGCTAGTAACTAAGTCACGATTAAAGTTCATACCTTCCATGTATCATTTTTCTAACTTCTCTGTTTCCTAAATAGCTTTTCTGAGGGATCCACTGATGAAAACCAGTCAAGAGACTGTGTTATACAACTATGACTAAAATGTATAGCTAGGGAGAACAGTTTTTGGGGAAAGAAAATTCAAGGTAATATATCCAATAACTGAAGTCACGTCATACCTTATTAAAAAGACAGTTGAAATCTACATGTACACATTCACCAGTGAAAGAATCAAAAAGAATGTTTTCACCATGACGGTCTCCAAGCCCCAGGATATAGCCAACCATTGACATGACTGCAGTAGAGCGGCAGTATGCAGATCTGCTACTGTACCTAAAGAAGTACAGTGCTTGTCAAACACTCTGTGCCAGGTTAAGTTAAAAAAAAAATTAGAAAGAAACATCAAACTATAACAATACTCTTGTTAACTTGCCATGATGTAGGATCAGGGAATGTTCTCAGAAACCACTCATGAAATACAGGAGGGTGCCTGGGCAGGAGTAATTCTCGGAATACTTTGAGTTTTTCAGATAAAGCTGCTGACTTTGGTAGCATACACTGGCGAAGCTCCTTTCCTGTCATATACACTCCTACAAAGCAGAATGATTTTAGTTGTTTGTACAGCCAAATGAGAAAAAAAGCAAGACTAATTTTGTTAAAATATGAAAAGTATCAACTTTTGCTAAAACAGAAAAGAATGAAAAAAATACCAATTATGCATATTAATGGTTATAACTTGACAGCATAAAGAGAATAAATCCTATTATTTTTCTTTAATACTTATTAAAAGTACAGCCTCTGTCATGGTTTGAATATGCTTGGCCTAGGGAGTGGCACTACTTGGAGGTGTGGCCTGTTGGAACAGGTGTGTCACTGTGGGCATGGGCTTTAAGACCCTGTCCTAGCTGCCTGAAAGTTAATATTCTGCTAGCCGACTTCAGATGATGTAGAACACTCAGCATCTACTGCACAATGCCTTCCTGGACATTGCCATGTTCCTGCCTGGATAATAGACTGAACCTCTGAACCTGTAAGCCAACCCCCAATTAAATGTTGTTTTCTCTAAGACTTGCCATGGTCACAGTGTCTGTTCACAGCAGTAAAACCCCAAGACAGCCTCTTATTGTTGAGTTTGACACCATCCTAGTCTACACAGTAAGAGCCTTTGTATCAAAAACATACAAACAAAACCACCAACAAAAAGTAGGTATGTAACAACATAGACATTTGATCAGTTATTTTTTCTATTATACAGTTGCTTTGTTTGTTTGTTTGTTTTTCCTCTTCACAATGAACAGTTAACTCATTGTGATGGATACTCTTGGTTGTCAACTTGACCACATCTGGAATGAACTACAATCCAGAAATAGAGGGCACACCTGTGATCAAGATCTTGAGGCTGGAAGACACAGGCTTTTGATCTCTGGATCTTGACAAATGATGTCACGTGTGTTTGATCCAGATCTTGAAGCACTGTGGCTATGGAAAGCTTAGGCCTAGGTAAAGTGGCACATGCCTTAATTCCAGGAGACAGAGCCAAGCAGATCTCTGAGTTCAAGGCTAGCCTGGGACAGAGGGCTGTTTCAAGTAAAGAACAGCTTAGGTCCAGGTGTGGTGGTACACACCTTTAATCTGGGACATACCATCTGCTGGAGACCTACATAAGGACAATGGAAATAGGAAGTTTTGTTTTTTGTCTGCTTGTACTTTCTTGCCAGCACATCTGTTGGAACATACTTCTTCAGGACTCCAGCTTATACAGAAGATAAGCTGAATCTCCTAGCCTCACAGGACTGAGCAACTACTAGACTCTTGGACTTGCCATTCACAGCTGCTTATTGGGTTGGTTGGACTGGAGACTTAAGTCATTCCAATAAATTCCCTTAAATATATACATTCCATAAGTTCTGCGACTTTAGAGAATCCTGACTAATTCATGAAAAAGAATTTGATACTACAAATGACCTGTTTTTTTTTTAAACCATACTTTTGCCTTAATTTTTTCTTTTTAAAAATTTGGGACATGATATCATTTGCAGCCATGGCTGACACTGAACTCATGTTACTCCTGTCTTGGACTTCCTGAGTGCTGGGATCACAGGCAAGCATCACTACAGTTAACTACCTTTGTCTATTACTATTAGAACCCGTTTATACTAATTGCCTATGACGTTTGCTAGTTTGTAATATTCTATTTCCTCAGTTTTGCATTATTCATTCCAATTTTACTACAATAAAGACCTTTTCCTACTTTTTTTTTAAAAGGATTTGATTATATAAGTATGAAGGGTTATAATTAATTATGATCAACATCATTTTTCTAAAGTTATCTGAAGCTAGGACAGCTTTCTCATTTTCTGACAGAAAACTAACTTTTGTTATTCATAGAATATTTGCTTATTTGCTATAGGCCGATGAAGTAATTTCATAATTGCGAACAAATATTTCAGAAAAGTAAATGTTCAGATTTTTTTTTTGGTAAGCTACCTCAAAAGTTTTTTGCACTGAAAACAAAAAGAAAGGGTTCAAAGGAAGGAAGAGAAGGAAGACCTGACATGCTTCTGTATATAGAATATAAATTTCACTAGGCTTAGGTAAAATATGTGCATTGATATGATAAAAATTATTATATACATATTTTACACTTTGTAGATAACAACCTCACAGTATATACTTCTATCATAAGAATAAATATAATACCCTTTTCTTTATATATTTTGGTCAGAATAGGTCTCAAGCCAGCAGTATTGTTCACCCATTCAATAATCCCACATTCATCATTCAGTGGAATAACTGCATATGTTCGGATATGAAGTTCTCTTCGACGTGATTCTGCATCTTTTCTTAAGCTCTATGGAAAACAAAGACAGAAATAAAAAAATTAGGATTCAGATTCCTATTATGTCAAATGTATCTAAATATTGTTCATTTCCTAGTAAAAGTGCTGATGGCAGCCTGTAATGAATAATTCTGAAAGTTAGAGGAAGAAGCTATGGGATCATAGCTATTCTACTTCTAAACCTTAAAATGCCTTGGAATAGCTTCTCTTTAGTTCTCTACTATGCATGTAACAGAATACTACATTTGAAAAAGCAGTATTTATAGCCATATCAACAATAAGACACTATTGTTTTCTTTTCTATAACATTATAGATAATGATTAACAATAAGTACTTAAGCACAGAGACTTAATGTTTAATTTTATCTAAGAATTGTTATTTTACTTTCCTCTCAGACGTCATAAGGAATCATACTATCTACCCCCCCCACCAAAAAAATCCCCAATCCTGTAATGCATGTAAGTCTGTGTATAAATAGATATAATTAACCTTTTATTCTGAGACTGGGTCTTGTTTGCCAAACTTACTAATAAAAAATGAATTCCATTAGTCTACAAGCCTTTCTCAAGTCATTCAGCTTATATATCATGACGTATTTGACTGACTCTCTCTCTCTCTCCCTCCCTCCCCCTCTTTCCTTCTTTCTTCCCATCCTTCCTTCCTTCCTTCCTTCCTTAAAACAGAGATCTATGACTTCTGCACAGAAAAATAAATTTTTCCCTAAAGATGATTCTTTGAAGCCCACCTATGCTTGAAGCCTTTCTGATCCAGTCCCCTAAATGGAGCTATCATCACCACCCCTAGCTAATAATAGGCCTTGAATTACACTTCCCATATTTCTTTGAGTCAGATAGCAAGCACTTACTAACAGAATGAAAAAAATGCTAATGATTACTTTTAAACAGTGAAATCATGAAAACGGAACCTAATTTTTTTCTAGCTTTGAAGCAGAAACCCTGAGGTCTAGATAAGTAGTAAGAGTGTTTTATACAAAACTATTAAGCAGAAAATATTTTCCTTCATTTAATGTCTTATATCCCCTATAAGACACATATTAAAAAGGATATAAATAAATCTTTAAAAAGTGAACTGTTTCCAACCTTGTTAATCAAAGAATTGAATTCCATTAGTCTACAGTCTTTTCTCAAGTCATCTTTTGGTTTACACATCATGATGTAGAACTTTCCATCTGAGCCCTTTAAAGAGATTTTCTTTGGTTTCTGAAGAGAAGAAAGAATTTCTACCTAAAAAATAATGAGTGATATATATTTAAGACAAGGCTGAAATTCTTTGTTAAATTGGAATATTATCTTGTTATACATCATCCTGATAAGAAAGATTAAGTGGGAGTATGTATTAAATTTGTATTTTATCTTAGTTATCTAGAAGCTAAAAAATAAGGCTATCTGTGAATAGGGACATACTTTCTTAAACATTAGGAATATATATGAAGTAAAAAAAAATTAAGAAAACCCTGACTTTATCAGTAAAACAAGTACTTATACATGCATATTCAGGTAGTCCTTTCAAAGCAGTCACAAAATTTTGCATAATAAAAATGTTTATCATAATGTTGGAAGAGTATTATCAAAATACATCATATAAATGTATAAAATTTTCAAAGAATAAGTTTATCAATTGAAATTACTTTGTTTTTGAAAATGAGGAACTTCTCCAAAATGAAGCCTACCTCATGATGTAAATAAGCTAAAAATTACTGCTTAAGTTAAAACATGATTGTATAAGGTACAATGTAAGTGGTTCTAAAAATAGTTTTAAAATGTCCTAAGCCATAGAAATTTTGGACTAAATATGGAGTCTTTAACAGCTTTTCCCTAGGACTATTTCCTTAAAATAAGCATACATTTACAGCCATGTTTTATGGGTAGGGTAGGCATGTGGGACAGAAGAAAAGGGTTGCCTGGCAAGTAAGAGGCCATAGGCTCATTCCCAGCAGTGCATTTAAAAAGAGGGATGAGGCCGAGGAAATGTTCTGTCAGTGCAACACTTGCTGCACATGTGTGAGGAACTGAGTTTGGAGCATGCCTGTAATACAGTGCTTTATAATGAGGTACAAGGCAGAAGCAGGACAACTGTGGAAGTGAATGGGCCAGCTAGCCTGAAACTCTGACTGAAACAAAGAAGAAGGTGTGGACCGACACTTGAGGTTCTTCTCTGACCTCCTGTGGGCTGTGGCACACACACATATTAACTCATGCACACATATAGAATAAAAAGTTATCTGAATCTTGTTTCCTCATAAGAAACAAATAAAAATATATTTTGTTCCTTTTGCTCTCCATTTTTCCAAGACAAAAGAAAATATAGGAAAATACAATTATGAAAAAATAGTCATAGTGAAATAAAGAGCATGAGAAAATCAAAAATTTTTAGGCTTGTTATAATTCCTTATCACTTAACTTTGTACTATAAGACAGTTGCACTTCTCTACATTTCTAGGGTTTTCTTTTTTTTAATAAACTCACTTAATTTTTAGCTTAATTTGAAGGTGTAAATTTAACTACATTTAAAAATTATAGTTATATAAAACAGAAGTTTACCACATCATCAAAGCCTGCAAGATAGGCCCAATGCCCAGGAAAGGGGTCATGATTAGCATGGGCACCCAGAATGGACGGAAGAGTAGGTATCATGACTGACTGCAAGGGAATGAGGATCTCACTGAAGGTCGGGTCTTCTACAAGCTTTTTAAGCATTTTAAAGTGAGTGCTCATGCTTAATGTGGAATTGCTTCCATCAACCTGAAAAACAAACAAAATATTTCAATTTTTTTGAGTTTACCTTGAATTATAGAACTTTAATCACAGTAAATATTTTACTTTTATAATCTCAATTACTCAGCAATGTGAAATGTCCTAAGTATTTTTAATCATCTCATTTAAACCTCTTATACCTTATAAATAATGTTCCTCTATCACAGGAATATTTAATGACCAGAGGAGATAGAAGAAACCAGAGATCTATTATCAGACATAAGAAAATCTGATAACTTTTTACCAAATCTCATTTAACAACAAAATGATACTGAATTTTTTTTTTCTTTTCTTTTTTTTTTTTTTTTTTCGAGACAGGGTTTCTCTGTATAGCCTTGGCTGTCCTGGAACTCACTTTGTAGACCAGGCTGGCCTTGAACTCAGAAATCTGCCTGCCTCTGCCTCCCAAGTGCTGGGATTAAAGGCTTGAGCCACCATGCCCAGCGATACTGAATTTCTTAATGTAAAGATGAATGCTATGTGTGTTTGATTATGGGATATTCTGATACATTATAATCAGTTACAATATCCAATATAACTATGAATACCTTTAAAATGAGAAAAAAAATTGAATTCCTAAGTGTGGTTTCAGATAAAGGACTAGGCACTTGAACATGTAAACACTTATATCGAAAATGTAAGTGTGTCAAGTTCATCAGAGGTCAAGTAGAGTTAATGGAAATAATTAAAGATTATGCTTTTGAAAGGAAAGGAAAAAAATAGTGTCACCTGTATCTTTTTACCCAGAAATGGTTACTGGATTTTGATCTTCAAGTGAACTAGCTGTTTATCTGATAAAGAACCTTTCCCTTTAAAAATCACCCCATACACTTTTATCTCTCCTACATTTAGCTTTCCCCTCTAGTCCTTACATAGAACAGTGATTTCCTCCTTTATCACCATCCTACTTCACTTACAAGCATATTGAAAATAGTAATTGCTACTCCAGGTGATAGCCATTGCTTACTTCCTTACAAATGTACTAGACAGATTTCTATTAGTCATCTTTGTTCCTTTACTACAATGCCTGTGCCCTGAAATATGAAAACCAAGGGCTCATGTATAAAGTTCTTGTCTACTATGGATAAAGCCTTGGGTTTGATATCTAACACTATAAAAAGGCAACCAATTAACAAAATACCCTCCATTCACTTTCCTATCATGTAGGTAGATTAACATAAACGTTTTCAAAGCTTAAGGATGAGAATATAATTAGACTTTTTAAATGCATTTTAAATATAGCTTATATTTATAATATTTTATATAGTTTATTTTTTAATTTGGAATTATTGATAACTATTAAAATAGAAGACATATGAAAGAGGGACATATGTTACAAATTAAAAAATAAACAGGTTTATTAAGGTAAATCATACAGTGGATAGAGTTATAGCTCAGTGGTAAAGCCCTTATTTAGCAAGATCAGGTTTCTGATTCAATCTCTAGCATATCAAGAAAAGGGATCAGGGGGAGAAAAGATACAGAGATATATATTTAAAATATAGCATTTGACATATTTTGATATGTATATACTGATATACTTAAAAACTTTAATGAAACATATAAACCCAAATCACATATAAGCTTCTATGTAATACTATTCCACACTGGTTGATAAGCACTAAGATCTGTGATGGTACCGATTTGTTGCATAATTCCAGTAGCTTGTCTGTTAAACGAGTTGCATCTCCAACAAACTTTTCTAAAGACTTTTTCATATGGATGGCTTTGGTAAGAATTTCCTTGCATCTGTTCACACGCATGGGATAAGAAGACTGTCAATCAAAAAAAAAAAAAGGATAAATACAATTATATATGAAATCTGAATGGTAAGAATCAACTTCAAAGAATATTTAAGATGTGAGTTTATAATGATAAGCATCCACAAAATTAATTTGATAACACCATTTTAAGCTTGTGAATACTTTTGAAGAAACAATCCAATATTTTGAGATGTAGCACAACAGAAAAAAGGAAAATAAAACAAAACCTTAATGATTTAATGAATAGTCAGCTATTTTTTATCATTTTGTATAATTACAGAAATGCGTTGTCAAAGAATATTAAAATAACTTATCTAATAATTTATTTAATCATATAATATTTAAGTGAAAATAAAATTGTCAATTTAATTAAAATTTCCTGTCAAAATCTGATTACAAAAATGCATAAAAAGTTACAAGAAAAAACTAATGAATAGTCTAAATTTTAATTTTCTTTCTATCTTTATACTAACTTTTCAATAATATTTACTCATTAAATGTACTAATCAACTTGTATATGCCCACTAATAGATTCTCAAGATCTTGGATTAAAACACTTAAAAGTTACACATGGCTGGAGTGATGGCTCAGCAATTAAGAGCACTGTTTACCTAGGTTCAATTCCCAGCATCCTGACGGCATCCTAATAACTCCAATTACAGTGAATCCAACTCTTTCTTCTGACCTCTGAGCCCCAGGCATACACAGCCATACATCCAAGTAAAACACTCATACATATAAAATAAATCTTTAAAAAAGTTGCTATTATAAATATTTACTAAAAACTTCACAAGGACAGTACCACTCAAGTCTTTAATCTTCACATACAATAATTATTTCAAGATATTACATGAGGTAAATTTTTTTTCTACATAGAAAGTAATTAAAAATATAGGCCAGAACCCTGGAATTTGTATTTATATACTTGTTCATAATAAGTGGTAGTCACCCCGGGTGACTAATGATTACCTTTGACACAGCAGTCATCATCCACATTGCTTGCTGAGGATAGGCCAGAAATACCTTGGCTATTATTTCCATCAAGACAACAAAAACTTCATCATGAGAATGACATATTCGAGAGATCAACTGCGAAAAAGCAGTCAAAAACTGATATGGTGCTAACTGATTTGTGTGCTCTGTGAGTACGGTATTTATTTTAGCCAAATCATTTCTCATCTGCAGACGATCAGAACGACCACCTGAGGGCAAACCAGTTTAAGACAAGGAAACAAACACCATCAGTATTTCAATTCATTTCACAGAAAAAAAAAATCAAACTGATAAAAACAGCTTTAAAAATACATCATTGGCATGCCCACAGCTAGCTGTCTGACAAGACTATATAAGTAGGAAAACCATTTAGATTGAAGAGGCATTTGTTTTCATCATCTGATCTAAGTTTTGTGGTATTACACGCTTAAACCCACATCTTTCAAAGTATTAGGGTTATCAAGAAATGAAAAGACTATAACTTTCCATTCCTGAATTACAAGTACTTTAAGTCTATGGTTTTATCTTTCCTTCTTTTCCCCCCTACACATAATTTGTTTTCATAAGACTAATTTTTATTATTTTTCAAGAGTATGCTTATGTTTGTATGGGTGTAGCACACCCATATGCACACACCCGTGGAGGACAAAAGCTTGGATCTTTCTGGAGCTGGAGCTGTAAGTAGTTGTAAGCTGCTTGATATGGGTATTAGAATTACACTCAGGTCTTCTGCAAGAACAGTATGTATGTTTCTTACAACATTATAATATTTTACTATTTATTATCAAATTATTTACTGGTTTTTAGAAAGTGAAATTGTGATGCCAAATGTTATTTTATATCAAAGTTATATTTCTTCCTAGTGCCTTAAAATTGTTACATAAAGTTATACCTTTTTCCCATTCATATGCCTTAGCACCAAAATCAAGCCATAGCGATAACATTCGTGGCATTGACTGATATATGAACTGATTTCCATACTGAAGAGATCTGCAATTATATGAGCGAGAAATACGATTACCACAATGTTTTTTTGGTAGGTTATATGAACTAGAATGTAAAAGTTTAAACTTCAGTTATGCACAGTCTTCTTATAAAAACCATATCACCTACTTATCCATCTATCTGGCATGGAACTCAGTATGTAGCTGAGGATAAGACTCTGAATCCTCTGCTTCTATCTCCTAATTAGTGACTACAGGCATGGGTAGGTATTTGGTGCCACCTATCAAACCCAGGGCTTCCTGCATGACAAGAATACACTCTACCTTAGCCTGCATCAAAAATTTTATATATATTGAGTTAGTCAAAAGACTTTTTAATACTTCTTGCAAATGGTCCTTAGAGTCTGGACGTCAGTTTGTATTCTATGGTAGTAAGCTTAATGCTCAGGCCTAATCATTTTATTTCTGAGAGATTTCATTTCTACATTTTTCTTCATATTTTTCCCCTTTACAGATGATGCAGAAGGAGATATGTGTTTATAATCCTGAAGGCAGTAGCTTGAGTTTTTATCACAGACTTTCCGAAAGTATATAACCTTTACATGTGTCTGCTTTGCTTCTGGTATGGTGCATATACATCTCTATCCATTTCCAGGGAAAAGTGTGAATGCAAACCCTCACTACCACAAACTACGAAGTAGCTTTCCCTCATTTGAAAAAGCCACATGTGACAGCACAGCTAGAGTATAATGGCTAAGCTCAGCCTACAGAAAACCATCCCCTGATCCTCAGTCTTTGTAATTATGATAACTTCCCTTCCAGGCAAGTTTTTTTTTTTTTTAATATTTGTATCATTCATTTGTATATGTACACACAAGTTCTATTACAAACTATTATCTAAATGTTTTATATATTTAAGGTTTCATTATATATAATTAAACTGCTTTTTGAGGACATTCACATTAAAGCAGAACATTTAAGGTACATTCAGGTATTCAAGTGAATATAATTTAACAGCTAATTTTTACTCTTATGAAATGCCCTCTTCTGACCTTCATAGGCACCAAGCACATACATGGTACGTATCATACATACACATAGGCAAAACACACATAAAGCCGGGTGTGATGTCACACGCCTTTAATCCCAGCACTTGGGAGGCAGAGGCAGGTGGATTTCTGAGTTCAAGGCCAGCCTGGTCTACAAAGTGAGTGCCAAGACAGCCAGGGCTATACAGAGAAACCCTGTCTTGAAAAACCAAAAAAAAAAAAAAAAAAAAAAAAAAAAAAAAAAAAAAAAAAAAAAAAACCCAAAAAACCAAAGAACAACAACAACAAAAAACCACACACACATAAAATAAAGAAAGGAAATCTGAAAATAAAACCTTTAAATACTAGTATAAAAATCCAAAATTTACAGTATCACAACTATAAATATGCTGTAGAAGCTGAGAGTAGTACTACACATTTAATAATCCCATCATTTAGGAAGCTAAGACTGAGAGAACAGCTTTGGCTATATAGGTAAGAACCTATCACAAACAAAATCCCCATCAACAACAAAAACAATAACAACCAAAAGACAGAAAAAAAATGTAAAATACCTTCCTTCTTAGAAGTGTGATTTAAGAAGTGATATACTAAGGGGTCTGATATATACTAAGAGTTAAAAATTAAAATTAAAAATAGTTTAATTAATAGTTTTAAAAATTCAATTAATAATTTTCTTGTTTCTGATTCCATTTCAAAATATCAACAAGCCATGAATTCTCCTTTAATAACACAGACTTTAAGAAAACCAACAATAAGCCGGGCGTGGTGGCGCATGCCTTTAATCCCAGCACTCGGGAGGCAGAGGCAGGCGGATTTCTGAGTTTGAGGCCAGCCTGGTCTACAAAGTGAGTTCCAGGACAGCCAGGGCTATACAGTGAAACCCTGTCTCGAAAAACCAAAAAAAAAAAAAAAAAAAAAAAAAAAAAAAAAAGAAAACCAACAATATTTATAGTTATTAGCAATTATAACTCTGGAAACAAATTGATGAAATTAAGTTTAGATTTTTCAAAAAGTGAACTTTACTTAGGAAAATAAAATTTGGCTAAATGATACTCTAATATGGAATATATAAATATTGCTTTAATCTGAAAAGTAATATTTAACTGAGAAATAATAAAACCTAAAAATAAGGAATTTTAACAAATTTATTGCTGCTAAGTCCGAGTCATTCACTAGAAAGTAATCGCGCATGAATAAAAGAATTATGTACTCAAAGTTTAATAATTTGCCAAGTATAAATATTATTATATATATTTATATATATGTAAACACACACATCGATCTATATGTATTGGTATCTGAAATTAAGTTAGATTCTAACCATAGGATCAGGAAGGTCAAGCCCAGACTTAGCTACATAGTGAGTTCAAGGTTAGCCTGAGCCCCATACAACCCTACCTCACAAAGCAAAACAAAACAAAAAGCTGTATTCATCCTCTGCCTAGGTCAAGAATAGGCTCCTGACAGATGTGGTTGGTTCACTCCTGTAGTCCTAGAACTGAGAACACTGAGGCAAAGTATGAGTTCAAGAATGTCTTGAGCTATAGAGCAAGAGTCTATCTCTAAAATGCAAAAGCAAAATAAGAAAAAAAAACAAAACATGCTCTTTATTCCATATAACTTCAAAATAATGCCCAGCTGGGCGGTGGTGGTGCACGCCTTTAATCCCAGCACTCGGGAGGCAGAGGCAAGTGGATTTCTGAGTTTGAGGCCAGCCTGGTTTACAAAGTGAGTTCCAGGACAGCCAGGGCTATACAGAGAAACCGTGTCTCAAAAATAAAATAAAATAAAATAAAACAAATAATGTCCTTATTTTGTTTTTATTTTACTGGATTTGATTAGGAAAATATACTCAATTACCATTGAATTTAACAATTAAACATTAAGTTTATGGTCTTCTGAAATAACATACAGAGTGATTTGAAAGATGACTGTCACAGCCTCTGGAGTATTGGGATTATGGGTATGGACCATCCATTTCCAGAAAAGAGCGGAGTAAAAAATATTTCTTGGTTAAATATGCAAGACAACTGTTCTACTATTGAGTTATGTCTAATAAGGTTGATTTTTCTAAAACTGTAACTTTATATAACCCTTTCTACAAAACTGTATCTATAAAATTTTCTACACACACACAAAGGCATTTTTTTCAATTTTTTTTATTAGATATTTTCTTCATTTACATTTCAAATACTATCCCGAAAGTTCCCTATACCCTCCTCCCGCCCTGCTCCCCTACCCTACACCTACTCCCACTTCTTGGCCCTGGCGTTCCCCTGTACTGGGGCATATAAAGTTTGCAAGACCAAGGGGCCTCTCTTCCCAGTGATGGCCGGCTAGGCCATCTTCTGCTACATATGCAGCTAGAGACAAAAGCTCTGAGGATACTGAAGAAAGAAATTGAAGAAGATCTCAGGAGATGGAAAGATCTCCCATGCTCATGGATTGGCAGGATTAATATAGTAAAAATGACTATCCTGACGAAAGCAATATACAGATTCAATGCAATCCCCATCAAAATTCCAACTCAATTCTTCACTGTGTTAGAAAGGGCAATTTGCAAATTCACCTGGAATAACAAAAAATCTAGGATAGCAAATACTATTCTCAACAATAAAAGAACCTCTGGTGGAATCACCATGTCTGATCTCAAGCTGTACTACAGAGCAATTATGATAAAAACTGCATGGTACTGGTACAGCAACAGACAGATCAATGGAATAGAATTGAAGACCCAGAAATGAACCCACACACCTTGATCTTTAACAAGCTAAAACCATCCAGTGGAAAAAAGACAGCATTTTCAACAATGCTGCTGGTGCAACTGGTGGCTATCATGTAGAAGAATGCGAATTGATCCATTCTTATCTCCTTGTAAATAGCTCAAGTCTAAGTGGATCAAAGACCTCTGCATAAAACCAGAGACGCTGAAATTTATAGAGGAGAAAGTGGGGAAAAGCCTCAAAGATATGGGCACTGGGGAAAAATTCCTGAACAGAACAGCAATGGCTTGTGCTGTAAGATCAAGAATCAACAAATGGGACCTCATAAAATTGCAAAGCTCTGTAAGGCAAAAGATACTGTCAATAAGACAAAAAGGCCACCAACAGATTGGGAAAGGATTTTTACCAATCCTAAATCTGATAGGGGACTAATATTCAATATATACAAAGAGCTCAAGAAGCTGGAGTCCAGAAATTCAAATAATCCCATTAAAAAATAGGGTACAGAGCTAAACAAAGAATTCTCAACTGAGGAATACCGAAAGATTGAGAAGCACTGAAAAAATGTTCAACATCCTTAGTCATCAGGGAAATGCAAATCAAAACAACTCTGAGATTCCACCTCATACCAGTCAGAATGGTATGAAAAAAAATTCAGGTGACAGCAGATGCTGGTGAGGATGAGGAGAAAGAGGAACACTCCTCCATTGCTGGTGGTATTGCAAGCTTGTACAACCACTCTGGAAATCAGTCTGGCTGTTCCTCAGAAAACTGGACGTAGTCCTACCAGGAGATCCAGCAATATCTCTTTGAGCTTCTCCCAGAAGATGTTCCAACTGGTAATAAGGACACATGCTCCACTATGCTCATAGCAGCCTTATTTACTGTACTGGCTAGTTTTGTGTCAACTTGACACAGCTGGGTTATCACAAAGAAAGGAGCTTCAGTTGGGGAAGTACCTCCATGAGATCTAGCTGTGAGGTATTTTCTCAATTAGTGATCAAGGGGGAAAGACCCCTTGTGGGTGGGACCATCTCTGGGCTGGCAGTCTTGGGTTCTATAAGAGAGCAGGTTGAGCAAGCCAGGGGAAGCAAGCCAGTAAAGAACATCCCTCCATGGCTTCTGAATCAGCTCCTGCTTGAGTTCCAGTCCTGACTTTCTTTGTTGATAACAGCAGTGTGGAAATGTAAGCTGAATAAACCCTTTCCTCCCCAACTTGCTTCTTGGTCATGATGTTTGTGCAGGAATAGAAACCCTGACCAAGACATTTACAAAAGGTATTTTTTAAGACTAAGGAAAAAATTGTATGAAGAAAAATATTCTGGGATTGGAGATGGCTTAGTTCTGGCTGCTCTTATAGAGGACCTCAGATTAGTTACCAACATCTACAAGGTAGTTCATAACTCTAACCCAGTTCCAGGGAAATCTGATGCCCTCTTCTGGCTTCCAAGAGTACTACACAATGCACATGGTATACATACATGCAGGCAAGTAGGCAAACACTAATACACATAAAATAAAGAAAAAAGAAAGAAAAATATTTTCTCCAATTACAACTGTAGAATGAATCCAAGCATGGTAAAACAGAAAACACCCTGAATATGCTATGATGTGCGATAACATTCATCCATTTTTAATCTCAAACATGTAGTTCTCATGCTTACCTTCCAAAATGTAGGACTATATATCGGATGAGATCACCTTGCTTTTCCATTTTGTTATCTGTTACCATCGGCATCAATTTGTCATAGTACTTGGCAAGGTAGAAATGTCCATCTTCCCACTCTGGCAGAAACAAGGTCACATCCTATAAAAAAAGACATATGTCACATATCTGAGCAAATCTTACCCTTGGCTGGGGCATAAAGAACTAATAGGTTATTAAAAATCAAGAGTATGCGCCGGGTGTGGTGGCACACACCTTTAATCCCAGCACTCGGGAGGCAGAGGCAGGCGGATTTCTGAGTTTGAGACCAACCTGGTCTACAAAGTGAGTTCCAGGACAGCCGGGGTTATACAGAGAAACCCTGTCTCAAAAAAACAAAAACAAAAACAAACAAAAAAAAAATCAAGAGTATGCATTACATAGCAAATTTAAGTTACTGCGTGTTACTTTGGTTTGAACAACAAGCTTGCTCAAATGTACGATGCTGATAATCATGCTTGCCAGGTTCGGCAGCAACACCTATAATTCTAGCACCCAGGAAGCTGAGGAAGTAGGATTTCAGTAAGTTTGAGACAAATCTGGGATACATATGCAAAGTGAGTTCCAGGCTAATCTGGGATACACAATAAATTCCTGTCAAAAAATAACACATGCAAATCTGACTCCCCTCCAAAGAATCAGAAACCAAAACCCACTTCAAAAAAGAACATTGTTGGGGCTGGTGAGATGGCTCAGCGGGTAAGAGCACCCGACTGCTCTTCCAGAGGTGATGAGTTCAAATCCCAGCAACCACATGGTGGCTTACAACCACCCGTAACAAGATCTGACGCCCTCCTCTGGTGTGTCTGAAGTCAGCTACAGTGTACTTATGAAGAATAATAAGAAATGAATCCTTGGACCAGAGAGACCAACCGGAGCAAGCCAGGCTGTCCGGAGCCAGTGGAGCCGAACGGGGACGGCCAGAGCAAGCGGGGATGCCGGAGCTAGCAGGGCCGGAGCGAGTGGGGCCGAACGGGGACGGCCGGAACGAGTGGGGCCAAACCAGAGCAAGCAGAGCCGATCGGAGCGAGCGGAGCTGGCTGGAACAAGTGGGGGCCGTACGGGGGCGGCCGGGAGCAAGTGGGGCTGGCCGGAGTGAGCAGGGTCAAGAAGAGCGGGGTTGACCGGAACAAGGGGAAAAAAAAAAAAAAAAAAAAAAAAAAAAAAAAAAAAAAAAAAAAGAACATTGTTGCATATAACCTATGCAGACATGAAAGGTCAGATTATATTCATGAATATTAGCCTCATAAAATTACAGTTTCTCCTACTCTTAGTGTTACTAGTTTGTTTATAGACATGTTGCACTAAAGTTGCTGAGGTTGAAACTAGTATGAGCTGACTAAGTAAGTATCGGGCAGCCAGAGACACAAGGTAAGACTAGATTCAACTGCCCACCCACCCTAAAAGGGAATTCCAACGTATACTAACAGTTGATTGGTTTATGATACAACTGCCCACCCACCCTAAAGGGAATTCCAACTTATACTAACAGTTGATTGGTTTATGATACAAAGGGATCGTAATCCCCACCATCCTGTAAAATGTTTAAATGACATAGCACCACAACTATTTTTCAGTTCTTATAATAATCTATAGCCTGTCTGGGCTTTGTTCTGTTCTGCTGGTTTATCTAACTATATGTGAATATAGTATTTTAATTATAAAACCTTTATAGGTCTTCATATGTTTGCTGGCTAGTCTCTGATATTTTTTCAACAGATATACTTACTACTCTATAGCTTTTCTATCCCACTTAGGGATGCAATTCTGCTAATTTCAATTATTGAGCCTATTCACCCTCTAGCTTCTAATCAGGTCTGGGAATTTAGAGAATAGGAGTGGGGCTGGTGAGATGGCTCAGCGGGTAAGAGCACCCAACTGCTCTTCCAAAGGTGATGAGTTCAAATCCCAGCAACCTCATGGTGGCTTACAACCACCCAAAATGAGATCTGATGCCCTCCTCTTTAAGTCAGCTATAGTGTACTTATGAATAATAAAAAATGAATCCGAGCCGGGCATGGTGGCACACGCCTTTAATCCCAGCACTCGGGAGGCAGAGGCAGGCGGATTTCTGAGTTCGAGGCCAGCCTGGTCTACAAAGTGAGTTCCAGGACAGCCAGGGCTATACAGAGAAACCCTGTCTCCAAAAAACAAAAACAAAACAAAACAAAAATAATAATAAATGAATCCTTGGACCGAAGAGAGCAGGGACTGAGCAAGTGGGACTGACCAGAGCGAGTGGGGAGACCGGAGTGAGCAGGGCAGACCAGAGCAAGCAGGGTTGACTGGAAAGAGGAAAAAGTCAGTCTGGCGTTTTCTCAGAAAATTGGACATAGTACTACTGAAAGATCCTGCAATACCTCTCCTGGGGCATATACCCAGAAGATGTTCCAACTGGTAAAAAGGACACATGTTCCACTATGTTCATAGCAGCCTTATTTATAATAGCCAGAAGCTGAAAAGAACCCAGATGTCCCTCAACAGAGGAATGGATACAGAAAATGTGGTACATTTACACAACGGAGTACTATTCTGCTATTAAAAAAATGAATTCATGAAATTCTTGGGCAAATGGATGTATCTGGAGGATATAATCCTTAGTGAGGTAACCCAATCACAAAAGAAGTCATTGGATATACACTCACTGATAAATGGATATTAGCCCAGAAACTTAGAATACCGAAGATACGATTTGCAAAACACTAAGAAAATCAAGAAGGAAGACCAGGGCGTGGATACTCCATTCCTCCTGTGAATAGGAAACAAAATACCCATGAAAGGAGTTACAGAGACAAAGTTTAGAGCTAAGACGAAAGGATACAGAGACTACCCCACCAGGGGGGGATCCATCCCATAATCAGTCAGTAAACTCAGACACTATTGAATAGGACAGCTAGTGCCTACTTAAGGGAACCTGATATAGCTGTCTCGTACAGAAGTGGATGCTCATAATCATCTCTATGATGGAACATAGGGCCCACAATGGAGAAGCTAGAGATAGAACCCTAGGAGCTGAAGGCGTCTGCAACCCTAGAAGAGGAACAACAATATGAACTAACCAGAACCCCCAGAACATGTGTCTCTGGCTCTACATGTGGCGGAGGATGGCCTGGTCGGCCATCGTTGAGTGGAGAGGCCCCTTGGTGTTGTAATCTTTATGTGCCCCAGTGCAGGGGAACGCCAGGGCCAGGAAGTGGGAGTGGGTGGGCAGGGGAGCAGGGCAGCGGGGGTGGGGGGGACTTTTGGGATGACATTTGAAATGTGAATTAAGAAAATATCTAATAAAAACTAATTGAAAAAAAAATAAATCTTTAAAAAAAAAAAAGAGTGATGTCAAGGTTGTCATATTCTCTGGTCTTCTTCCTGCTTCCCAGTTTCGGTGTGGTTCTATTACTCCTTCCTATAATAATAGTCCTTTAGTCCTTTAGTAAAAGCTCTGGTTTCTTGTTCCTTAGGATCTAGAAATGCTATTGAGTCACCATCCTCTGTTAATTTTCTTTAACACAGTTATTTATTACACTTAATTATCTCTTAATTTGCCATCTGTTTTCTACCTACATTCACTATAAAGGTATCTTGGACTAACTAGAATACGTTAATAATAATGATGATGATGGCTAATACTGTATAGGATCCTGAAATGCATTCTAGACCCAAAAGACATTAACAAACGAGGTAAATTTTCTGAAAAATGGAACTATGACTGTACAAATTAATAAAGTTGGAGAATCTAATGAAGGATACAGGAATTCATCATGCTACTTTTCTTTAAGTTTATGAATAATTAAAACTAAAAATTAAAAATTTTTAAAAATCAGAGAGACAAAATCTCTTGGTTATTACCATCCTTTACATTTCCACATAGCTTTTAAATATTAGCATTTGATGAAGAAGACTACATCAAACTTACTGGTCATTTTTTTGTGAAATAACATCTTTAGATTATCAAGTCTTCTCATTCAAAACTGTGCTACATCCAATTGCATACAAGGGCTGGAGAGATGGCTCAGTGATTAAGAGCATTGGCTGCTCTCCCAAAAAACTCAGGTTAAATTCCCAGTATCCATAAGACAGTTCACAATTAACTGTAACTCCAGGTCAAGGGTGCTATCTGGCTTCTAGTGGCACCAGGTATATATATAGTGCACAGATATATATGCAGGCAAAAGACCCAATGACATAAAAATAAATAAATAAAATAAAAACTCACCCAATAATATTTTAGAATTTCTTTCCTTTAAAGGCTTTAAAATTTTTTTTTAGATTATAATTACATCATTCCCCTTTCCCAACCCTCTCATATACTTCATATACTCCTTAGTCTCTTTAAAATTCACAGCCTTCTTTTCATTAACTGTTGTTGTATACATATGTAGACATGGGTGCGCTCAGACAGACACACCCAGAATTTCTAAGGGCATACATATAACCTTTCAGATTGTATGTTACTTGTGTGTATGCATTCAGGGCTGACCACTTGATACTGAATAACCTGTATAGGTTTCACAGATTTTTGAGCAACTTAATCCTAGGTACTTTATACTTCTTTCTGTTTTTCAGAGCTGAGGACTGAACCCAGGGCCTTCTCCACTGAGCTTAATTGCCAACCCCAGTACTTTATATTTTTGATGCTATCCTAAATGGTATTTCTCTCTTCTTCCTTTCCTTTCCTTTCCTTTCCTTTCCTTTCCTTTCCTTTCCTTTCCTTTCCTTTCCTTTCCTTTCCTTTGTTTTTTGAGATAGGGTTTCTCTGTATAGCCCTGGCTGTCCTGGATCTCACTCTGTAGACCAGGCTGGCCTCAAACGCAGAAATCCACCTGGCCCTGCCTCCTGAGTGCTGGGATTAAAGGCGTGTGCCAACATTCCCTGCAAAATGGTATTTCTTGCTTTATGCTTTTTTTTTTTTCCATTTCTCTTGTGTGTGTGGTGTATGAATGTATATGCATGAGAGTGCCTGTGTGTGGGTACAAGTGAAGGCCAGAACTTTATTTCTGGGACCACCTTATTGAGGCAGACTCTCTCAGTCAAAATGAGTTTGCCAATATGATAAGCACTGATAGTAACTTGCACTAGGCTCCCCTGTTTCTGCCCTCCCTGGGGTGGAATTACAAGCGAACTGCTCCCAGTACTCACACAGGTTTCTGGTAATCCCAACTCTAGATTTCATACTAGAAAAGTAAGAACTGCTGAGCCTTCTCCCCAGCCCCCTAAGCTCTACTTTTTGAAAAATCACATCTCTTTTTCCGAGGTATAATTTTCATATCAACTATGTACCTTAAGTATATAAAATTATGTATATAAATACATACCTAGAGGCAGAATGGCTGGTATTACAGTATGTGTATGTTACATTTTAGACTGCTACCAACCATGAGAAGGGACCCAGTTGTCACTTTAGTCATTCTAGACTTTCAAGTGGTTACCTCACTGTGATTTTAATTTGTACCTTACAACCAATCAATGTCATTAAACATGTTTTCATGTGCCTTTTATCCATTTGTATGTATTCTTTAAGAAGTGTCTATTGCAGGTTTTGAGTTATTTGTCCTGAGTTCTTTATAATTTGCATAAAAATTTGCTGGTACAGACACAGCGTATTTTCCCCAGTCAACGCCATCCCCTTTTACTTTGTTGACAGTGTTTTTCTACAGTAGACTTTAACTTTCATGGATCTCCAACTTATAAGGCTTTCTTTTTGGTTAAACCTTGTTTTTTTTTTAATCTAAGAAATTTCTGCCTAAATTAAAGTAAAAAAGATTTCCTTCTGTTTCTTTTATTTAAGTTTATAAGTTTAGTTTCTCAGTTCAGGCATAGTAAACCCACTTCGAAGTAAATTTAGCTAATTAGATTTGCTAAAAGATTACCTTTTCCTTACACAGATTTCTAGTGGTCCAGGCATTAGTTACTTGTAGACTGGGTGTATGGTTTCATTTTGTATTTTAAGAAAGTTTTTAAAAGATGGGTGGAGAGATGGCTCAAGACTAAAAGCACTTGCTGCTCCTGTAGTGCAGGGTCCCCAGCACCCACACGGGGCTGACAACCACTTATAACCTCAGCTCAAGGGGATCTGACACCCCTCTGTTCTTAGACACCTCTACGCGCAGACTACATTACTTATTAGTAGAAAGTCCCCCCACACTATCACTTAGAATAAAAGCCAAGTGACTCCCATATACAGGATTTTACTGGTTTATGAAGTAGATCGGGCTGTGATTTGAGGAGGAACTAGAATATTGCATTATTCATGAGAAGGTTAGCTAAAGTGGAACTCCCTAATTAGAACTATGACTTGGGCATGAAAGCCTTTGCCCAGGGAGTGTAAAGACCTCACACCTGGCTTCTAAGAATATGGCTGACCTTAGATAGAGCTGACTTTGTCTCAGTTGTTTTATTGCCCAGTTCCTGCCAGATTTTATGTTTGCATTCCTCTGTTTTGTGTAAGAGTCATTAAGCATCTGGTAACCTCATTTTACCTTGCCGATGTGTCACCTAACTTCCCTATTTTCTTCTCTATTAAAAGTCTGATGCTCAATTTGACAAATTACATTCAGATGCCACACTCCCTTGTATTCATATTTGTTTGTCATTTCTCACCAACTCCTTGCCCGCCTGTAACCCGAACCCTGAGTTTTGCCCATGGATCGAGGACCCAAGTGAGGTCCATCTGCAACAAATTTTTATAATAAAAGTCCTAGGTATTTTTTTTTTTTTTTTTGGTTTTTTTGAGACAAGGTTTCTCTGTGTAGCCCTGGCTGTCCTGGAACTCACTTTGTAGACCAGGCTGGCCTCGAACTCAGAAATCCACCTGCCTCTGCCTCCTGAGTACTGGGATTAAAGGCGTGTGCCACCACGGCCGGCTTGTCCTAGGTATTTTTGAATTTGCACTTATGTTTTTTTTTTCTACACATTACTGGGATGTTTCTCTTTTATAATTTTATCTTGTAAAATTTAATACCTGGTAGAGATAGTACATTATTTTTTATAAAGAAATTCCATGGGCTGGGGATGTTGCTCAGTTGGTAAAGTGTTGTCTAACATGGACAAGATTCTGAGTTTAAGTCTCAGCTGTGGATTAAACAGGGCATGATGGTGCATGACTCTAACCCTAGCACTTATGTTATGCAGGAGGATCAGAATTTCAAGGTCATCTTTGAGTATATAGCAAGTTCATTAAATGGCTCAGATGTGGTTACTTTGTATAGGAACATAAGATTGTTACTTTGGTGAAAGGTGGGTGCTAAAGCGTACTGACTATCAGGATTTGGTAGTTGGTCTCTGAAGTAGATTCACTGTGCAACAATTTCTAACCTGGGGTGGTAGTCTCATGCATATATTCATTTGTGATAATTCCATATACTCATGAACTTTATTTATGAAAAAGTCAGTTGTCTTGAGTACTATTTCACATATATACTTCAATATAAATTTAAAAATTAATTTAATCCATTAAAAGAAAAATCAATGGTTTACATTACACACATACTTACCTTGTATTTCTTCATTACTGCGTTGCTTTCAAAGTTAGCCGTTTCTTCCATAAAGCGGCCGACTAGCAGTGTGGCCCGCCCATGGATTAGCATGTGCTTACTCTCAGATGGGGACTTATTTTCAGGAAAACATAATTCTACGCCCTTTTGAAGAACAATAAGCGCTTGGTGAACGTCACCCTGAAAAGGAAAAGTCAATTAATACATCTTTAATTTAAAAATAGATCCTTAGCCAGGCTGTGCAGGCACACACCTTTAATCCAAGCATTCTGGAGGCAGAAGCAGACAAATCTCTGAGTTTGAGGCCACCAGACCACACTGAAAAACCTTGTCTCAACAAATTCACTTGTAAATTCAAGTTTACCTACTACTCCATAGTAAGGATAAGACAATGAATTAATGAAATTCTTAGACAAATGGATGGATCTGGAGGATATCATCCTAAGTGAGGAAACCCAATCTCAAAAGAACACACATGATATGCATTCACTGATAAGTGGATATTAGCCCAGAAGCTCAGAATACCCAAGATACAATTTGCAAAACACATGAAACTCAAGAAGGAAAACCAAAGTGTGGATACTTCAACCCTTCTTAGAAGGGGGAACAAAATACCCATGGAAGGAGTTACAGAGACAAAGTTCGGAGCAGAGACTGAAGGTGTGCCCATCCAGAAACTGCCCCACCTGGGAATCGATCCCATAAACAACCATCAAATCCAGACAGATGCAGATGCCAACAAGAGCTTGCTGACAGGAGACTGATATAGCTGTCTCCTGAGAGGATCTGCCAGTGCCTGACTAATACAGAAGTGGATGCTTATATTTATCCATTAGACGGAGGACAAGGTCCCCAATGAAAGAGTTAGAGAAAGTACCCAAGGAGCTGAAGGGGTTTGCAGCCCCCTAGGAGGAACAACAATATGAACTAACCAGTAACTCCAGAGCTCCCTGGGAGTAAACCACCAATCAAAGAAAACACATGGAGAGACTCTTGGCTCTATTCGCATATGTAGCTGAGGATGGCCTAGTTGGTCATCAATGGGAGGAGAGGCCCTTGGTCCTGTGAAGGCTCTATGCCCCACTATAGGGGAATGCCTGGGCCAGGAAGTGGGAGTGGGTGGGTTGGGGAGCAGGGGGAGGTGGAGTGGATAGGGGGTTTTTGGAGGGAAAACTAGGAAAGGAGATAACATTTTAAATGTAAATAAAGAAAATATCTAATTAAAAACAAACAAACAAATAAATAAACGGTAAGGAAGCACTGACTCATTTCATGTAGAACTCTTTAATCATTCATCTGTTTACTCATTCATTTTAAAATTAAAGTTCCAGGAACTGAAGGTATATGTAGATGATCTGGAATAACAATGAACCTTAAAATAAATCTTTGGCTTAAAAAGTTCATAGTTAATTGGATGTGATGATGTATGTCTATAATATTTGTACTACTCAGAAGATGCAGGTAGGAGGATCACAAGTTCAAGGTCAGCCTTTGCTACAGTTAGATCTTGTCTCAACAAAACATAACCAAGCAACCAAACAAAAAGAATAAAACAAGTTCACAATCAACTGAGGAAACAAACTATGTAAAACACCAACATGTTTGAGTGTTATAACATAAACATAGATGGGTATTTTCAGGGATAAAGAAAGTCCCCCAAATCTATCTAAAGATACAGATAAATGAGAGAGCAGGAAACACTTGGGAAGCAGAGCCTGGTGGATCTTTATGAGTTCAAGGCTAGCCTGGTCCATATAGGCTACACAAAGAAACAGTCTTGAAAATCCAAAAACAGGGAGGGGGTAAGGGGAGGGGGAGAGTGAGCCATCAGTAGTCAGGAAAGAAAAAAATCTGATTTTGATCTTAAACAGAAAAAAAAAATCTTAATCTGGTCAATTTTTCTGGCATGCAATTTAGTAAATGGCATTTTTAGTTTTATTTTATGTGTACAAATATACAAGTGTGGGCCTGGGTGTGTGTGCCATATATGTATAGATGTACTCAAAGGCCAGAAGAGGGTGTCAGATCCCCTGGATCTACAGTTACAGGTGGGTTTCAGCCACTTCATGTGGATGCTGGGACTAAAATCTAGGTCCTGTGACATATATATAATAATAATTTTTTTTAAAGGAAAAGCCTTTTTTTTTTTTAAAGATTTATTTATTTATTATTATATGTAAGTACACTGTAGCTGTCTTCAAACGCTCCAGAAGAGGGAGTCAGATCTCATTACAGATGGTTGTGGGCCACCATGTGGTTTCTGGGATTTGAACTCAGGACCTTCAGAAGAGCAGTCAGTGCTCTTAACCGCTGAGCCATCTCACCAGCCCTATATAATTATTTTTAATGTATGTGAGTACACTGTAGCTGTCTTCAGACATACCAGGAGATGGCACTGGGTCCTATTACAGATGGCTGTGAGCCATGATGTGGTTGCTGGGAACTGAACTTAGGACCTCTAGAAGCGCACTCAGTGCTTGTAACTGCTGAGCCACCTCTCCAGCCCCCAAATCAGATATTCTTAATGACCAGTCATTTCTCTAGCCTTAGAAGAAACACATAATTTTGATGCTTGAGGGTTTGGAATGTGGTCACTATATGTTCCCACTTGGCATAACATTTCTTATCTAGACCAGACTGCCCTTGATTTTTCTTCTCTGAGTACTATAATCTCAGGCATATACTATCACATCAAGCAGAAACAATACTTGAAATTACGATCTATGGTCAAGCAGTTTCTGGCCAATGGTAATGAGCCACAGATGCCAGTCTACATACTGATAAAAGTAAACAATTGATACTTACCAGTATGCAAATTCTCCTTATTTGCAAAAGGTATATTCTAAGACTACCAGTGAATGCGTCAAACTATGAATAGTAGAAATCCCACAGATGCTAGGTTTTTTTCCCCTCAAATATATATACACATGGTGTTGAATTTATGAATAAGGCAATAAAGATTAAAACACTGTAGTGAGTTATTTAAATATTTTTAAAATAGATCACTACAGTGGTAAAGTTTATGGATCATTTCTGAGATTTCCATTTAATATTTTCAGCCATAGGCTGATCTCAGATGATGGAAAGCCAAGCTGAAGAAGGGGACTAATTTAACACTGGGATCAAGCTTCAGTGTTTGTTAGGTTTGAGATTTAAATGTACTTCTGACTTTAACGTATTTTTCAATTTACAATGAGCTTACTGGGATATAATCCCAATATGTTTGAGTAGCAGCAGCAGTCTCATTTTAGGTGAAGCTTAAAGCATCTGTGAGACGGGGACAGATGAAGCTGAAGGGATGGGAGAGCACTCAACCAGAAACGGACTTGTGTATTTCCAAGAGTTCACACTTGATCCAAAATGTATGAAGACTATTTAGAAGAGTTTAATCTTTTAAAGAAGCAGTATGTTTCCAAGTGCATTTTGGAAAGGTCACAGACTACAAGTAATGCAAACAGAGAAACTGTGAGATCCTTAGGAAGGCTGTGTATTGTTAGGTGCTGAAAATAATGGCATTAATTAAAATAGGAGGAAAAAGAGAGATGATTCAAAAACATTTCTAAAATTAAACAGCAAAGACTTAGCCTAAGATTGGATGTGGATGTTCAGGCTCAGGAAGAGTTTAGGATAAAAGCCCAGATTTGTTCTAGATAAGGGGATGGAAATGTGGCTTGTTCAGAAAAAGAAGCAATGTGAAAGGAGAAATAAGTATTATTAAGTAATGAACTGCCTTCTGAGCATATTGAGTTTAGCAACACAAACATTGGTATCATCTAACACAGGCTCCATTACCACTTTCCCCATCGGTCTAGAAAACATCTCCCATCCTCTATTAGTCATAACTGAATTTCTACAACCACATATGGCATTACATAGAGCTACAAAATGTTAGCTGCAAAACAGGCTGTGCCTACTATTAACTCTAAACTAGTAATTACCATTTAAATATGAGACATAAAATTAGTAAGCAGTTGATATATTTAAAAAGCTCCTATTTCTGTTGCTGGGATCTGGAGGCTTGGAGTGTGTTCTGAAGCTCCTATTTCTGTTGCTGGGATCTGGAGGCTTGGAGTGTGTTCTGAAGCTCCTATTTCTGTTGCTGGGATCTGGAGGCTTGGAGTGTGTTCTGAAGCTCCTATTTCTGTTGCTGGGATCTGGAGGCTTGGAGTGTGTTCTGAAGCTTAGTCTTTCCGGACAGGTGATGACATGGAACACTGACATGTCCACCCACAAGTGTTTCTTCCCAAAGTCATTAAGTGAGAAGGTGTTAGAATCATTTATGAAGTACATACTGAGGACTTACTACATATATCTTATATACCTCCAGAAAGTAAAATATAGTGAGAATTGGTCATTTTCCTCAGAAATATGTAGGACAGATGAAAACTGAGAGAACATTATCATAAAACTTAAAATAGGTATTTTATTTGAGGACTGCAGAATATAAGAAGCAGTCTTCAAGCCAGGCGTGGTGGCGCACGCCTTTAATCCCAGCACTCAGGAGGCAGAGGCAGGCGGATTTCTGAGTTCAAGGCCAGCCTGGTCTACAGAGTGAGTTCCAGGACAGCCAGGACTATACAGAGAAACCCTGTCTCGCTGTCTCGAAAAACCAAAAAAAAAAAAAAAAAAAAAAAGAAGCATTCTTCAGGGCTGGAGAGATGGCTTAGCAGTTAAGAGCTCTGACTGCTCTTCCAGAGGTCCTGAGTTCAATTCCAAGCAAACAAATGGTGGTTCACAACCATCTGTAATGGGATCTGATGCCCTCTTCTGGTGTGTCTGAGGAGATCAACAGTGTACACATATATATAAAATGAATAAAAATAAATCTAAAAGAAGCAGCAACAGCAGCAGCAGCAGAAAGAAGCCTTTCTATCTAGACTACAGTAGAGAATGAAGACAAGTGACAGAAAAACAGTTCTGAATCTGGATTTCCCAGCTGGGTTTTGGTAGACATGTACAATTCCAACAGAACATTTTCTGATGAGGTTCCCTTGGCCAATACCTTGGACCACAGCCACTTTGCCCTCTCCACATACAGTTCAGCAAGTCGTGACTCTCCAGCATTAAGGAGAGCATTGTAGGCTGTCTGATGGTGGCCAGCCTTTCTAGCTACCCTGGCACTCTGTAGCCAGCATTCTCCAACCATTTCATTGTAATCCGGCCTAAAAAAAATGTAGCAAAACAGAAAAGTAATGTTTGTAAGTATATTCAATAACTTAAACAGCTCTTCCCAACATAGTATGTTGTCAGTGTACTATTTCAATTCTCACTTTGTAAAGCAACAACAAACAAACTGTTCCATTTGTGTCTTATAAGTCTATCTGGGCTTTATTCTTTTTTTGTTGTTGCTTTTTTTTTTTTTTTTTGTATCAAGAATCAAACCCAAAGTCTACTTGATAGCAGGTACTCCACTTAGACTAATCCTTGCATAAGACCTTATTCTTGACATGTGTTGGTATTCACCTCCCAAGATATATTTGTTGGTTACATTTAAAAGATTTGAAGATAAAATACACACACATATTTTTTACACAGGTCTTCTAAGAAGGCTCAATGGACACCTAAGAAGTGTCTTCTCTGTCAGCTGCTTGAATACTGAGATTATAGGCATGAAATATCATGCTTGGCTATAAAACAGATTCTTTAGATTTTTTTTAAAAAACATTTAAAAATTTCAGTTTATCTTAAAATGTTTTACTTATTTACTTTTATGCATATAAGTAGTTTGTCTGTTTATATATATGTGCACTATATGTGTGCCTGGTACCTATGGGGGCCAGAAGAAGGTATCCAATCCCTTGGGATTGGAGTTACAGATGGTTATAAACCACCATGTGGATGCCTGGGAACCTAACTCTGGTCTTCTGAAAGAGCAGCAAGTGTTCTTAACCACAGACTGAGCAATCTCTCCAGTCCTTAGTAAAAATGATTATTATGGTCTAGGTATGTTTCAACTATGTGATGAATTCCCAGAACTAAAAACAGAAAATGTAGATGTAGAATGAAAAACACTTCCCAAGAAAGTATGAACATATATTAAATTTAAGACAATTGACTTTTTAAAGTAGTATGAACAACCTTTTGTTGAGACTTAATAAAGCCCTCCGGAGGGCCAGGATAGGCTCCTTGGCTCTATAAGAATTCTGGGTCATTTCAAGTCGAGCTGCCCAGTTCAGAGAGTCTTCATTACAACTGTCACCTGGGGACTTGTGAAAAAGTGGTTTGAGGCTGTGCTCCAACTCACACAACATGTGTAATCTAAAGATAGACAGAACATGTTAAAATATTAAAATATTCAGTCTTATTACCCTCAGATATTAAGTATGCATTTTAGATCAGCTATGAAAAAGTAAACTTTTAACACTTTTTTGGTATATAGACGGCAACATTTATATGATTAAATTTAAGTGTAAATAACAATGTATTTACGCTAAATCATTCAGTACCTTGATGTCATCCCTGATTTCTTGTTAAACTGAAGGATATATAAAAACTAAATTCAAATGTATGAGAATTAAACTTTACTGCCAACATGAAAATAAAATATTTATTCATTATAAATGAATATGAAATATTTATATAACACTGATAGTAATGTAAGAGGGCCTGATATAGTAAATACAGTAAAAACCAAACCTGTAAAGTGATAGTTAATTTTATCTAGGTGATAGAAGCCATGATAGTCATACTATCTGTCTATGACTAAGTGTTGAAGGCACAAAAAACATAGCTGAGTAGCTACAGAATGAAATTAAATTCAGTGATCCAATATCTGGTTTCACTAAGATAATATTGAAGATCATACAAAATATAATAAATTCTAACAAAGAATTGTATTTGGTTTTTAAACTTATAGTACTTCAATTATAGCATTTATTTTTACCATTTTTCTTCAAGTGAATAAATAGACTTAAAGGAGACTATGTTAGGATATTTAAAAAAGAATGAAAGAGCCAAATATTGTTAAGAAATATACCAAAAACATTATGAGATTATTTATATGTAAAAATTGTCCTAGGTGACATATATAAAGTGGTGAAATATAAAAGTGGTACCCCCAAAATACCTGACAATAAACTCATAGCCTCGTTGGTAGGAGCCTCTTTCAAAGCTGGCAGCTGAGAGAGGTACGATTTGCTCTGCTCTCACTAGTTTCAGTGTGTCATAGAAAGTTGTGGTGTCTCTCTTTTTAGCTGATAACAGTAGCTGTCCTAGTCTGACACTCCATGTTGTGGATTTCCCATCTGAAAAAACAAGTCAACAAATGCTGTGACTAGAGGGTCCAGGAGCAGCTGGCTTTGCTACACGTTATAAGAGAGTCAGAAGAAATACTCAACAGAAGGTACTGTTCTACTTCAAACAACTAAACAGAGACAATCATAAAATGAGCCAAAATAACTGGGAATTTGCTAAATATCTATATTGGAATATTTATAGCAATGAAAAGCTGCTAACACTTTAAGAAATAACTTTACCTGCTGCTAAATAGTTTTCCACCAAATCCCACTGTGACAGTTTCCAAGCTGCTTCAACTCTGTATGTGTTTAATTCATCTGTCCATTCAGACCTATTAAGAGAAGCATATCAACCACATTCTAATCTATTTATATTTAAAGCAGCATTTATATTTTTACAGGTTTAGATATTTTACTTATTTACTGCTGTTACATTTATATTGTATGTCATAGTATGACACAAAGTAATTACCCAAAACAACCAAAAAGATTTTAGTCTTTTGTTGCTGAAAAACATTTTCCACTAATATTTTAAACATTAACCCAGGCATGACAGCATAACCCTTAATCCCAGCACTCAGCGAGGAAGGGGAAGGTATATTTTTATGAGTTTGAGACCATCAGGGATATATAGCAAGACTCTGTCACAAAAATACCAACCAAACAACCAACTGGACAAAAACTCCCTAAAGGAACTTATATATTTATTCATTCATCCATTTATTCATTTACTTAGTGTGCTTATGAATATGTGTCACAGGACACACATAAAGGTAAAAAATCAAATTACTGGATACGGATTCATTTCTTCTACCATGTGGGTTATTGAGACTGAGCCCAGCTCAGTAGATTTGGCATCAGATGCCTTTACCCAATGAGCATTTTGCTAGCCCTTCACTAATTATTTCTGATAGATATTTCTAAAAATGACTTGTGCAAAATGAATTTTGGCATATATTAGAAGAGTTAATTGCCCAATAATATAACACAGTTCTCTATAAAATTATCTGTATGCTTAACTTAAAACAAGATCAAACAAAAGAGAACTAATTTAAGGAAAAGTAAAGCACTTCCAAAAAAACACCTAAGATTTTTGGTATGGGACATGGACAGTTGGGCCTGCATAGGCTATCCAATAGGAAGATTTAAGAAAGTTACTTACAACATATATAAAAAAAAATCAAGTCTACAATATATGTTTTCTTAGCCTATTTTTAGTTATTTAGGAATTTTTAATTTGCAAAATCAGTAATAATTCTTTCTTTTCCTCTCCTTCTCCCTTTCTTTCCTCCTCCTTCCTGTCTCTTAAAAGGTGGCCCTGCAGCGGCAGGCGGATTTCTGAGTTCGAGACCAGCCTGGTCTACAAAGTGAGTTCCAGGACAGTCAGGGCTACACAGAGAAACCCTGTCTCAAAAAACAAAACAAAACAAAACAAAACAAAACAAAACAAAACAAAAAAAAAGTGGCCTTGCTCTGTTAGCAAAGTTGGTCCCAAAGTCCTAGACTTATTATTGTCTCACCCTCCCAAGGAACTGCAATACAGATAGTGCCACTGTCCTGGTTCCTTTAGTTGTCAATTTGACACACCTGAGGACAGGGAACCTCAAGTGAGAAACTGCCTCAGATTGGCTTGTGGCTATGTATGTGGGTATTTTTTTTTTTTTTTTTTTGATTGCTAATTGCTGTAGGAGTGCCCACTGCACTAGGGGTAGTATTATCCTTGGGCAGGTGGGTCTGTCCTGCATAAGAAAGTTAGGTAAATATGAGACTGGTAGTTAACTAGGGGCAATGTTCTTCCATGTTCTCTCTTCTATTCCTTCTTGAATTCCTTCCTTGAGTTCCTGCCTTGGCTTCCTTTGATGATGAACGGTAACTTGTAAGCCAAAATAAAAACCTTCTCCTCTCCAAGTTGGTTTAAGTCAATGTTTTATCAAAGCACTAGAAAAAGAAACTAATAGTCACCCATCCCCAATTAATGGGCGATTTTCCTCTAAGGACTCTACTTGGGATAACACTAGATAAACAGTGATATTTTGGATTATGAGTGCACAGAAGCAGCTAGCCTTTCAGTTTTTTAAGTATATAATTCTGGATAAGGAATCTGGCTTATAGCCATTATTCAAATTATATATATATATATACACACACACACACACACACACACACACACACACATATATATAATTCAAAAATGATGATTCCTTATCTAATAACATCACATAAAGGTAGTTGTATACCCATATTATCAAAACACAAACAACACTGAAAAAACGAACAAAGTAGCAAGGCTAGATTAGGACCAATATCCTTAAATTTCCTCCTTGGTCTTTTTATAGCAAAATCACAAAATATGACCAGATAACTTAATAACATTTAGTTTTAAAGGTATACATATAGATTAAGCCCAATTGGTAGAGTATTTGTGTAGCAAAAGACCCTAGGTTCATATAAACCCGTTGTGGTGCTGCATAGCCGTAATCTCAGAACTTGGGAGGTGAAGGCAGGAGGACCACAAGTTCAGGTTCCCTGGCTACACAGTGAACTTGAGACCAGCTGGGGGCTACATGAGACCTGTTGAAAAACATTCTTTCCCTAAAGTCTAAAAACAGCAGTATACTGAACATACTTCAATTTCTAAATATTAATATTACTGAAGCCAATGTAGAGCAAGGCTAAGTGCGAAGAAATGAACATTTAAAATTTTAAAGTCTAAGTGAAAATAATTTTAAAAGCTTAGCATCAGATGCCAAAGTATCAAAATTTCAGGATTAAGAATAGAATTATTATTGGAGTATCAGAGATGTGTCATCCCACGCTTTACATCAAAAGAACCAAATGATGATTAAGGATTAATGAGGATTAAGATGGGAATATTAAAATAAATCAATTAAATGGAATTATGTGTAGATTAAGCACAGAAAAAGAACTGTTTAAGTGCAAATAGAGATCCTCCCAAAGAACAATCTGAGCCCTTGTTGACCATTTTGCGTTACTGTAATGCAGTATCCTTTCACTGACATGACCAGAGTCTTTCCACAACCCACACACTGATGTATTAGGTCCTAGTCAGAAAACAAGAGGGATTAATTTTACAGTGTATATTTTAAAGAACTTGACACACCAATCTGTGCTACCATAAAGTCCCGTCAAACTCCTGTTGCCCCTTATTGATGATGTTTTTCAACTTGCAGAAACACACCTACAGCATGTAGCAATCTCCCTCCATCTGCATAACTTCTATTGCTTCATGAGCTCCACTATCACACTAAAGTGAGTGTTTCTGTCTCAATGTAGAATAGAGGTCCTTATTAATCACACATTTTAACTCACAGAAATTAGATAGGCTGCTTTAAAGTATGTAACTACAAACACAATCTGATTCTCTAATTAGCTTGTGGATCAAATCTGCTTGCCTAGAATACCTGGGGTATGGGATATATAACAAAAAAGGGACTTTAGCTCTCCGGGAAAAATATTTTCAAGAGCAGAGATAATTTCCTCATTAATATTTCAATTGAAATAAATGTTCAATCTTCATCTTTGCCATGCAAACTTTTTTTGTTGTTTTGTTTAGAGGAATGGTACAATTTACTACAATAAATCCATTTTCTTTAGTAAAAGAAGACTGTTTTCATAATTATGGATCTTTTAGACAAAATCAAATTTATAGTAGCATTTCAAAAAATTTCCAGCATAAACAACTGGTTTTTTTTTTTTTTTTTTTTTTTAAAAGATTTATTTTATTTATTATATGTAAGTACACTGTAGCTGTCTTCAGACACTCCAGAAGAGGGAGCCAGATCAGATGGTTGTGAGCCACCATGTGGTTGCTGGGATTTGAACTTATCACCTTTGGAAGAGCAGTCGGGTGCTCTTACCCACTGAGCCATCTCACCAGCCCCCTAAACAACTGGTTTTAATACTATACTCAGAATTCTGATGAGTTTTGAAGCTAGGTAACTATTCATATCAATGACAGGTGAACTCTGAAAAGTTCTTGCCTTAAAGAACAATTTAATTTAGCTGGGCATTGTGGCACAAACCTTTGATGCTAGAACTCAGGAGGCATAGGCAAGTGGATCTCTGAGTTTGAGGCCAGCCTGGTCTACAGAATGAATTTCAGGATGACTAGGGCTACAGAGAGAAACTATATCTTGAAAAATAAAACAGAATAAAAGAACAATCTATTCAAGAATGATTCTAGACTCTATGAATAAGAGCTAAGCTATTAACAGGGAGATGAAAGATTAAAAAGTAGGAAAAGGGCAGCAAGAATGCTTAGTGGAAAGAGGTAATTTGCTATGTAAGCCTGACCCCTGAGAAGCAACATAAGGGTCCCAGAAGTCCCTCTGGCCTACACACATGCATGCCTCTCCCCCAAAATTCTGCCCTACAATAATTTTGCTGCTATCTCCAACATCATAAAAACATTTAAAATGTTTCATTACTTTAGTGAATATAAAACCATGCAATTCACAAATCAAAACATTCCTATCCAGAATAAAAAAGAAAACACTGGGCGTGGTGGCACACGTCTTTAATCCCAGCACTCCAGAGGCAGAGGCAGGCGGATTTCTGAGTTCGAGGCCAACCTGGAACAAAGTGAGCTCCAGGATAGCCAGGGCTATACAGAGAAATCCTGTCTCGGAAAACCAAAAAAAAAAAAAAAAAAAAAAAAAAAAAAAAAAAAGAAAGAAAGAAAACAATTCTGACCGGGCGTGGTGGTGCACGCCTTTAATCCCAGCACTTGGGAGGCAGAGGCAGGCGGATTTCTGAGTTCGAGGCCAGCCTGGTCTACAGAGTGAGTTCCAGGACAGCCAGGGCTACTCAGAGAAACCCTGTCTCGAAAAACCAAAAAAAAAAAAAAAGAAAACAATTCTGTAATAAAACATTACCTATTAGCATGTACTCCATTGACCTGAGTGATTACAGTAGACAGCTGACCAAGACCTAACATGGACTTCACAACACCATGATAATGAATGATCTAGAAATTAAAAAAAAAAAAANAAAAACCAAAAAAAAAAAAAAAAAAGAAAAAGAAAACAATTCTGTAATAAAACATTACCTATTAGCATGTACTCCATTGACCTGAGTGATTACAGTAGACAGCTGACCAAGACCTAACATGGACTTCACAACACCATGATAATGAATGATCTAGAAATTAAAAAAAAAAAAAAACATTTAAGATAATAATTTAACTTCAAATATAGCTGAGGAAATAAAAACATCTTAATTTCCTATATTTCCACTTATATGTACCTTTGCTAGTTTAGCAACTACCTTGCTTGGCTATGTAGTGGCACTCACTACCAATGTTGTAACATATTGAAAGTAACAGGAAAAAATAATTTTAGTTGAATTTATTATATTTTTCCATATTCGTTCCAATTTTTGGTTCAGATCAAATAGAGAACATAAAGTATCAATATTTTTTAGCATCTTGTTTAAGATTATGCATCATAAGTCAATGGATACAACATTATTAATATAGATTTGGAGCTTTAATATCATGGCTAATGTTAATTACCAACTTGATGGGATCTAGAATACACACAGGAGACAATCCTTTTAAAGCACTTGTTCAGCTCATTTTTTTCACCTCATATAGTTCAAGAACCCCTCAGAGAATAGTCCTACCCACAGTCAAGATAGGTCTACCCATTAACAGAAGCAAGCAAGATAATACACTACAGACATGCCTGTAGGCTCATATCCAAAAAGATTCTACATTCTGTGAAGATGATAATGTAAGCATCATGTGTTTAATGAAATCGAACATCATGAGAGGACAGTTTGTTTGAGGCAAGACTGAACTGAATGACACCATGCCTCCCGCTTATTCTAAATAAATAATAAATAATAAAAGAAAAATAAAATAAAGAAATACATTATAGAATTACTAAATGTACTTATCAGTATAAATATACTCTAATTAATTTGGGAGAGTTCTTTGTCTGTATATATGTTTGTATTAGTGGTGTGTGGGGATACATGTGTATGCTTGTTGTGTAGAGACCAGAGGTCAATCTTGGGTATTGTTTCTCAAGAGCTGCATCATCCACTCCAATGTCCCTGACCCCCATTTAAGATCAGTTCCTCATGACCTGCAGCTCTCCAAGTCTGCTAGGCTGGTTAGCTAGGGAGGCTCAAAAGTCAGCCTGTCTCAGCACCTCCAGTACTGGTGATACAAGTGCATGGCACCACACCTGAGATTTTTATGGGGGTTCTGGGAACTGAACTCAGGTCTTCATACATGGCAATCACTTTATTGACAGAGCTATCTATATAGCCCTAATATAAGGGATTTTTAAAGTCATAGAAGTTTGGCATTAGAAAGAATTTCCAAAACCATAAAGGACAAGTCTCTAAGTTTTAATGGTTTGGAAATTAAAGTTTCGTTTTAAACATTTTCCAGATACATATGACACTGAGCAATATGGTTTTGAAATTAAGACTGCAACCATTCTGACTTAGCAGCTTTTAAATGGTCATCTTACCTGGTCTGGTTCTAGCTGAATAGCCCTGTCATAACAGGCAGTGGCATCCCTCAGCAAGCCAATACTTTCATGTTCAAGAATCTGTTCCTTCAGGGATGGCTCGGCTTTCCGAATTGCACTTACTCCAGCTACTCCATCTGGCTCATGCATAGCAGCATACAATTTCTTTGTTCATCCATTTAAAAAAAAAAAAAAAAAAAGCAGAAATAAAAACAAAATCCCAATCAAGTAAGAGCGAGAAACACAATAAAAAAAAAAATAAAGCCAAAAGCATACAGAAACACTATTTGAAAACTTTTTACTGAAAATAAGACTGAAATAATTGTTTTGAGGCAGAATCACAGTAAATTTTCAGGCAACCTGTTACCTTGACCACTTTTAGTCCACTTAAATACAAATTGACATTAGTAACTATTAATGATCCTGAACACTGCAGAGAACCTCATATCCTGAAATTTTCTTTGAGTACAAATGAAAATAGTTTAAAATTCAAGTAACTCATAATTTGTGAATGTGGTATGGGGTACACACCTTAATTCCAGTATTTGAAAGGTAGAAGCAAGAGTGTTAAGGAATAATAGGCTACATATTGAGTTCAAGACCATCCTGAACCATGTAAGACCCTGTCAAAAGCAAGCAAGCAAATAAACAAAACCTGTATATAACAAACAACTGAAAGAAAACTCTCACAAATGACCACCCAAAACAAAATGCTACCCTGACTTAAAGGAGGTATTTAGGCTTAAAGATAGAAATCTGGAAAGCAGCTAGCTTTATTAAAGACATTCTTTAGAGACAGAGAGAAAACAGAATAAATGGAAGCTAACGGTAGATGCTGGGGTTCCGACCTGTGCACACTGAGCAGCTCTGGTGCTGCTGAGCATCCCGCTCATAAAAAGCTCATGCAGGGCATCACCTCGGAGGCAAAGAAGCGCAGAGTCAAGAGACAATGAGCCCACCACAGCTGTTTCTAGTCCTCTGTCCTGGTGGATGTGAAATTATAGCTCACTCTGATTATCATGCACACTTCCAACACGGCAGATGCTGAACTTTTGGGTGTTCACCTCAATAAAAATTGTTATCTACTCATGGTTTGAGCAGAAAAATTGAATAGCTTACAATAGCAAGAGAATTTGCTTATTATATTGAGAATGGCTGTAAGAGGTATGGAACCAGGCAGAAGAGGTAGGCTAAAAAGTAGTCAAGAATAAGCCCACATCTACAGCTGGAGCATGTGGAAAGATGTGACCTTGATATCCACACTGTCGGCAACCAACTGTGAATGAGCAAATGATGCCAGAATGGACAGCTCAGCACCAGCACTGGGATTCGGATAACTGAGCAAGCGTGAGTACTGGGAATTGCTAGAGATCTTGCTGCTCTGATCTTGAAGTTCATTTATTTGTATCTGAAGTATACCATGGGTTGATAAACACCACTTATTACTTTTAAGATATTTGACCTGTGTTTAAGGATTTTTATGTGGGAAAGAAAAAACTAGGAATAAAACAGACCGAATACATAGTGCCAGAAACTCTGAAATACAACAAAAAGCAAAAGACAAACTGAAGGAGTGAATGTGGGATGATGGTAGAGGGATATGTGACAAGCAGATACTAAAAAGTGTTAATTTTGGAGTTTGGATAGAACGGAAATAGCACTTAAGTCCTCTGTTCTGTTGCTTCAAGAATTGTAGGGCAAATAAAACCGACATGTTAGAGGGATATACATGATCACTGCTTTAGGGTCTTTATGAAAGTAGGAAGAAGAAACGGTGCTTGTCAGGGCCTGGGGAGTTATTTACACGTACACCGTCACACTATAAAACACGAGTAAGCCATACTGACTGAAGTTAGTGCATATTATTGAATGCTTAGAGTTTAATAAATGTTCTCATATTAAATGCTTTTAACACATACACACAATCAATCAAGAGTATGGGAGACATTTTCAGAAGTCATGTTGCTCATAGTATTGACTGTGATTACAGATTTTGGTTTTATTAACTACAAACATGTTGCACATGTATAACTTTTTGTGCACAAGCTATGACTCAATCTTAAGTGATTTGGGGGGAGTAGGGAGAATGCACTGGTAAGAGAAACCAGAAAGAACAGAATTCTGGGGAAGAAAATATTTCTGAAGCCATGAAGAAAAGCAAATGTCTCCTAGATTAAAAGACAAAACAACAAAGCCTTTCTGTGAGTGTTTTGAGACAGGGTTGTATAGAGCTCAAGCTAGCCTTGAAGACCTTGAATTTATGTTGGGTTTACAACTATACACCACCAAATCTGGCTGAAATCAAAAATCTTGATGAGAATAGAGAGGTTTGTCAAGCGATACTGCAAGATTAAGAAAATATGGACAGAGTTTGGTAACATGGAAACCACAGTTCTTTTTTAGCAAGAATAGTGTAGAGACAAATGGGTATAGTGTCATACTGATATAATCTCTGATTTGGGGAGGTTGAGGAAAGAGGATCAGGAATTCAAGGTCATTCCTGGCCAGTTTATGAGGCCAGTTTGGGCAGGGATTTTTGCATGAAACCCTGTCTTAAAAACCCAAACAAAAGCCAGGCATGGTGGCGCACACCTTTAATCCCAGCACTCAGGAGGCAGAGGCAGGCAGATTTCTGAGTTCGAGGCCAGCCTGGTCTACAAAGTGAGTTCCAGGACAGCCAGGGCTACACAGAGAAACCCTGTCTCGAAAAACCAAAGGAAAAAAAAAACCAAACAAACAAGATAACAACAAAAGTTAAAAGTAAAGAGAGAAAGAGAAGTCTTGGTGTTTTTGTTTGTTTGTTTGGTTTGGTTTGGTTTTTAGAGACAGGATTTTTCTGTGTACCAGAACTGTGGTTGTCCTGGAACTCTATTTGTAGACCTGACTGACCTTGAATTTACAGAGATCCATTTATCTCTGCCTCCCAACTGTTGGGATTAAAAGGTGTGTACCACCATGCTGGGTGAGAAGTCTTATTAGAATAGGCAGAGTGAATAGGAGTCATAGAAAGAAAGTTCTTTTTAAAGCTGGCTATTAGAAACAAGAAAGGAGACATGTTAGAGAATTTAAGATCAAAAGAATTATTGAAGAATCAAGATTTAATTAAAAAATATTTAGAAATTAAGTAGAACATATCTATATGCTCTATAAAACTGGGTCAGTAAGAGAAATTAATGATACTAGGGAAGAAAGGACATTTTGAAGGAGTAAAACTAAATACCAAGAATATAGTGCAAAGATAGATTCTGACAAGGAGTCTTCCCCAGGAATAAGAGATTAAAAGTGAATTTGCTGCAGATTTGGCTTCTACTTTCATAATGAAGGATGAAGTAAGACCATTAGTTAAGATTGAGGTAAGAATGATAAAATGAAGAGAAGGTATAAAATACTTATCTTGAAGAGAGGGAAAGTGATTTTATTAGAGAAATAGAGAAGAACTGAAGATATTGTTAAAGAGCTGTATAATGTTATAGATATTTAAGATCATGAACTTCAACTGAAACCAGCTATTAAAATTCTGCAAATTCTTCCTAGCAACTTTCAGCTATTCACACACACACACACACACACACACACACACACACACACACACACACGGGAATTGGGCGAGTGACACAAAGTTGGAAGTTTTCAATCTGAAGAAAAACAGGGAACAAAATATGCTTCTGAACTCACTTTAACAATGAACTACAACTACAAAACATAGGGACGAACACAGACAGGAAGGGGCTAACATTACAACTTTTCTAGGTGGGTTTTTTGCTTCAGCCTCCTGAATACTGAGATTACAGGTGTGAACCATCATGCCATGCCTGGTGTATTTGTGTTCTGTGTGGATTTGTGGTGCTGGAATCAACCCATAGCAGTCAAGTGTTTATCCCTGACCTGCACACTCAGCCTGCTTCCCAGTTCTTCTGCCACACTTTACTTTCAGTGTGGCAAAGTCTGCTAATTTGAATCATATTGCTTCCTCTGTCTTAGCCTTATATACTTCCTCTTTTGTTTCTCACATAACATCATATTATTTTATAAACCTTTGTTTCATCAGCATTCTTGCATCTCCCTATTCTGTCACCCCAAGCTGAGGCTAATGCCTCTTGCAGGGACAACAGTAATGCCCGGAATCATAGCCCTTAATATATACACTTCCTCCACAACTGCTACAGACATTTAGCAAAATTTGATCATACTAGTCTAGTATACACCTTCTAATGTTCTGTATGACATAGAGTGTTCCTTTATCATCTCTAAATGTCATACTAAAACTGTCATTTTACTCTTTGTATACATGATGCTCCTTCCCAACTCCATGGAGATGCCTCTAATAACTATCATTACTTCAGACATAGCCATGAAGTTACTCATTTCCCTACTCTCATTTTAAGGACAAGTGCCCGTTACTCAGGACAAATGCATCAACACATTTAGGTGTCTTACTAAATTCATTTCCACCTCTTCCCACTGTCAGTAAGCATCTAAAGTATTACAAATATTTAGTACCCAAGAGTGTCTGGAATAGTCAATAAAAAGAACAATGTTACCATAAATAACCACCAATGTTACTCTTTTTTATTAATTATATTAATCTCAAACCTGTAGAAATCCAAGATGCTTTTGAATATTTTGCTTCTTTTCTGTAATAAATGACTCAAAGTGCATTACGGCTCGTGTATATGCTTTGGAACGAAAGGAAGCTACAGCCAGAGTATCCTGAGGTATGAGGTCTAGGAAACGAGTTACACTCTGATAGTCCTCAAAATTCACATTTGATACTGGATAAAAAAAAATAATAAAAAAGAGTAGTTAAAGACTGATAAGATAAACATTTAAATGATGACATATCTAACTTTAATATTTTCATTAAAGAATCCAAATGTATTAGTGGCTAGTATTTTGGTCTTAATGAAGAACAAGAAGTCTGCTCAGAGGATCTTGCTCCATTTCTCCCATTTTTATTAACTTAACTGTGAACACTATTCAACTCATTGAATCTGATTCTCATCTGTTAAGAAGAAACTGTGATATTTGTTTTGCCTTGCTTACAAATTATTGCAAGGAATAAATGCAAAACTATAATTAAATGTTAAAAAAGTTATGAAGATGAGATAATAGAAATACATTTGTTTTTACTGATGACTACAAGATATTGATAAGATGCAATTATTTAGTAAGGAATGTACAGAATTATGGGATAGGATTTCTTTATAGTTTTAAGTTTAGCTTTTTGTTTTTCATCCCCCAGTGCAGAAGACTGAGTCCTGGCCTTTCTTCATGCTAGGCAAAGATCTATGAGCAATTTTTATTCCTTGCCTCCAAGTGTTAGTCTTAAAAGAAAGAATTTTAATTGCAGTGTTAATGAAAGTAATAGCCAAGTTAGTAAGCTTGCTTTTAAGATTTTTACAAACAGAACTAGGTCATTACAAACAAATGGTTAATTGATACTTAGTCATACTCTATATAAAACATTCCTGCAAACAGGTAATTATTTGCAAATACAGAAAATCTGTAAAATAATAACCTATTGTGTTTATTAGGCATATGGATAAAAGGAGGGAGTGGCTCATAAACTGACAATTTTGTCTCTTTAGGAATATCAGATTGTCAATTTTAAAAATTAGTCCTAAAACCTAGAAAGAAAAACGTGATAACCATGAGAATGGCTGAGGGAGAAACAGCAGCAATAGGATTGTAACATTTTGTGTACTGCAAGAACAATAAAAAAGTGGTTCAAAACCAAGAAGGGTATTCATTACTGTGTGATCAATATAAGTCTTGTCAACAAACAACTATGTGCAGGCGCTGATAGTAGGGTAACTCTAATGAGATTCATAACTCTAAAAGATTCTTTGATCTTACTAGTGAAACTGTAATACCGCAAAAACAAAATTATAGAACAGTAGCTCTAATGCTGTTGTTGCACAACCATGTGCTCAGGATCCGCAGATTCTGTTGGGTAACAGCCCAGGGTATTGGAACCCAGGAAAATAAACAATGAGATAAAAATCTTTAACACTTACAATGTAAAACTGTGACAATGACACACACAAACACCAAGGAACACGGGGCAAATGAGTTAACAGTGAGGAGTGGAGTATCACTCTATCATCTACTCACAGCTCACACTGACACTCGAATATATCATCTCATTAAACACAAAAATCGGACAGACAGACCCTAGCTTTGGAAAATTAGGTATGTATTTGTCCATGGATATAATAAAACTGCAGTTTCTTGGATTTTATTTTGATTTTTATATTACTGGAGGTAAAAGCTCTGATATTTAGGTCTCCAAAATCCTAGATAAGCATTCTACCTCAGAGCTCCACTCTAACCCTAGAGTGAGGGTTAACTGTCTTTTCTCAGTGAGAAGTGTATATTATTACCAATTTAAAAATGCACACGGCTGGAGGTGTTGCTCAGCAGTAGAATGTTTGTGTACCATATATAAGGCCTTGTGTTCCATTCCCAGTAGTGCAAAAACAAACAAATGATACAGCACACCCTTAATCTTAAGCACTTTGGAGGCAGACAAACAGATTTCTGAGTTTGAGACCAGGCTGGTCTACATATGGAAAGCTAGGCCAGCTGTGGCTCCATGTTGAGACAGTGTCTTAAAAACAAAAAAGAAAATAATGCTTAAATTTAGAATTAACTCAAGGACAAGTTGACTGGTAAATAGTACAAGAAAATATTCACATATTTTGTTGACCTTACCTCCTTTTGGTTTGTTTTGTGCAAGTTTCTCAGCATTCAATGCCTGAAATTTGTGCCTTGCCCATTGGGTGAGATGGTCAAGCATAGAGAACACAGTCTGTGTACTCAGCTGGCACAGATCAGATGCACTGTCTTGGGTACTGATGGCATGCTGATCATCATGTTTAAGTACTGCCATAATTTCTGCATAAACCTAAATAATTCAGTTAGAGTTAGTAATGTATCTCTATTGTATCATTTTATTAATATGAAAGACTAAACATTCTAGCAATAATTAAGAGAAATAGCAGATTAACAATAACTTTTATTATCTATACCTAAATCAGTGAGTTAGAAGAGCTGATAAGAATAACAAAAAAGTTCTAGACAGATGATGGTTCAGCAGTTAAAAGTGCTTGTTGGTCATTCAGAGGATGGGAGTTCAGGAGACATACATGAGACAGAACTGCCTATACCTCCAGCTCCAGGGACTCTGAAACACTTTTCTGGTCTCCCTGGGCACCTGCAAATATATGTGACACCTACCTACACATAAATAAAAAGTTTTAAGAGTAATTATAATTACTTATATATTTCAGAGTAAATAAATAATTGAACTGATAATGACATTACACTTTTTTGTATTAAAAATTTTTTTAAATAATCAATACTCAATTTTATCAATACTTTGTTTCTCCATTTCAAATTACATTTAGCAACTTTTCTTATTTCTTTTATTTTTATTGGATATTTTCTTTAATCATATTTTAAATGTTATCCCCTTCTCTGTATTAAACTTTTTTTTTTTTTTTTTTTTTTTGGTTTTTCAAGACAGGGTTTCTCTGTGTAGCTCTGGCTGTCCTGGAACTCACTTTGTAGACCAGACTGGCCTCGAACTCAGAAATCCGCCTGCCTCTGCCTCTGCCTCCCGAGTGCTGGGATTAAAGGCGTGTGCCACCACGCCCGGCATAAACATTTTTTAAAGCTAGAAGACAGAGCTCATGTACAAGGTTGGACTTAAATGGGCTTGTAGCTGAAGGTGACTTCTAGTTCCTGATGCTCCTGCCACTCTACCTCTTATGAGTGTATGCGTGGGAAAGCAAGTGTGGGTGTTCCATGGTGTGCATGTCATGGTCAGGGGACAACTTTCAGAGCTTGGTTCTCTCTTTCTTATGTGGAATCAGGATATTGAACTCAGGTCATCAGTCTTGTGTGGCAAGCATTTTGTCCACTGAGCCATCTTGTTAGCCCCTACTTTGTAGCTTCTAATACTAATAAATTAGAGAAATTAAGTTTCACATGTTCAGAACTCAAGTCACATGTCTGGAAACCAAATAAGTTAACTCTCACCTCTTGTTGATCTTCTTGATTACAACCCAACAAGACATATACTAGGATATGTGGAAGAAGATAGATGGTGACTTTAAAATCATGCTTCATCATTATGCTACAGCATGTGAAGATTTTACTGGCAAGATTATCCCGAACCTATAAACTCAAATGGTTTAAGAAAGATTAGTAGTTTTCCATTTTATTCTATTGACTGAATGTTAAAAGTGTACCACGTGAGATAATTCATGACTGAGTAGGTGTATTCTCCACGAAGAGAAAGATGTACAATCATCAAGGGGAACTTCAGATTATCCCTCTAACTGATCTCAAATGCCAAAAGTACTGAGATCCTAGTGGTAATGTAGCTGCTAGCTACATTAACATATATGGCCTCTTCTCTTTTACAGCTCTTTTTCAATGTCTCATGTTTTGTTATAGATTAACTTCCCTGAGTATATCTTATTTAGCTATTATTAAGCATATTAACTCATTAAGTGCTAATCAATTATTATTAATTATACTAATTATACCAATTAGTTAACTAGTTAACTAATTAATTATTTAACTAAAAATTAACCATACTAATCATACCAATTATATTTATATTAATATATTATAATTAACTTACTATAATTAATTATAACATATATTATAATTAATATAATTATAATTATATTATACTAATTCCTTAAGCCAAGTAACAAAAATGTATGCTGAGTTAGCACATTAAGTATGTAGATGGTACTTTTAAGTAGTATGCAATGACAAACTGTAGGATAAAGATAAAAGAAATAGAAACTAAGTTGGGCATTAAAACGTTCAAAACATGAACACTGTAAGTCTATTCAAGTTTCAGCTTTCAATTTAAAATCAAATGTCAACAGTATGATCTAATCTTCAACTTATGATTATTGAACTATAAGGAAATGTTTTTAAAAGATTTTTTTAAACTTGAATATTAAATTTTGACTTAAAATGAAAAAAATTGTTTACTTGAAACAATCTCAAATAAAATTAGAAAATACTAAATTTTGACAAAATATATTTGGAACTAGAAATAGTTAAATTAATAATATTCAATATTTCACACATATTTTTGTGTGTTTATAAAAAATGAAAATGCTTTAAAATTGCCATTTAATACTTGTTATTTTGAAATACTAAGAAACATGTAAATTTAAAGCAAAAGTTGTAAATTTTAATTATCCCTTAAGCATTTTCTTAGAATGCACAGCATATTTTTTTTTAGTTAGACCCACAGAAATTTTCTATTAGGTAAACTTTACAGATATACCTTATGAAATTTCATTTAAAAATATCTTTATTTTAGATGCAAGTATAGATGATATATTTTCTTTCAAAAGTATCAGTAAATGGTAAGATATCTTGTTTACATTAAAATATGTAAGCATAAAAATAAAAAGTACTACCTTTTAATTCTTTCAGCCTGTAAATTCTCTTAAGTGGTATTATTTTGCAATGTAAAATGTAGATATGATGGATACTTTGTAGTAAATTAATTCTAGAATTTATTTTGATAAAAGAGTAGCCTTTTTACCTAGGAACTGTAATTACTAAATTTTTTAATTAAAATTAAACAGTTAAAAATTGTTATTATTGATAAACATTTTCAATCATATCAATATATTATTTTTGTAACATGTGCATTTATGTATATGTTCCAGATTTTTCCAGAATTTCTATTCAGTTAATAAATTCTGAACTAGGTTCTCTTACCTTTGTTATAAGATAACCTGCCCAAGATGATGACCATTCTGCAAAGTTAGTACCTAGTTTACTTAAATAAATTGGCTTCGTTACTCCAGACCAATCTGTTGACTTCTGGGAACTCTTATATCTGTAATTTTGAAAATTTACATAATGAAAATATGTATTTAGAAAGAAAGCATAAGAAGTTATATGCACCTCTTTACTGAGAACAGGTACTCTGATATAGTTGCTGAATTCTGGTGAAAGATAGTACTGTTCTACTACTATCTGTCTGAAGGGTGGAGCAGGTCATTACATACTCCTCAGGAGCACCTTAGAATCTGAGTACATCTCACCCTCAGATCCTCCCGACCTCCAGTCAAAGTCAAGCTGCTCATTTATATTATCCTCCATGACTCCTTCTTTTGGGTATCCACTAATTCACTGATTATTGACACTAACTGATAATTTCAGTACACTGCTAATTCTTTCTGCCTTAAGTTTTATAATCACGACTGACTTTAATGTTTGGCTAGATCACTTAATCAAATGCTAAGGTTCTAAAGAATTTTCCCCTTCACTAATGCTAATGGCTCCTCAATTTATCTGTACCACGTCTACTGCCACTTTTGCCCAGTGATCTCATCTCCTGTACTTCTGACTTCACATAGGATAAAAATAAACACTTTTCTTAAAATCTAACCTGTAAATACAGCTGGTGTCTTTAGCTTTCCTTATTAAAATGAGAGAAAGTCTCCCATTAGTGCAGTATGACTTTCCTTTGTGTCCTCAGCATGACATTTTTGTTAAACATGTTCAAACAGCTCTCATCTCACAACTACATAGCTGTAGAATTGTCTGAAAGGCATAGATTCTAATTGATATTTATTATAGTTGCTCGATACTCGAGGTCACCAGCAAAAAAATAATACATTTTACTATATTCCATGTTTTAGAAAACAAGAAATCCCCAAATCTCAAATATAACACTAAAACAGGAGTAAAACTTTTGTGTGAAGATATTTTTTTGTGACTAAAATGCTTAAGTGAATTTAATTAAAAAAATTAATGAGTATGAACTACAAGTCAGGCTCTGCCTAGTCACATTCTCAAGTTTTCTGAACAAATTATTTCTATGGTAACTTTGAACTTCATTAGATTCAACTGGTTCTAAAAATTAAGTAAGTCTTTCAAATACAGGTACCATTTACAGCTGCAATCTAAGTTTACAGACTGCATATTAAAAGCTCAGTGGTAGCCGGGCGTGGTGGCACACGCCTTTAATCCCAGCACTCGGGAGGCAGAGGCAGGCGGATTTCTGAGTTCTAAGCCAGCCTGGTCTACAAAGTGAATTCCAGGACAGCAAGGGCTATACAGAGAAACCCTGTCTTGAAAAAACCAAAAGCTCAGTGATATCTAATCTGAGAAGTTCCTTTCATCTCTCTGTTACAAATGTGTCATACCATGGACTAGTGTAATGGCTCAGCAGGTAAAGGTATTTGCTGCCAGGTTAGAGGACTCGAGTTTGCTCCCTGAACCACCATGGTTGGAAGGAAAAAGTCAACTCCCACAAGTTGTCTTCTGACTTCTATGTGTGCCATAGCATGTGCTCACACACACACTCACATACAAATAAATAATGTAAAATAAGTTAAATAAAAAAGTATCTTATAAAAATTCTCATTACTGTCCTAAGGTCACTCTTGTACACAACTACTTAAAACTTAGCACAACTACCAAAAAGTGGCAGAAATGTGGGCTTCTACTTTTTACGTGTGCCTATGAGTGTGTTCTCTGGTGCAAATGTGTATGTGTATATGTGGAGGCCAGTGGAAACCTTGGGTGCCTTTTCAGATGATGAACATCTTGTCTCCCTCCCTCCCTCCCTCCCTCCCTCCCTCTGTTCCTCTTTCTCCTTTTTTTTTTTTTTTTTTAAATTGAGACAGGGTCTACAGCTTGCCAAATTCCATTTGGCCAGGCTGGCTGACATATGGGTTTCAGGTATATGTGAGAGGTCTGGCTTTTTATATGGGTTCAGGGATCTGAACTCCAATCTTCATGCTTACCTGCAGGCACTTCATTAACGAAGAACCCCAACCTCAAAAATACTTTTGATGTTAAAAACTCTATGAAAGTAATATTAAATTTACAAAATTAGAAAAAAATATTGTGACAATAATTTAAATGAATAGAAAGGCCTACCTAGTATTGAGATGAGGTTCTAAGATTTCCCGGACATGCTCGGGGAATCTTTTCCACAGCTGGTAACCTGGGCCACTGCTCTGTATCTCTCTACAGTCATAAATAGACAGCAACTCCTACAAACACATAGGTTACACTTTAAGTCCACAGTGAAACAGATGAATGAAAACTTTTAAGATTCCAAACTTTAAGACATGTATTTCAATGATCCAAACTATTAAGGTACTGTACTTGGGGTCACAAAGCTATAGCAACACTTGATTATGAAGCTAGTTCATGTAAAATAGTCTCTAAAATATAAAATTAAGAACTATTTTGAAGTTGGGTGGTGGTGGTGCAACACCTTTAATCCCAGAATTTGGGAAGCATAGGTAGGTGGATCTCTGAGTTCAAGGCCAGTCTGATCTATAGAGAGTTCCAGGACAGCTATACAGAGAAATCCTAGCACCCCCACCAAAGGGAAAGAAAGAAAGTGAGGAAAAAAAAAAGAACTATTTTGAGACAAAAAGAACTTCTATATTCACAAAATCATAGACCTTAGAATGTGTCTTTTGGTGTTAAGGACTGATCATACACACATATACTAAGTATGAACTCTGTAACCAAGATACATATCCAGTCCCTGGACCTGAAAATTTGATTTCTTTGGAGTTATAATAAAAGTAGCTAAAAGTTCAATAAAGTACATAAACTTAGGGTATCTTAACTTCTAGATATAAAATACTGAGCTTAAAATCACCTCAAAATGATAGCTAGATGTGGTAGAACACACTAGGAACCCTTGCATTAGGGGCAGTAGACACAAGATCTCTGCAAGTTCGTGGCTTGAGACCATGGACTACACAGAAATTCCAAGCCAGCCTGGTCTACATGATGAGGTACTGTCTTCAAACAAACAATTAAAATAGGGGCTGGCAAGATGTCTCAGTGGTTAAGAGCACCGACTGTTCTTCCAAAGGTTCCGAGTTCAAATCCCAGCAACCACATGGTGGCTCACAACCATCCATAACAAAATCTGATGCCCTCTTCTGGAGTGTCTGAAGACAGCTACAGAGCACTTACATATAATAAATAAATAAATCTTAAAAAAAAATTAAAATAGCTCAAACCACTAACTTCTTACTCAAGCTCGGAGACTGAACAGTTCTATTATCATTCATGTAAAGAACAACAACAATAAAAAAATCAAACACAGTTGGGCACTGCAGTCCATGCCTGTAATCCCAGCACTCAGGAAGCTGAAATAAGATTTAAAATTTGAGGTAAGGATGACATGACATTCATAATTAGAGCCTGTCTGAAAAAGCTGAGAGATTGAGTGAGTGAGTGAGTGAGTGAGAGAGAGAGAGAGAGAGAGAGAGAGAGAGAGAGTGAGAGTGTGTTGGGGAGGAGGAAGAGAGGAGTAAAGTAGAGATTTAATGTTTTAAGACATAAACTCCTTGTCACTAATATCTGTAAAAGTAATTTTTATTCTTCTGAGTCAACTGTCATCTCTGAGGCTTACTGCCTCAGTCTGTTAACCTAGGCCTGGAAGCTTCTAGCCTCTATACAATCTTATCTAGTCCTAGAATATTTTTAGCCTCACAGACTTACTGATGAATAAGCTTACCCTTTCTAGTTTTCTGAACTCTGGCTGGTTGGTCAACAGGCTCAAACTCCTCCCCCAGCTGACTGATTCAATTTGATTCCTCTCAGCTTCTGAATGAATTGCTCTGCTTGGCCTCGTACTAACTTTGGCAATTTGTTCTAATCTTCTGGCTCCTTCCCATCCTCTGGCTTACTCTGACTTCACCTGTGTCTGAATTGCTCTTTTCCTCTCTCTGTAAACTGTCTCTGTACCACTGTCCCAGTAAAACTGCCTCCTTCCTTTCTAGTTAGAACCTCAGAACCCACATGGTGGAAGGAGATACTGATTCTCTCAAGTTGTTCTTTGACCTCCAGATGTGCATACACACAAATACCTATAAAAAAGGTGAGAAAAAAAATAAAGAAGGCCTTTTTTAATAACAGGATATATTAGATCATTGATTCTCCTTTGATTTCAGGTCACTTACCTACACAGTTAAAAACATCAATACAGGGCTGGGTGTGGTGGTACACAAATTTAATCCCCCCACTTGAGATATAGAGATAGGCACATATCTATGAGTTTGAAACTAGCCTAGTCTACATAGTGAGTTACCAGTCAGCCAGGACTCTCTAGTGAGCTACATTATCTCAAAAAAACAACAATAAACCAATAGTACACTTATAGTTACAGATCTTTTTTCAAATTTCAGAGAAAACAGAAGTTAGAAGACCTCCCAAATTTCTATTCTTTTTTTTTTTAAAGATTTATTTTATTTATTATACATAAGTACACTGTAGCTGTCTTCAGACACTCCAGAAGAGGGAGCCAGATTGGATGGTTGTGAGCCACCATGTGGTTGCTGGGATTTGAACTTATCACATTCGGAAGAGCAGTCGGGTGCTCTTACCCGCTGAGCCATCTCACCAGCCCCCCAAATTTCCATTCTTAAGATCTATGTTAGTCTGGCAATACCAGTTCCTTGTGCTCATATGACCTGCTCTTTATTGTTATTATAATTAATTCATTATTTTATGTGTATAAGTGCTTTGTCTGCATATATATCTTTATGGAGGCCAGAAAAAGGCACTGGATCCCCTGGAACTGGAATTAGAGACAGTTGTGACCTGTCTTGTGGATGCTGATAATCAAACTTAAGTCCTCTGGAAGAGTAGCCAGTACTTTTAAGCTGGACCATAAGCTCCAATGGATTATTCTTAAGGGATTTTATTGTTGTTCTTTTGTGGTAGGGTTACATGTATCTCAGCATGAACTTACTTCCTTTATTTCCTCAGTACTAGGATCACAGATACTAGCTAGCATGCAAGGTACGTTATAGATCCACACCAGGCTTTATGTTAGGAAAGTACTCTGCAAACATAACTACATACTCAACTCCTGCGCTTATTTTTAACCCTTCTACATATGTACCTCATTCTATATCTCTTTACCTGCTTACAATATTGTATCAGGACTGAGGATATAGCTCAGTGGTAAACTGTATACTTAGCATTCACATCCCACAACAAAACCCAAAACATTTCACCAACTTACTTCTATATCATCACTGTCTCCTTTCTGATGACCTGTTTCCAGGCAATATAGAAATATTGGACTTTTTTTTCTTTTTTTTTGGGGGGGGGGTTGAGACAGGGTTTCTCTGTGTAGCCCTGGCTGTCCTGGAACTCACTCTGTAGGCCAAGCTGGCCTCAAACTCAGAAATCCACCTGCCTCTGCCTCTCAAGTCCTGGTGCACCACCACTGCCCGGCTGGGCTTTTTTCCCTATTGTTTTTTATGACGCAGCTTGATAGCAAAATTTGTTTTTGCTTTTTTTTTTTTCTTTTCATTTCTTTTCCTATATATTCTTTCTTTGAAACTGATCTTGTCAAGGCCAACACCTGACTTTTTCTCTCTGTATTCAATGGGCAGTTTTCAATTCTTACATTACTCCAGGTGTAATCAGCATGAGTTCAGATCACTAAGATACGGCTTCTCCATATGTTGGTCTTCTAGAACACCACATTCTCCTCCCATCGCTGGCAGCGCTCTGTTTTGTCTGCTTCCTGTAACTTCTCATCCCAAGACCAAGACTGGAATACCCCATCTCCTTTTCTGAAATAGTCTTGATAACTTAGCCTCAAATAACTTAGCTAAAGTAATCTTCCTATGCATTCTGAGAACAGACCCAAATATCTAACGAAGCAACCAATACCAAAAATGGGGGGTGGGGATAATAAATGTACAAAACCAAAAAAACTAACTTGAAAATTCTTACAAAATCCAGGGCAAAGTTGTTTTTGTTTTTGTTGTTGTATATATGTTCTCTGAATTTTAAAAAATTTTTATTTTATTTATTTTTTGAGAAAGAGTCTCACTATATATCCCTGGCTGGCCTGGACCTCTTCAGGTAGGTCAGGCTTATCTTGAACTTATAGAGATCTGCCTGCCTCTGACTTCTGGATACTGGGATTAAAAGCACTTATTTTTATTTAAAATTTAAAATTCATGAGACAGTCCAAGACAAGGGCTCACAATGTAAACTAGACTGCACTGCAACTGGCTAGACATAGATTTGTGGTGATCTTCCCGTTTCTGTCTCTCTAACGCTGAAATTAATGTTGTGCATCACCATTTCTGGCTCCCAAGTCATAAGTCATGTTTTATAAAGGCAGTGGAGCAAACTAGATGTTTCAAGCAAACTTCTTAAACATATTCATATTTATTATCATTGGATCACTGCAAAGAATGAACTAGATATATGTTACTGACACAGAAAATTACCCAAGAAATACCATTAGACACAAGAAAATGAAGTTGAAGATCATAAATAATATTTCACATGATTTAGCATAAAGGACATTTTATATTTGTATAGATATTAAGCATTTAAGTATTTATAATATGTTAAATACTTTTTTCCCCCCAAGACAGGGTTTCTCTGTGTAATCCTGGCTGTCCTGGAACTCACTTTGTAGACCAAGCTGGCCTCGAACTCAGAAATCTGCCTGCCTCTGCCTCCTGAGTGCTGGGATTAAAGGCATGTGCAACCACGCCTGGCCATGTTAAATACTTTTAAAAAAGAATAGATGCTTTTAAAAATTATTTTTAGGTTTGCAACAATGTGATGGGTTTCATTATGGCATTTTCATATTTAAATCATATTCTGTTCTTATTCATTCAATAAAATATAATGTGTTCTCTAAAATATTTATCTTGAATCTGTATCACTTAGATGATAAAGGTGATTGTTAAATATTTTACAAGTATGGAATTTATAGCTTTCTTACTAGCATTTAATACTGTAAAGTCAGTAATGGCTATGACATGTGAGCACACTTACCTGAATAGCATAAGCAGCTGAATCTTGTGCTCGGCTGTTATCAGCATATGCAAGGTAAGCTCTAGTTAGCTCCATTAGCAATCCATAGGCAAAGCTGAAATCTTCTACTCCAGTCTTGACATAAGCAAAAACAAAAAAAATTAATTCAAGAACTGACATGAATTTTCTTCAGGTGTTACTGTGCCACCCACAGTGAGTTTAGAAATAGGAGAGTGAAGTCAAACTAAGCTGGTATCATGGCAAATAAATAAATAAATAAATCCAAAGCTAAGAAGTCAAATGCTGCATCTTTTCTTAGCATGATATAAAATTGTATCAAAATCATTCAACATTTGAATAGGTAGGTCAGTTTGTGTTTTAACAGGCAGAAAACAAACTGTAAGGCCACCAAGATGGCTCAGTGGGACATGTACAACTGGTGACCTAAGTTCAAGCCTCAGAACTCATGTAAACGTGGAAGTAAACGAACTTCTCTGTCTGTGCTGTATCTTGCTGTTCTCTGACCTTCACTTATGTGCAGTGGCACACATGCGTGTGCACACACATACACAAAATAATAATAACATTTAAAAAGCAAACTGTATTCAGAGCAGTTCCTAAACTACACTTTGTAAATCTTATGAGTTGTTTTACAGAATGTAGTTACTCCAAGGTAATTTCAACATTCAGATTCACCAGATACANCAGATACACATTAAACTTTTCATTTTTGATTGGTGATCTATTTCAGTAGAAGAGCACTTGGCTAGTAGCAAGGCCCTGAATTCAATTCCTACCACTGAAAACAATAAACAAGTCCACACACACACACAAGCAAGCAAGCAAAAAGCACAGATTGTTAACATGGATTTCCTTAAAATATATACATTACTAGAATATGCTAAGAAACTAGTTTTCTATGGAAACCCTAGCAATTATGTTTAAGTGTTAATCTTTAGATAACTAATTAGGCCTTAACTATTACGATAATTAGATTATTAAGCTTTGTTTCCCAAAACAGAAAACATTAGATTGTGCTCAAAGTACTGCTTTTGGCTAAAGAGTTCCATGTCAGTATTTAATTAGTAATAAAAGCTATTTAAAATGTCTGATTGTGTAAATGGAATATATAAAACTCAATTCAGGAAGAAAGACTGCTCAGCAGTTAAGAGTATTGGGTGCTTTTGCTGAGGACCTGGGTTCAATATCCAGTACCCACATGAGAGCTGTCTTCAATTCTAGTTCCAGGGGATCAAATGCCCTCTTCTGGCCTCTGTGGACACTAGGCAGGCACATGGCACACAGACATATAGTCAGATAAAACCCTCATATGCAAGAAACAAAATAAAACAAAAAAAACAACAGAAAAAATAACTTAGAGAAATATTATCACTCAAAATTACCATTACTTACCACAAATGTAAAATCTTTTCCTTGAGTTTCTGTGGTTGAGAAATCTAATCGTCCTGGGTCTATTGCCCCCAATTCTCCTAAACATTCCCCACAGAGTAAGCGAGCTTGAGAGTTTGCATCTTGGCAGCCTTTCAAAATTACCGTCACAAGCTGGGAGATAACGGGCTCCACTGTTTCACTATCAGTTGCATATTTTATCAGTTTTTCCTTAAATAAAAGTAGAAAGTTTATATAGAACTCTTATAGCATGCTTTTCTAAGTTAGAGAGCTTAAAATATTAAAACAAACTAAATTAAATTCCTATACTTCAATCTTTCAAATTAGTTTTTGATGACTTTATATACCTCAGAGTATGTTTTGCAGTAGTAGTATGTGCTCTTGTTAAAACATCTCTCTTGCCAAATAATTATTTTTTTAGATAGTATAATGTGATGGTTTGTATATTCTTGGGCCAGGGAGTGGCACCATTTGGAGGTGTGTCCTTGTTGGAATAGGTGTGACCTGGTTGGAGTAGGTGTGTCACTGTCAGTGTGGGCATAAGATCCTCACCCTAGTTGCCTGGAAGTCAGTCTTCCACTAGCAGCCTTTGGATGAAGATGTGAAACTCTCAGCTCTGCTTGTGTATGCCTGCCTGGATGTTGCCATGCTCCCAACTCGTTGATAATGGACTGAACCTCTGAACATGTAAGCCAGCCCCAATTAAATGTTGTTTTTATAAGACTTGCCTTGGTCAGTGTCTGTTCACAAGAGTTAAACCCTAACTAAGACATATAACTTAGTGCTCATTTCTGTTAAGCCTATACCTAGTTTGCCAGCTTTGAATGGTATATGATGATACACATATATTTTTACTTTTAGCTATTGCTCATGTAAAAAGTGCTAAGTTTATATATTGGAATATGTAACATTCACAGAGATTCTCTTCTTGCCCAACTATTATTTCATCTTAGATTTATAATTAAGTCAGTGAAATATATAAATAGCGTTTTTTTTAAACGAAGTCTACTCTTGTCATCTAGACTAAATAAAACCCATCCTCAAATAAATGTGTTAGGAAGAGCTAACTTATATAATATTAACTTATAAAAGAGTTAAATGATAAAAATATTATTTCTTCAGTTCTTATGTATTTAAAACTGTGTTCCTAACCATAATCCTCTAATAAGCACAGCTGGAGAGATTTTTGTTTTGAGAGAGAGTCTCTAGGTCCCTATATCAATTTAGTTTCCTTGCCCATGCCAATGAATTTTAAAGAGGTGGGGGTGTTAAAGAGATGGTTAAAGAGTACCTGCTGCTCTTACAGAGGAACTAGGTTCAGTTTCCAGTCCTCACATGTTGGCTTACAAACACAACCCCAGGCCCAGTTCTGACCTATGCAGGCACCAGGCATGCACACATATGAAAAAATAAATGTATGTTATTTATATACATAAAGATCATAAGGTACTAATTACTTGATGTTTTATCAATCACACTTAAATTTTTTAGTCAAAAGTATTCTAATAGTCCATAATTTGTTCATTGTTTTCAATTGTCTTCCTGAGTTCAGTCACCTGTGGTTCATATCTTCTTGGTTATGTTCTATATCTCATTTATTCAACTTTATTTTTCTAAAGTTCATTCATTTGTGTATGAGTGTGTGTGTGTCTGCAATGTGAATGTATGTACATAAACAGTACCAGAAGAGGGCATTGGATATTCTGTTCCACCTATTCCTTTGAGGCAAGGTCTTCTTGTACCTGGGGCTCAAGTTTTCTAGGCTAGGCTGACAACTGACAAACCCCAACAATTCTTCTTTCTTCTCCAAGTCAGAGCTGGGATTATAGGCAGACATAGAATTCGTGACTTGTTATGTTGGTGCTGGGAACTGAACTATAGTCTTCACATCTGACAGCAAGAACTATTAACCAGTGAGCCATCTGTCCCGCACTCTCTGACTAAAATTAAAATTCTCATTCATCTTTTTTTCTAAATTTGCAAATATTTGAAATTCTTAACTTAGGTTATATTGCTAAATCTAGTTTTCTTTTACATTTTTGGTTTTTAAGAAAGAATTGTCAGAAACTGAAAGACTTTTTTTCTTTGAGACAAGTTCTCACACTGTACCTTAGGCTGGTCTTAAGCAATCTTTCCTGCCTCAGTCAGCCTTTTAAGTGCTGGGATTCCATGCTTGGATTTCTTTTTTTTACTTTATTTTGTAGTCTTATTAAATACCCTTGGCTGGCCTGGAACTTTCAACGTAGACTAGGCTGGCCTTGAACTCACAGAGATCCACCTGTTTCTGCCTCCTCAGTACTGGGATTAAAGGCATGCAGCACCACACCTAGCTTTCTTTTTTTTTTTTTTTTTTAAGATTTATTTTTATTTATTATATGTAAGTACACTGTAGCTGTCTTCAGATACTCCAGAAGAGGGCGCCAGATCTAGTTACGGATGGTTGTGAGCCACCATGTGGATGCTGGGATTTGAACTTATCACCTTCGGAAGAGCAGTCGGGTGCTCTTACCCGTTGAGCCATCTCACCAGCCCCCACACCTAGCTTTCTTATATGTACTTTTTCTATTCATATTGTGAACCCTCCATATAGGCTCTAACAAACAGTAAGCATTTTATAATGGCTTTAAGATTTTTTATAAATAAATAAATAATAACTAAATAAGCCAGCAAGCATAGTAAAGTTTTTTGTTTAAAAACAAAGCACCATTTTATTTTTTGTTTTTGGCATCAGAGGTAGGATTTGATAAATTTATTTCTACAAGACCTTTAAGTCTTCCTCTCATTTTTGTTGTTGTTTATAACAATATCTCTAAAGCATGCTTGATCCTCTTTCCTATTCTTTTACTTCTCCCAGAGACAATGACTGTCTGAGACCTTAGCATCTAAATATTTTCCAATATCTTTTATGCAGAAAGTACCTGGAAGGCATCTCCACAGTTGTTATACTTGGAGTGAAGCCATCCTTCTCTTTATACAAATTGTTCAGATTCTCAGGATCCTGTCTTCTAATGATATTTAAAGTGTGGATTATGCTTAGATTTTATGTGCTTTCCATGTTGCTACTTTTTGTTTGTAGGGTTCCTCTGTGTAGCCCCTGAAACCCACTCTGTAGGCCAGGCTAGCCTCTGCCTCTCTAGAGCTGGGATTAAAGGTATATACCACCACTGCCCAACTTCTGTTGTTGGGAGAGATCAGGAGCTGATTCAGGCATTTATCTTTATTCCAGGACAATCTTGAAGTATCTAGCATTTTATTTTCAATGAATTCTTCTCTGCTTTGACTTTTAAATAGAATTCTGAATTTCCATAAAAATTAATTTGTGCTTCTTACAGTTTTCTTATCTTTCTGGAATTTGCCCAAAAAGATTCCTTTAATATGAGTAGCACAACTGGAAGGATAGAAAAAAGGAACAGAGGGATGGATGGAAGGAGGGAAAAAGTAAAGAGAAATGTCATCATGGTGGTATAAACCTGTAATTCTATCTCTCAAGAAGCAAGGCAAAAATATCATGAGTTCAAGGCCATTTTTGGCTCTACTCAAAGTTTGTGGCCAGTCTGGGCTACTCAAAGCCAAATGAAATTAATAAAGTTAGCTTAGTCCAGTTAAAAAATATTAAATTACTAAAAATTTATATGACAGATATCAATGGGGTAGTTACGCTAGAAGAATCACATAAATTACTGATGTACTAACATCTAAATCCTTACTTGCAATGAAGTCATCATGGCTGGGGAGATGACTCAGTGAGTTAAGACTGCTTACTGTGCAAGCATGAGGACCTGAGTTCAAACATTGAACACTCACTTTAAAAAGTGGGAAATGAGCCAAGGAGTACACATGGCTGCAGCTGTATATGTAGCAGAGGATGGCTTTGTCAGGCGAGAGGTCCTTGATCCTATGAAGGCTCGATATATGCCTCAGTATACGGGAGTCGAGGGCAGGGAGGTGGGAGTGAGTGGGTGGGTGGGTGGAGGAACACCCTCATAGAAGCAGGGGGAGGGCGGATGGGGTGGGAGCTTCCGGAAGAGGGGGAAACCAGGTAAGGGGATAACATTTGAAATGTAAATAAAGAAAATACCAATATATATTTATATGAAATGGTTGTACATGGCTGGAAACCCAGAATTGGGAGGCAGAGACAGGAGGATACCAGATGCTCCATAGACAGGCAACCTACCTAAAACAGTGAGCTTTCGGTTTAGGATGTACCACATACTCATGGCACATAAATAAAAACAATCCTTAAAAATTCAAAGATATACTAGATAAAAGTACAACTATGAAATAAGGACCCTTCAAAACAACAGAAAATCCTGCAATTTTTTGAGACTGAAACTGAAAGGCATCTATTTCACGACTGCTCATTTTTCAGTCAGATATAATAATCTAGGTAAAATTAAAATGTATAAGCATGAAGACTAAATCTTTTGAGTTCTCAAGCAAAAATGGCAATCCATCATTTTTTCTTTAAACTCCTGATAGATTTTAAAAATATATATAATTTGAATTATATCACTTTTAGCATACCTGATTTTTGTATAAGGTTTCCTTCAAGCTAGTAAGAGCATGAATTCGAACATCTACATTTTCGTGTTGAATTGCTTTCATTGATAGCTGGAGAGTGGTTTGAAGATCAGTACTCTCAGAGGTTTCCTATATAAAGAGCAGAGTAACATTCATTATTAACTATCCTAACATCTGAAAGGCCTGTATTCTCTATATAACCAGCTACTATTAAAATAGCTAAAATATAACCCAATTAAAATTTTTCCCATCCCTTTCTTTGCAAAGTCTGTGTCATCAGTATAATTTTTTTTTTAGGGAAAATCATTTTTATTCTAAAATCTTTAGAACTAGAGATTTCTTCCAATTGAATAAAATCTTATTTATCTAAAATAAGTGCTTCTTGATAATAATAATAATAATAAAAAGGTACAAGCCTTCCCTAACTTATGGACACTACATAAAAACTTTACGGCAGATCTGAGAACCCTGCTCAGTCCTTTCACTCCTCAAATCTTAGTTCCTGTCATGAAATTCTATGAAATCACAGTATTTTCATGATTTTAGAAAGTTTATAAGACTTCAAGATGATCAAGAATCATTTAGACCGGACACAATGCTATCATAGTATAACCATAGTGATACTGTAATTTACACCACGAGATAACTGGGATCATCCCACATTTTCCCTCTCAGGAATATAGAGAGGATGGCTTCTATCTAATGCTAATGTATCTCTTGTCTAAATAGGATGTGGTAGCAGTACATGACCATAATTCCAGCACTTGGAATGATGGACAGGCAGATGAGGTGTTCAAGACCAGCCACAGCTACATAGTGTTATTTTAAGACAGCCTCGCCGGGCGTGGTGGCGCACGCCTTTAATCCCGGCACTCGGGAGGCAGTGGCAGGCGGATTTCTGAGTTCGAGGCCAGCCTGGTCTACAGAGTGAGTTCCAGGACAGCCAGGGCTATACAGAGAAACCCTGTCTCAAAAAACCAAAAAAAAAAAAAAGACAGCCTCAGCTATAAGAGACAGTCACAAAACAAAGCAAAACAAAAGAAAAAAACCAAAACAGCATAAAAACAAATTTAAATGACAAAACTTCCCTCCCAAAGTCACTGATTCACAGTACTATTATCTAATCACTATGGTTATATTATTGTTTTTTTTTTTTTTTTTTAAAGACAGGGTTTTCTATGTCACCTTGGCTGGAACTCACTAAGAATATGCTGACCTCAAACTTATGGAGCTTATGGAGATCCTCCTGGCTTTGTTTTCATAATGCTGGGATTATATGCATGAGCTGACATACCCAGCTTTGATGGTAAGGATCTTTTTTAGTATACTAGAATCAGGTACAATTTTGTATTCAAGATCTTCCATACTGTAAGTAAAGAAATGAAATACCTTTTTATATTCCTGGAGAACTGCTTTTATCTTTTCTAATTCTGGGTGATCAGGCAAAAAATATATTTCATGAAGAAAATCTTGCACAGCATCCCTAATAGTTAGAAAGAATTATTTGTAAGAATATCAATGTAAAGTTAAAAGTAAAGCTATAAAATTCATACTTACCAAAAAAAAAAAAAAAAAAGCAAGCTCACAGTGATTATCCACATGCAAAGTAACCTTCCTAGTCATGTCTAGAGTCCCAGCTAAATTAATACTAGCAATTATTCTAGGACTAATACAGTGGTAGAGTGACTGCTTAGCATGCACAAGGCCTGGGGTCAATCTCTAATCACATACTGAATAAAAATTTAAAAAGTATTAAAATACTTAATAATGGCAAGTAACCAGAGCTATGAAAATGATCCTTGGTAGTCTGTTATATCAGTGGCCCATAATAAGCCATGCTTCTCAGTATGAACATTCATATATATAGCACCTTATTCTTTTTTTTTTTTTTTTTTTTTTGGTTTTTCAAGACAGGGTTTCTCTGTGTAGCCCTGGCTGTCCTGGAACTCACTCTGTAGACCAGGCTGGCCTTGAACTCAGAAATCCGCCTGCCTCTGCCTCCCAAGTGCTGAGATTAAAGGTGTGCGCCACCACGCCCGGCTAGCACCTTATTCTTTAACAAGAGTGGGTACAAAAATTCCTATAGCAAATACATATGCTATTTATTTGTTAAATACATGTAGCAGAACAGATGCTGTAGATAGAAAAGGGCTTAGGCCTGGCAGTTTCCTTTTTTGAGCTCTGGAAAAAATTGAGTCACCATGGAAGCAATCTGGCTATCAACATGGACAGGATACACGGAGAGAAGGGCTCTGACATTACATGGACAGGGAAGAGTCCACTTCAGTCTACCTTCAAATGTGGCCATTCCCAGAAGAAATAACAAGCTGAACTCAGCCTAAACTACAAATTTATGAGCAAATAAGGTACCATATTTGCAGTATTTTGTAAAAGCAGGAAGTAGTGAAAATCAATACCCAAATATAAATTTTTATATAGAAGTTTTAGAGAAAAATATGAAAATAATACTTATTGATACTACAAGTTTTGCTTAAATTATAATAAATAATCTTTCTGGGTTTAAATATATTTTTAATTCGAGTCTTTACTAACAAAAAGCCAGAAATAGCTATTATGTGGGCTATTAGACTCCAAGTTCTGTGCTAGACTTGGGATGAAACCATAAACAAATCCTGAGCAATTCATTCACTCAGAGAAGTGGAGGGTCTACCTAGCACCAAATGAAAGAAAATCTTTCTTATGACATGAAAAGTTATTCTATCATCCATAAGAGACAATGAGCATATGTATATTAGTATAACAACTGAAAAGAAATTGAAAAGCAATGTTGGTAATTTTATTGTTCTAGCATGTAGGAGACTAACAAAACAAAACAAAACAAAACAAAAGACCTAAAAGTATTTTCAATGAATAAAAAGATATTGTTACTTCTGTGTTTTCCTGCCAGAATGGTTGCTGGAATAGTTTAAAGGAATGGCAACAGCATATGGGTGGGCAGGTGTGTAGTGCTCACATCCGAACTTTTCAGAAGAAATGAATTATGATATACAGCAGTTAGTTATGTAACAGAAAAAAAGGCTTGAAATATGATGGAAGATATTTTAGATTAAGAAGCAGCACGAGTGAAAATTAAGGTGCAGGTAAAGTGTGGTTTCTCTGTCACTAGTTCATGTTCCCTACAGCTTCCTGCTACAGTCATCAGTGGGACTGGAAAAATCAGTAGAAAAAAATGTCAAGTGTCCAGCTTTAAAGGTCAAGCTAGCCAACTTGCAATTCAATATTTAGAAAACAGAGACCCAGAGAACATCTCTCTATGCTGAAAAAATAAATGTAAAAAAATGTTTTTTAAAGAAACAAAAATTCCATAAACGTCTAAAATAAGGAAAGCTGGTTCAAAGGTAATGGGATGCACTAGGAGTTCTAAGTAACTAAGGAGGCACAGTGAAGAAAGTATAACTATCCCTGCTAGCCTTCCTTAGGGGACCTGATTTACTTAAGAAAGGTAAAATCACCATTACTAACTGAAAGTCAGTGAAAAAAATTTAATTATTGATCTATTAATGAGTTTCAAATATATTTAAAATAGAAACAAGACCCATTGAAAATTCAACTATTTAATAAGTATACCAATAATTTCCCCCCAAGGAATCAACTCTATTAAAATAGTAATCTATATTATCAAAGTAATACTAATACTTTGGGACATAAAAATACATTTTTAAATGTTTTAGGACTGGAGAGAGTTCTCATGTGGTAAAGCAGTTGCTGTTTAAGATTAAGAATTAAGTTGGATCTCCAAGTAACCACCGGAAAGTATGTGCCTGTAATCCCAGTGCCAAAGAAGCAAAGACAAGTGGATTCTTGGGGCTTTGCTGGCTAGCTAGACTAGAGGAATCAGTCAGTTTTTGAATGACTTTGTCTCAAAAATTAACGTGGTGCCATTTAATCCTAGTATTTGGGAGGCAGAAATAGGCAGATTTCTGTGAGTTTGAGGCCAGACTTGTCTAAATAGTGAGTTCTGGGATAGTCAGAGCTACACAGTGAGACCCTACCTCAAACAAACATTCAAACAAACATTCAAACAAACAAAACCAAAAAAATAAAGTGGATTGAGGAAGACATCCAATGTCAACTTTTGGTTTACACACGCACGCACGCGCGAGAGTGTATATATACGCACTACTATTCTACTATTTTCTGGTTAATTTCAGTTCCAATACCTGTTTTCAATGATGAGGTAGTGAAAGATAGCAGCAGTTTCTTTAGGCTGCATGTGTATGAGAGGTAACAAAGCCACTATGACATGACTGAGCAGGGGTCCCAGGTAAGTGTGATCCAGACAACGAACAAAGCAGTCCCATGCTCTAAGTGAAAAACAAAAATTAATTCAAGTATTTTATGTGTTTATAAAGTACCATCAATTGGTTGTTAGCTGAATAATGATATATACATATAAGAGATTAAAGTAGCTTTTGATATAAAGATCAATGATCATATAAACACAGACAGTGATATCTAAGTTATATTAAGTAAAATAAAACTTAAAAATACTAACCAACCAACCAATCAAATACTCAAAACAAATAAACACCAAGGTAAGATCAGTTTTTCATGGTATGATCAATACAAAAGAAAAATGGAATGTTATGTATTTATGCATTTGCTTATATAGATAATTTATAAGAATAGTACAACTTTAAAAAAAGAATAGTACAACTTAAGATTTTTTTAACTTTAGAATGATGCAACTGCACATTTAGAAGAAATTGTATTTGGCAGTTGGATGTGGTGATTCACAACTCCAATCAAAACACTTGTAGAGTAACATCATAGAGTTCAAGGGAAGCCTGGGCTAGGTAACAACCTTAAAAAAAATTAAAAATAAAACTCAATTTTCATCTTTCCATGAATTAGGAATTAAACACAATTTTTCCTTGTGATGCTGGGCAGTGAGAGCAAGCCACAGTTTCTAGTCCTAGGTTTTATGGAACCATGGGGGTGAACAATGGATATTGTACTTAACAGCATACTACTGTGTTCAGTAGGCTAAATGAGATACTCAACACTTTATTACAAATAGGCTTTGTGTTATATGATTTTGGTCAACTGAAAGCTACTGTTAGTGTTCTAAGCTCATTTAAGCCAGATTACATTAAGTTATGGTGTGGTAGGTTAAGTATGGTAGGTTAGGTATGTTAAAAATGTATATTGGTATAAGTCTGTAATTCTAGAAATCTGGAGCCTGAAGAAGCAGTATGGCCAAATACATTCACAAAGACAAAACCAAACCAAACCAAAAAACCCAAATAAAATCAAACATACAAACAACCCCCCAAAAAACAGATGTGGTGATATACACTTATAATCTCAGCTCTGCCCACAAAGAAAGTTCCAGGCCAGCCTAGGAACTATGGAAGAGTAGCTGAGACTTGGCACTGTGTGGCAGAGTTAGGTTCCCTGAAGAGAGCCTAGGAGAGTCGACAGGCAAAGGTGAAGTCCGTTTTAAGAGATATCTGTATCATGGGACAACTATGAGGACAGCAGCATCTGGGAAGTGGTGCCAGCCTGAGCCTGGATGACAAACTGCATGTGCTGTGAATGGCAGAGTTAGAGGAGTATGACTGTCTAAGCCCTTTGGAGCCTAGAAGAGCATGGACACTGCTCACAGACACTGGACACTGGGTTAGTGATTTACACTGTTGTGAGTTTGGCTTTGATTTATTCAATGTGACTGTGTTCTTAGAATAAGTAAGTATGTATGACTTTATAGAAGCCCACAGTTAAGGGACTTTGAAATTTTAGAGAGACTTAAATGTTTTAACGAAATTAACTTTTAAAGTGTTTGGAATTTTAAAGACTGGGACTTTTAAAAGTTAGAATTTTTTTTTTTTTTTTTTGGTTTTTCGAGACAGGGTTTCTCTGTCTAGCCCTGGCTGTCCTGGAACTCACTCTGTAGACCAGGCTGGCCTCGAACTCAGAAATCCGCCTGCCTCGGCCTCCCGAGTGCTGGGATTAAAGACATGCGCCACCATGCCCGGTGTTAGAATGTTTTATATGTGACATTAATCATGCCACCTAGTGGATGATCAAGAAAAAAAGGTTATGACTTAATAAGTGATGTATTTTTGCATCAAGCTGACAAGGGGTCAATTGTGCTGGCTAGTTTAATGCCAACTTGACATAAACTAGAGTCATTTAGGAAAAGAACACCTCAAGAGAAAAAAATGTTCCCATCATATCAGCCTGTGATAAGAACTCAAGTTAGAATTTTCTAGAAATACAAGAAAACATTTTAAATATGATGATTATTTACCTGCAGCATAACTCAGGAAAATCATCCTTGAATCTAAGACCAGTTCTCAGTGTGGTCATCATTTTTACTCTCACAGAACTGACATGTTTAGGTCCCATCAACTTCATCAAAGACATCAAACTAGTCAAGGCCTACAAAGAGAGAAATGTTTGTTTAAAAAAAGAAAAAGGAACTTATAAACAAGATGCCAGAAAAAGACAAGTAATAGAAACAATTGCTTCCTACCTAAATGTCAAGGTATCAATGTACATGACATAAAAGGTCTAATAAATGCTGGCCAATTTTTTTGGTTAACTTATATGAGAAACAAGAATCTGAAAAACACAAATTGCATTCTTATTTTTGTTTCCCTTGAAGTTGCACTACTACTATGGTCCAATAAATCTTGAAATTTACAAAGGATATGATACATCTTAATTTTTTTCAAATATGTTTCATATCACTAGTGTAAATACATAGATTAATTTGAAGTTATTTATAATTTAACCAGTGTTTCATAATTGTCAATAATGGTCTTAATGATACTAAATTCAAGATGTTCTGAATTTAATACAATGAACAACTGCCAGATAGTCTTACAATAGAAACAGAATGAGAACTGCATTAATAGTTCTAGGTTCTAATAAATGGATATAGAAAGTCTCTGGTTAATCCTTTGCCATACTGTCTTAATTAGGGGTTACTATTCCTGTGTTTAAACACCATGGCCAAAAGCAATTTGGGTAGGAAAGGGTTTATTTGGCTTATGTTTCCATTTCACTGTTCATCATTGAAAGAGTCAGGACAGGAACTCAAATGGGGCAGGAACCTGGAGGCAGGAGCTGTTGCAGAGGCCATGGGGGAGTGATACGTACTGATTTGCTCCTCAGGGTTTGTTCAGCTTGCTTTCTTATAGGACCCTTCCTCAAGGATCACCAATTAAGAAAACGCCCTACAGGCTTGGCTACAGCCTGATCTTACGGAGCTATTTTCTAAACTGAGGCTCCCTCCTTGCCAATGATTTATACCTTGTGTCAAGATGACATAAAACTAGCCAGCACATGTACCAGAACATGGAGGCTCTTTATGGCTTTATAACATAAATTCCACTTTCCTTAGACTTAACAGCCATCCATTCTTTCATTTAGCATAAGTGTTTGGGAAACCATATAGATAGAGTAGAAGTTACTGAAAATTTACTAGTTAAAACTGAAATTATAGGCATTGACTGTTACAATTTGTAGCTAAATTTTGCTCTATGTCTTACTTGGATACTTAAAAGTTATCAGAAGGGAATGCATACTGAAATAAAAGCTGCTACTGGACCAGCAAGGTGGCTCCTAAGGTAAAGGCTTGCTGCCAAGCCTAACAACCTAGTTCTAGCCCTAAAAGCCATATAGTAGGAGTATACTGACTCATGCATGTTGTCCTCTGACCTCTATGTGAGCACTGTTGCACACATATACACTAAGAACAGAAATACCAACACTAGACCCAGGTGAACCAATAAAATTCAATTATACAACCAATATTCAAGCTCTCAGTTACTGCTGGCTTATGTTTTCAACTGTGCTAGATGCCATGACAGCATGGGCCTGCCTGCAGCCATTAGTATTTATCACCTGAGAAGTAGAAAGCTAGCTGAGCAAGGTGTCTGTCATAATCCCAGCATACAGGAGGCTGAAGTAAGAGTTCAAAGGCACCCTGAGCTATAATAACAAAAGTAGAGAGTTAAGCAGGATGACTCTGAACAAAGATACTGATTCTGAAATGTTCTTTGAATCTAGAATCAAGTTGTGGCTGAAGTTATATTATCTTTGTCTATTTAGTAACAGAGTCAACAAATCCTTTCAGACAGCTTGAGTTGGGTTTCCTAACTCACATCATCAGTGAAAGAGCTGCCAATGGTACAATTTCTATTTTTACAATGTCTAAAGAATATATGATATCCAGTAATAAATAACAAATGCTTGCTTGCTTTTCCTTTTTGACAGTCTCATATTTAGTTAAGGCTTGCTTGGAATTCACGAGGTAGCCCAGACTGACATTAAGCTCTGAGCTATCCTTCAGCCTCTGTCTTTCCACATGCTGAAATTACAGGTGTGAACTACCACACCCAGCTAGTTCCATGACTTTTTATACTTGAATGTTTACAACTAGAAGCAGATTTCATATTCCCTGAATATTCAATATGAATTTTATTCTAGTCTCTTGGAATTCAAATGCCACTACTTACCATTTTCTTATCTTCAATGCCAACACTAGAGCTCAGTAACTGCATATTAAAAAAGGCCAGAATGCCCAACAATTTTGGTTGCAAATAATCAGCCTATGGATTTAAAGAAAAGATGTTAAATGTTTTACATATAGTAAGTGTCTCTCTTCTTTTCCTTTGAGTTGGAGATTTACTACAAAACTCCTAGTAGGTAGTTTTCTATCACTGAACTATACCAGGTAGGAGAATTGCAAGAGAAAGAGGTGGTGATGAGCAATAACTGAATGTGTCTAAGATAGCATGGCTTGATGCTGAGGCACCGGATTTAAGTCACCTTAGGGTTACATACATGGCCAAGGACAGATGAGGAAGAGTCTTACTAGTACACAGTGAAGAGAATTAGGTCTCTATCTAACATACAGAAATTCTGTCAAGCAAAGAAATCATTTGTTTTTCAAGCCTAAATTTACCTTTTGGTTTGTGAACTTTTAAAAAAAAATTCATCATTAGTTTTTTTTTTGAGATTAGCAAAATACTGGGTTTCATCACAGCATCTCTGAAAATATGTGTTTAGTAAACTTGTAATTTAGATTGAAATTAAACTTTGGCATGAGAAACCGCAATTCACTAATTATATGGTTCTAATCTATGTTCTTAAATAAAAGATAGGTAGAGGTGACATTCAAATCTACATAAATATTCTAATTTCAAAGTTCTTGGCATTGAGTCAAACAGTACTTTGAATATGTATATCTGCCATTCACCAAATATATGTGTTTCTATACTGTCATGCTAGGTATATGTGTTTAAAAGATAAACACTAGTATATATGGCAAATCAGTAGGAGGCACTAAATTTACACATAAAATATGTCTGTGATAAGGGCAATAAGAAAATAAACAAGAGCATGTGATAGAAACTGAATAAGTGAATTTATGTAGGGGTGACAAGGAAACTGTGAACAGTAAAAAGCATCCAGGGAATTATTAATCTAAGTATGGACATCTAAAGCCAACAACTACAAGTCTGAAAGTTTGCCATTTTTAAGAAACAGAGATAGAGCTAAAGCAGTGAGAAGAACTGAACAAAAGGTAGAAAGGCACACATATGTCACATATGGTCTTACAGATTTTATTTTCAGAGCTCATATCTGTTCTCAGGTTTTGGTTGAAGCAAATAAGTAGGTGATGATACAAAGCACCATTGCCCAAAGTAGGGAAGATTAGGGGAATCAAGTCAGGAAAGAAGAATATAGATTTCTTTGGGGGCTGAGATTACACATGGATAGCTCAATAGTGAGGCACTTGCTGTGGTGGGGGTCAACTTGACACAGGCCAAGGTTATCTGAGAGAAGGAAATCTTTCTTTTTTCCCACGTTCCGGTCAACCCTGCTCGCTCTGGTCTGCCCCACTTGGTCCTGCTTGCTCAGTTCCTGCTCTCTCCGGTTCAAGGATTCATTTATTATTATTCATAAGTACACTATAGCTGACTTCAGACGCACCAGAGGAGGGTGTCAGATCTCATTACAGGTGGTTGTAAGCCACCATGTGGTTGCTGGGATTTGAACTCATCACCTTCGGAAGAGCAGTCGGGTGCTCTTACCCACTGAGCCATCTCACCAGCCCCAAGAGAAGGAAATCTTAGTTAAGAAAATGCTTTCTAAGATGGGACTGTAAACAAGTATGCAGGGCATTTTCCTAATTAGTAATTAGTGAGGGAGGTCCCACCATACAACTTTAACCTTTTCTAAAAGAAACACATCAATTAAAACTTAAGGAAATATCTATATTTGGAAAATATAGGGGAGGAGTTTCCTCAGCTTTATAAGTAAGGTACAGAAAAGGAGAAAACCAAACAAACTTACACCATGTACTATATCCCTTACCATCAGTTCAGGTGATGTGATATCTCGTGGTCCCTGATATGGATCATCACTAGATGCAAATGAGGCAAGTATTGACAAACCATTGAAAACTTGTTGATAATGTTCTCCAATACGCAGCAATAATTCATTATGCAATCCTTGAAAATCCTGTCTTAACAGGCTCCCCAACTCAATTTCTGTTTCATTCTAAAGATATTAAAAAACATTTCTTCATATTAGCATCCAGATTTAAGTAGATTGATTATTAATGTGCTTTTAGTAAATCAAGAGCTCTAGGTCAAGTGACACAGTTCACTAATAGTATTAAGAGAGGACACTGGCAAAGGATTCTAATCTTGTTCTATCTTGATAGGTTTCCCATGAGCTGTATGCAATGAAGAAGAGTGATCAGACTTAATTTTGAAATGAAAATTAATAAAGAAAAGTCTATGCTTGCCTAAGGTCTTTCTGCACCAGCAACACAGTATTTACAGATGCACAGACCCTGGGAGTAAGAACAGTGGTTCACAGCATGGTTTCAGTCAGAACACTGGAGTTTAAACTCAGCTGTCACTTATAGGCTGTCCTGTGATTTGGACAAGTTACCTAATCTAACCCCTCATTACCTAAGTGTCATCATCTGTAAAACAAAATACTGTCTGAACATTTCTAATTAAAAACACAAATACCGGGGCTGGTGAGATGGCTCAGCGGGTAAGAGCACCCGACTGCTCTTCCGAAGGTGATAAGTTCAAATCCCAGCAACCACATGGTGGCTCACAACCATCCTTAATGAGATCTGGCGCCCTCTTCTGGAATGCCTGAAGACAGCTACAGTGTACTTACATATAATAAATAAAAATAAATCTAAAAAAAAAAAAAAAACCCCACAAATACCAATTCTTTTGAACACTATCATGATACTGGAAGCAGAAAATTCCATACTTGACTTTAAAACACAAGTTGCTGTCAAAATGTGGGCACATTGAAAATATTGTAAAAAAAGTAGCTTTGGGCTATACATTTAAGTATGTGATACAGGAATGAATTCTGTGTTTAAACTTTGGTTTTAGTCTCAAGATATCTCATTTTATATATATGCAAATATTCCAAAATGAAAAAAAACCCCTGAAATCTAGTCTCAAGCATTTTGTATAAAAGATAAACTGTGCTCCTTCTATCTTGCCAAGTAACTTAAGTGACCCATACAGAGTTTTTGACATGTAGTATATACTCCATAAATATTGTTATTCTGTCTCTATAACACACAGGTTAATGCTCAAGATGAATGAAAACAATTAATAGTCATTTCTCCTGAAGTGAGAAGAGATCTGCTGTCCTCTTAGAGAAAATGAAATTAAGGTCCTTTGTTCCTATAGACTTATATTCCTCAAAGGCATTGCTGTTAATGTAAAACCACAAGAAGTCTAAGCTATAATTTTAAACTTAAAAATTAGACAGACATGCAAATTTAACAGCCTAAATCCATAATGAGAGGATAAAGTGCCAAAAGTTGTTCTCTGATCTCCACACATGCACAACAGACCATGCACTCTGTCTCTGTCTCTCTTTCCCACACACACTAAACTTTTAAGACTTATTTATTTTCTTATTATACACAAGAGTGTTTTGCCTATATATAGGTATATGTTTACGGGTGCTTGGTGCCATAGAGGTCAGAAGAGGGTTTCAGATCTCCCAAATCTGCAGTTACAGAAAGATATGATCTGCCATGTGTTGGGAACTGAACGCTGGTCTTCTGTTGTAACAAGTACTCTTAACCTTGAGCCATCTCTACAGCCCTATAAAAATATTAATATTTTAAAGTAGGAAGAATTATAATCAGAGCAGCAAGTAAATGAGCCAAATATGGGCATACGATTAAAGAAAGCAATCTCTTCTTATAATTACTTGTACAATATCAACTAATTTATAACTATAACCAGCACAAAATCACTAAAATAAAATTATATAAAAAAAAACCTCAGGTCCATGAAAAGATGACTATTCTATCCCATTATAGTAAATGATCAGAAAAAAAAAATATTAAAAAAATTTTTTATTTAGAATCCTCCCAAGACAATGATTATTTTTAAATGTAGGAGTGCTCTGTCTTCATGTACACCTACAAACCAGAAGAGGGCATCAGATCCTATTACAGATAGTCTTAAGCCACCATGTGGTTACTGGAAATTAAACTCAGGACCTCTGGAAGAGTAACCAATATTCTTAACAGCTGAGCCATCTCACCAACCTGACAACGATTATTTAACACAATAATATTTATACATAGTCTTATAGTATAAGCTATAAATTACTTACTGCCCTTCCTATATTACAGTGTTACAATAGTTTTTCCAATAGAGTTAAGAGAAATGAATAAAATAAACACAAATATTCAAATACCTTCAGATAATGAAGGGCACGTTCTAATTCATCTTTGGAACAAGAACAAACCAAATGAGAAAAAATATATTTGAAGTTATTTATTAAAATTTCCCGACGATTGACATTTAATTGTTTCCCTAAAGTTCGAATGAGAGCCGATGCTGCAGGACTTGCTTTGGCAGCAAGATCAGGAAGTAGAACTTGTAATGTCCTCTGGGGGAAAAAAAACACAATAATTATTAAAAAAGTACATTTGTCTGGGTGATAAACTGTTCAAATAAGTCATCCACATGAAATTCTTTAATGCTATAGGAAGTTCTGTATGGAATTGTACCTGTATTCAGCTTTGTCATTTACTCATGTGACTATACTAGACTGATAACATTACTATGATTCAGGGCCTGAATAAACATGTAGAGAATAGCCATAAATGCAAACTTATAGAATTTTTTAGATCATAGAACTGATGCTTCATAATTACAGAAAACAGGCAAGAACCCCAGTGGAGTAATAAACATACTAACCCACCCACAAAACCTTCAACCCCAAATTTATCCTGTCTACAAGAAATACAGGCACAGGGGATAGAGCAGAGACTGAGGGAATGGCCTATCAATAACCGGCCCAACTTGAGACCCATCCCATGGGCAAGCACCAATCCCTGACACTATTAATGATGCTCTGTTGTAGACAGGAGCAAGTTGTCCTCTGAGAGGCTGCACCTAGCAGCTGACTCAGACAGATACAGACACCCACAGTCAGTAAAACAGTTAAGCACATCTAACATCCCAATACTGCAACAAATCTACTTTCCTTTTTGGTTTATTTCTCTTAAGATCTAGCTCATTAAATTCATATACACTCCAAAGGGAAAATAGTTATTCTGTTTATTTATTCTACATGTCTTAATGATTACAACAACATGTTAAGTCATTATTCTAAACCTGGGATGTAACAATGAACAAGATCCAGGCCTTGCTTACAAGTGTGAGATTCTGTCACTCAAGAGACTGAGGCAAGAGAGAACACATTTGAGGCTGGTCTGTGCTACAGAATGAGACTGTCTTGAAAGAAAGAAAGAAAGAAAGAAAGAAAGAAAGAAAGAAAGAAAGAAAGAAAGAAAGAAAGAACAAAATAACAAATAAGTTTCCCTTCATAGACATACCTTATGCCTTTTTAACTTTAGTTATGCTTAGCTTAAGATGGTTATGTAATATATCTTAATTTTAGACATTTAGTTTCTTTTCAGAGTTTTATTTTGCCAATGGGTAATGTTGCGATAAACGTGGGTTTTGATGAAATTAATAATAAGGTATGAATATGTGGTTCTTATAGCATCCTATTTTCTTTGTATATATAATCAAGTTAAAAGAAATTTAAGTTTCTTGAATACTTTAGGGAAAACCACTATATGAACTGTTATCACAATTTATTAAGATTAACAATAAACCTGACTTTGGGGAAAAGATAAAAAGATAATATGCAGGGGGTGGGGATTTAGCTCAGTGGTAGAGCACTTGCCTAGCAAGCGCAAGGCACTGGGTTTGGTCCTCAGCTCTGGGGGGAAAAAAAAAGATAATATGCTTTATCATCCTTTAAACCTTAACCCTAATGAATTTCATAGTCTTCCTAAACTATCCCAAGCTACAAAGTCTTACATTCGAATTCATAGCAGATCATACCACTGATTCTATATTTTATAATTCAACTTCTTAAGGGTAAATATTAATTTTTCAGTGACTAATGGAACCCAGGACACTACTGCAAACATAAAGACTCAAAAGAGTTAACCAAAATATTATGGTATCATTAAATATGATATATAGAATTATATATATATATATGTACACATATATGTATATATGTATGTATAAGTTATACTGTGTAAGCAATAACCTCTGTCAAAGTAAAAATACAATTTAAGGGCTAGGGAGACAGTTCAGGTGGTAAAGAGCATTCCATATAAGCACAAGAAAGTAAGTTCAATCCTCAGAAAAAAGCTGGGCATGGTGACATAAGCCTTTATTCCCAGTGCTATGGAGTCAGAAACAAAAAGAAGTTAAAGGCTTGCTGCCCAGACATTCAAACTTACTTGGCAAAAACTCCAGGGCATTGTGATAGGACTTCGTCCCTGATAACCACACCCCCAAAACTGATGGACAGTGCTTGAGCAAAAATAGCCAAGGTTGTCTTTTGACCTATACATACAGACACACACCACATACATAAAGCATGTAATTTTATCTTTTGTTTTTCTTTTTATAAATATTTATTTATTATATGTAGGTACACTGCAGCTGTCTTTAGACACTCCAGAAGAGGGTGTCAGATCTTGTTACAGATGGTTGTGAGCCACCATGTGGTTGCTGGGATTTGAACTCAGGACCTTCGGAAGAGCAATCAGTGCTCTTACCCGCTGAGCCATCTCTCCAGCCCCAAAGCATGTAATTTTAAAAATCTAGTGTTCATATGGTCCTAAATGGACTTGTGATGGTTTGTATATGCTTGGCTCTGGAAGTGGCACTATTGGGAGGCGTGGCCCTGCTGGAGTAGGTGTGTCACTGTGGGTCTAGCTGCCTGTAAGCCAGTATTCTGCTAGCAGCCTTCAGATGAAGACATAGAACTCTCAGCTCTTCCTGCACCATGCCTGCCTGGATGCTGCCATGTTTCTGCCTTGATGATAATGGCCTGAACCTCTGAACCTGTAAGCCAGCCCCAATTAAATGTTGTCCTTGTAAGAGTTGCCTTTGTCATGGTGTCTGTTCTCAGCAGTAAAACCCTACCTAAGATAGTACTTATAAGGTTTTCTTTAAAAATAAATAAATAGAATGAAACAAATGAAATGTTGAAATGAAACCTTCAAATAAGTCAACTACACACACACACACACCAACAACTTACTGTCAGGAAACGATTAAGATCAGGAAAGTCAAAAACATTGGCAATTTCTGATAAGGTATTTAAAGCCATCTCTCTGTGATGAGCAACATCATGTTTTCGCATCTCAGCAGACTGGCAAGGAGTGCTTGGGAGTGCTGTCATCTGACTGGAGTGGAGAGATTCTACCAAAAACTAAAGCAAAAGATTTTTCTTAGTTTTCAAAGAAAGAAGCAATTCTAACTAACGCCTCTCCCTGCCCACCAATGAATACTTTTTAAGTTAGCATAAAGGATAGTTTTAGGTTCTATACTGCCATAATTGGACTCATTCACTTCACTTTAATGAGGTAAATTATGTCATAATCTCCATTTTACAGAAAAGCAATCAATCTTAATTAAGAAACTTTAATATCATGCTAAGGATTATATCACAAATCAAGGTAAGAACAAAACTTTAATATGGCCTAACTTTCTAGACATTAATGATTTGCTTCTGAAAACAAAGTGTCCTATTTACAATATTATCACTAAAAAGGCTAAAAATGACTCCCTAAACTTAACAAGAATATAATTTACCAATTATTAAAAGATGATATCCCAGCCAGGCGTGGTGGTGCACACCTTTAATCCCAGCACTCGGGAGGCAGAGGCAGGCGGATTTCTGAGTTCGAGGCCAGCCTGGTCTACAAAGTGAGTTCCAGGACAGCCAGCGCTATACAGAGAAACCCTGTCTCGAAAAAAGAAAAAGAAAAAGAAAAAAAAAAAAAGATGATATTCCTTTTCACTTACTACTTATATCTTTAGACAATTATCCTTAAATACAAATGGCAAAAATTCAGTTCTAAATAAATATAATCTAGAAAATAATCTTTTAAAACAAGAAAAATAAGAAGAAATGCATATACTGTTTTCCTTAAGCTCAGTCTGGTCTCAAAGTTCTGGCCTCAAGTGACCATATACTACCTCAGCCTTCCAAATGAAGTAACAGAGACTACCAACCCACACACTACTTTGCCCAGCTTCAACTTCTTTTTTAACTCCTGTAAAATGTTGCTATTGTCTATTGAAAGGCTGAAAGCTGATTCTCACCTGACAGATCGGTTTCTTATATTGACTGAAAAAATTCTGCAGTTTAACACTTTTAGCTGCAACTAGTGCTCGAATCTCTGTGTATGCCGCTCCAGAGACGGATGCAGACTTAGACAACAAGCAATGCAGTAAATGCAAGAGTGCAAAAGGTATCAAATCTCCTTTTGCTGCCCTGAAAATAAAAACATGGGAAAGTCAGTGTCTCAGAAACTAATGCAGACACACAAATATATGGAAATCATATTTTTCCATAATATACATCTTATATCACAATTTATTCTTCTCTCTCTCCCCCTCACCTCTCTCTTTTCAGTGCACAGTAGGCAGATATTCTGCCACTGGACTCCATCTCTAACCCTCACATCTGTAATACCAGGCAAAAAAGACAGTGACAAAAATAAGCAAGTTTCAATTCAAATACTATCAAACATACCTTCCAATATCCCCTGTTGTAAGAATCAAAGTATCCTTTAGTTCATTATTCCTTGATATTTGGGCATGTGTATATGCTTCCTTCATTCTTAAGACAAAAAGCTAGGAAAGTAAAGTTCACTGGTCAGAACAGTTCTAGACCTAGGTTTATAAAAATCTTATGTTTTAATTTAAGATTTCTAACCTCTTTTATGAATCCATCTTCAGAGTTCAAGGATTCTAATATATACTTGATATTTCCACTAAAAGCAATTCTAACATCCTTGTCTGGATCTTCCATCAAATTTAATAAAGTCCCAAGAACTGCTTTTACCTCTGTTTCATCTTCTTGAAAATCAAGATGCTTACAAAGATGATGTAGATTGCCTATGAAAGCTAAAGCGAGATAGTATTTTCTAATTTGACACATCATGTAACAACGTTGTACTTAAAAACACTGTCAGCAAATAAAATTCAGCAAACAACTCGATGTTGCCTTATATATCAATATTTAGATATACATGACACATGTAATTTAAGGAAATTAAAATAGAACTTATGAATTTATTTGTTTGGCTCTGTGGTTGTTTGTTTATTTTGAGACAGGTCTCACTGTAGAAACCTGGCTTGTTGGCCTGGAATTCTGTTTGTAGACCAGTTGGCCTTGAACACGAAGATCCACCTGCCTCTGCCTCCTGAATGCCGGAATCAAAAGGGCATGTGCCACGACAGCTGGCAAACTTACTAGTTTAAATTACTTTATAATGGAGAAAATGGGGAAAAGCCTTAAACACTTGGGCACAGGGGGAAAATTCTTGAACAGAACATAATGGCTTATGTTCTAAGATCAACAATAGACAAATGGAACCTCATAAAATTGCAAGGCTTCTGTAAGGCAAAGGGCACTGTCAATAGGATAAAAAGGCCACCAACAGATAGGGAAAGGATGTTTGCCAATCCTACATCCGATAGAGGGCTAATATCCAGTATATATAAATAGCTCAAGAAGTGAGACTCCATCGCTTCTTGGTTTTCTGCTAAGATCAAGTGAAGAAGTTAGACTCCAGAAAATCAAATAACCCTATTAAAAAAAATGGGGTACAGAGTTAAACAAAATGCACATGTCTGTAATCCCAGCACTTGGGAGGCAGAGGCAGGTGGACTTCTGAGTTTGAGGCCAGCCTGGTCTACAGCATGAGTTCCAGGACTGCACAGAGAAACCCTGTCTTGAAAAAAACCAAAAAAAAAAAAAAAAAAAAAAATTTTCAACTGAGGAATATTGAATGGCCTTAGTCATCAGGGAAATGCAAATCAAAACAACCCTGAGAGTCCACCTCACAACAGTCAGAATGGCTAAAATAAAAAACTTAGAGGTGATAGCAGATGCTGGTGATGATGTGGAGAAAGAGGAACACTCCTCCATTGCTGGTGGGATTGCAAGTTGATATAACCACTCTGGAAATCAGTTTGGCGGTTCCTCAGAAAATTGGACATAGTACTACCTGAGGAACCAGCTATACCACTCCTGGGCATATACCCAGAAGATGCTCCAACATGTAATAAGAATGCATGCCCCACTATGCTCATAGCAGTCTTATTTATAATAGCCAGGAGCTGGAAAGAACCCTGATTGTGAACCGCGCTGGTTCTCGCCAGCAAGAATTCAAGTGGACACATGCAAGAGATCCTTCCGTGGCATACTTTAATGTGGAGGAAGACGGGAAGACAAAAGACCCCGGGAGGGCTCGACCTCTTATATCCCCTGAGGTAGCCCTAGGGTAGCGTGTTCTCATAGGATTGGCTGCAAAGCCATAAACCCAAATTGCCCCGGTCATGGGCTCTGTGACTCCCGTGCTTTTTCCCCAGGACAAAGCACATTCCAAGGATCATATGGGAGAATGCCGGATGCCAGCGCCATTTCTTAATGGTGACTGCTGTTACTGCTCAGAGCGGCTCTCTACACCAGATGTCCTTCAACAGAGGAATGGATACAGAAATGATAAATTCATGAAATTCTTAGGCAAGTGGATAGAACTAGAAGATATCATCCTGAGTGAGATAACCCAATTGCAAAAGAACACACATGGTATGCATTCACTGATAAGTGGATATTAGCCCCAAAGCTCCAAATAACCAAGATACAATTCACAGACCACAAGACGCTCAAGATGAAGGAGAACCAACGTGTAGGTGCTTCAATCCTTAGAAGGAGAACAAAATATTCATAGGAGCAAATATGGAGAAAGTGTAAAGCAGAGACTGAAGAAAAGGCCATCCAGAGATTGTTCCATCTGGGGATTCATACCATATACAGTTACCAAACCCAGACACTATTGCAGATGCCAAGAAGTGCATGCTGAAAGGAGCCTGCTATGGCTGTCTCCTGAGAGGCCCTGCCAGAACCTTACAACTACAGAGACAGATGCTCTCAGCTAACCATTGGACTGAGCACGGGGTCCCCAACAGAGGAGTTAGAGAAAGGACCAAAGGAGTTGAAGGGGATTGCAACCCCATAGCAAGAACAACAATATCAAACAACCAGACCCCCCCAGAGCTCCCAGGGACTAAACCACAAACCAAGAGTTCACATGTATCCAGCTGCATATGTAGCAGTTGTCAGGCATCAATAGGAAGAGAGGACCTTGGTCCTATGAAGGCTCAAAAGATGCCCCAATGTAGGGGAACTGAGGGTGGGGAGGTGGGAGTGGGTGGGTGGGTGGGTGGAGGAACATCCTCATAGAAGCAGGGGGGTGGGGAGGATGGGATGGGGGTTTCTGGCGTCGGGGGGGGGCAGGGAAAGATGATAACATTTGAAATATAAATAAAGAAAATATCCAATAAAAATTACTTTATACTCAGTAAAAGTTATAAGGGATTCAATTTAAAATAAATTCTAGGATCTAAGTTATCAAAAGATCATTTTTAGATTTTGTAGATTACCTATTAGACTCAAAATTAACTTTAATTCAAAAGAACTCTCAACTGAGAGGGATCTTAGTCTTATTGTTGATTTTATAGAACTTGGTTCATAGAACCACTTATCAACTATCTGAAAGCTTATGAATAAACTACAAGTTACTATGTAAACACATGGGTCTTCCTGGTGTATGTGTAAATCTCCACCCTCCAACAAACTCCTACTCCAGGATCACTAGAAAGTGTTTGTAATTCCCAAGTAATTACTCACCAAGTTTTACTGGACTAGGTGTATTTTTGGTCAGCAGGAAAAGGAATGGCTTGCAAATGGAAGCTTTTACTTGAGAAGATGAACATTCATGCTGAGAAGTGGCTTTCAGGTTCTTACAGAACAAGTCCATATGTTCAAAGAAAGGCTCTACTGAGGAACTCGTCAAATAAAACATGCCGTGAAGAGTACAGACAAGCTGACCAAGGACAGAAGCAAATTCTTTCTTGACCATGTCAGAGTCATCTTTGACTCTATCTCTGGAGAAGGAAAAAAAAACAACAACAAAAAAAGAAAAAGTACTAAGTCTTCCCAGTAAATATTTTGGATTAGACTTTCTAGATTTGAGACAAAGGGGAAAAATAAAATTTAGAATAGAAAAATTTAATTTTCAAGCTACAAGCAATATTTGCTGTATGTATTCTGCAATAATAACTTGGACACAGACTAATGATTTATACAATCAAACAATATATTCAAATCAAAGTCTTAATACATACACAAGCATCTTGGGAATTTGGTTACAAGAATTCTGCTGATGCAATAAGATAAAAAATCCTTTAACACAACTAGCCCGGATTTCTTCATGGGAGCTCTTCAGGGCCCAATTATAAACTGCTGTTCTCCATTCAAAGAATATTCTTCTTGGAAACAGTGTCAGAAGAAACACACATTGTGCCTGTGCCTGTGGAGCTATATAGAATTAACTTTATGAAACAAGATTTCTTTAAAAATATTTGTTTATTATTTTGAGGTATAGGGCAAGTATACTGCTAATATACTAAACTCCTTTCTGCATTCTTTTTTTGGGGGGGGGGGTTGGTATTTTCAAGACAGGGTTTCTCTGTATAGCCCTGGCTGGCCTCGAACTCATAAATCGGTCTGCCTCTGCCTCTGTGCTGGGATTAAAGGTGTGCGCCACCACGCCTGGCTTTCTGCATTCTTTTAAGTATTCTCCTTTTAACTATTGAAAAAAATGTGTGATAAATTATTATAAATTCTATACAGAGATCAATTAAACACAACAAAATAAGCTATATACATCAGACAATTTTGTGATTACTTACAGTATCTATCCCAAACCCTCTGGCTTAATGGCAGAAGGTTAGTAGCAAATGTGGTCATCTTTAAAGAGTTATCATCAGAATAGGAATAAATCCATGGAAGTGAGAGCATTCCACATAACTCTTCCAGAACATGATCCTCGAATGAACTTTTTACTACATAGACAAAAGGACATAAATTAACCTATTCCTTCATCATATTCGTCACTTTACTTTGCCAATAAGAATGTAGATATCCAAAACATGTGAAATTAAAACAATATTCAATTAACAAGGATTCTTAAAACAAAGGGCTAGAAACAATCTTCTGTTTTAACTGGGAGGGGTCTGTGACAAACCTTGCACACATTTACCATGTATTCTACCACTGAGCTATACTTCCAGGCCCATGCTGAAGTCTATGAGGCCAATGAAATCAGATGTGGCTTAAAACCATATGCATCTATATACCCTCTATATGAATCATAGTGTTCTTCAGATTCTCAAACCAAAGCATTTAAATGTTTCAAATGAATGTCTATTGAATAAATCAAAATATTACACAAGTAAATGTGAAACTCAGAAACTACCAGTAAGCTTAATTAACAGAAAATTTGAAAATATTCTGAATATTACCAATACTTGTGCATTTAAACGTGAAGCAGAAAGAGAAAGCCTCCATCTACAATGACTAACGTCTGTAACTTATTTGTACGCACCTTGCATGTACATCAGAGCATCATAAATTCTCACCATGCTATCAATGACTAATTCCAGTTCAAGTTTCTGAACAGATTCTAACAAACTCCTACAGCTTTTAAGCACTTTCGTATAAAAATCCAAAGACATCCAAGTTACTACTACTGGAGGTTTCTTCTTATATTTGTGTTGACAATCCTTGACATTATGGCTGCAATGAGTACATTTGTTTAAAAAAAAAAAAAAAAGACATTAGACTTAAGAATTCTGTTATAGTCTAACATGATATTTTAATAAAGCCAAGGGAAAATTAAGTACAGAACTAATCTATTATAACCTTAAGCCAATTTAAAGTCAATATGCAAAACAATCTATGCGTAAATGTATTGCCTTTATGTTGATCTAAGTCACTGCTTTTTTCTATTGTAGTGTGTATATTTGGGGGCAGGAGGGGATGGAAGGAGGGCAGAAAAACTGATCTAGAGACAATCCTTCTGTCTCAGCCTCTTAAAAATCACTCTTGTGATGTGGAGAATTGATCCAGGATCCTTGAATGTTTAATTACCAGGCTTAAATAATGATAGAAGACATGCCGGTGTAATTATTAACCGATGTGGCAAACACTCTTCATAAAAGTTCAAGCATCTAATAATCTATTCTTTGTTAATCTATTCTAACAAGAAAAGAGAACATCTCACAATAATAGCGTGTCAAGGGCATGATAATTTTCATAGTTTAATTTCATTTTCAGACTTTTTACTTCCAGTCCAGAAATCTTTGTTCATTAAGTAGTAAACTGCCTAGTGAAGTAGAATGGATTGTTTTAAAGTAGAGTTTATATGTGTTTTTAGCAGCATTAATTGAAAGTTGACTAGTAGCTGGGCATGGTGGTGCACGCCTTTAATCCCAGCACTCGGGAGGCAGAAGTAGGTGGATTTCTGAGTTCAAGGCCAGCCTGGTCTACAAAGTGAGTTCCAGGACAGCCAGGGCTACACAGAGACTAGTTATCTTACTTGGAGAAAACTTAATCATTGAGATTTTTATCTGTAAATTTATCTCAAATTCTAAATTTAGTGGCAACTACATTAATAAAATTTCCTAAAATCTCTTCTTTTATAACTCTGTATTGGTTAGTCAATATGAATTGGTCAGGAAGTACAGAATCATCGCAATGTCCTAAATTATGGTAGAAAAGTAAGTCTTCACTTGTTTCTTTTGGTAGAAAATTTATATTAAAGGTACTGAACAGAAAATCTACCTCTTCTGAATTCTAAATTCCTGCTCTATTTTAAGAATTACAGCCAAAAGAACCATGGGTTTCTGAATTACACATAAGTATGTTCTGCTATCTTCATATCATATGTCCTTGGGAAAAGTTATTTAGGCTTAAGAGAAAAAAAAGAATCTACCTTTTCTGTACTTGAACATTTCATTGGTAAATGAGGTTTAACAAAATTTACCTCTAGGATTGACAGAAGTTAAGACAGAAACAACATTTAGCACAGTACCTACCCTTTAGCAGGTAAATAAAAGAAAATGTCTTATTTCACTACAAAGTTTGTTTCCTAAGGTCACAGAAATCAACTGAGTAACAGTAAATACAAGCTCATCAGAGGAGATGGGCCAATGAGATGATTCAGTTGGTAAAATACTTGTCTTGAAAGCTTGATGACTTGACTTTCATCTCTGGAACCCATGTAAAAGGAGGAGAGAACCGACTCCAGAAAGTTGTTCTGAGCTCCACACGCATTCCATGGTATGCATGCACTAAAAGTATCTTTTATTCTTCTGAGGCTGACTACCTCCGTCTGCTAACCTAGACCTAGTCCTGGAAGCTTGTAGCCTCCATACAATCTTACCAAGGCCTAGAATGTTTTCAGCCTCTTAGACTTACTGCCGAATAAGCTCATCTTTTTTTTTTTTTTTTTCTTTCTGAACACTAGCTGGCTGATTTAACTGAGCTGTCCTGATTCAAACTCCTCTCCAAACCCACTGATTCAATCTGGCTTTTCTCAGTTTCTTACTCAATTGCTCTGCTTGGCCTCATACTAACTTTGGCAATCTATTCTAATCCTCTGGCTCCTTGTTATTCCCTGGCTTGTTCTGTCATCACCTGCTCTGTCTACCTTGTTCTCTCTGCAATCTGCCTCCTCACCCTCTCCCTTGCTTGCCCTCTGTACTGCTTTCTTAAGTAGCTTCCCCCCTCTTGTGGTGAGAGTTGAACATATCCTATTCTGTCAAGTCTTTCTCAGATTTGTCACTTTGCTGCCACTTAATTAGACATCACTTTCAAACATGGATGCGTCCTTCTACAAACTAACTTTACCTTCACTGTTTGGGATTAAAGGCATGTACTAAGGGTTTGTGCTAAGGGCTGGGCCATACCACAACTAGAAACAGAATTTTCGGGCTGGAGAGGTGATGGATGGCTCAGGGGGTAAGAGCACTGACTGCTCTTCCAAAGGTCCTGAGTTCAATTCCCAGCAACCACATGGTGGCTCACAACCATCTGCAATGGAATCTGATGCCCTCTTCTGGTGTGCATGAAGACAATGTACTCATAAATACTCATATACATAAAATAAATAAATCTAAAAAAAAAAAAAAAGAAACAGAATTTTCTCAGTGAATAAGACAATCTTGGGTTCAAGGTATGATCAAATATCCTGTAACATACACCTACAAACATCATATACACATAATAAAAAAAATTTAAATCTTTGAATTTTTTTTACCCATCCATATCTTGATGAGAACAGTGAACAGTGCAGAGAGCAGTCAACTGTAATACAATAGTGATTCCTTCTAATGCCCCAGCAACAGAATTCTTGAGAGTACCACATTCAAGGGAAATCTGAAGGGATTCAGCTTTCTGTTTCAGAACATTCCATAATATGCTCTTTTTGTCCATATCCACATGATTAATTCTATAAGTATAATTACAGTAGAAGGTATTAGTATATGATACAAATGTGTTTCAAGCAAAATATAGAATGGGGGTACAGCTCAGGAATAGTGTTTACTTAATATACATAGGCCCCAGGCTTAAAGTCCAGCACAGAATTTTAAGTAAATGCCGATATTTAAAAAAAATAAGTCAGAAAGACAGCTAAGCAAATAAAGGCACTTGCTGTGAAGCCTGAGAACCTGAGTTTGATCACTGCGGATCCATATGATGAAAAGAGAGAACCCACTGCCACTCATCTCTACACATCTGTTGTGATATATACACACATGTAGACAATACAGATATATAGACAGACATACACACCAGTAATTATAGTAGTAAAATAAAACAAAAATTGCAATATATTATTAACTTTTTACCTACATTGGGATATATTTAAAACAATGTTCAGTTGGGCTGAACTATGGCAATTCTTTGGATACATACAAAAAATAGTATTAATTAAGATTTGAACTTGTAATAGACACACAGGTTGACACTTTCCAAATATTAAAAACCCAAACTAAACGGGCATGCAAAAACATTCAAAGCAACTACATCTACATCTATAGTGTCATACTAGAGTACATCATAATGACTAGCAAAAGATGTTCCTTGTGTTCTTAAATCAGAATAGTTAATAAAACTTTATTTTTTAAGATAAAATTTTATGAACTGTCTACAATAGAATCAGATGAGGTCATACTCTTCAGGCTGTCTGGATGGCCTTTTGTAAGAGCCGAGAGAGGAGCTGAGTCTACGCCTCTTTGGTGACACCTCATCATTATTATCACGGAGATTCTCCTGTTGAGCTTGGCATTGAATTCTCTCAATAATTTCCATACTTTCCATTTTCAAGGCTGCATAAAATGGTCCCAACAAATACTGAGAAGACAAAAATAATTTCAAATACCACCTCTTAGGAGCTGTTTACATTATTTATAAACAGAAAATGGATAAGGTGTTACATGAGTCTTTTAAGACAAACCAAATACCCACATCAATCAATATTATTTTACATTCTATTAAGGATGGTTCTACAGCTTTAAAAAGGTTTACAACAAATACGTATTATAAACCCTTCCCTTTTTCTCAAAATGTTATGCAGAAATCTTTATAAGGGAATAATTAGCTATTTCATACTACAAATCCAACAAGATTTGTAGACTAAAATAAGCTAAAATGTTTAATGTTTAAAATACTGAATCAAGTTGCCACACATCTGAGTGTTTTATTGCCTGCCTTTCCCCACAGTCCAAACAGGAAAAATGGTATAAACTAATGTCACTAATTACACATTCTAAAGTGAAATTCACAGATAAAAGTGATTAAGTTTTTTCCACTTAACTAGTCTCCTTTCAATTAATGCTGCTATAAACCATATTTTATAAATTCTACTTTAAAATAATCAATTCTACTTTACTAGGCACTTTACTACTTAATGAACAAATTTTTCTGGACTGGAAGTACAAAGTCTGAAAATGAAACTAAACTATGAAAATTATCATGCCTTTGACATGCCATAATTGTGAGATGTTCTCTCTTCTTGTTAATACATCCTATACATATGCACACACTTAAATGAACAAAACATTTAATGTGTAATCTTAATAATTACTTACCCCAACACGTGTCTGAACTCCAAGAACGTCTACAAGAGCTCTACAAATATTTGTCACATAAATCTTCCTGACTTGTAAAGCCGATTCATACCCAGCTGGCACAAATGTAAGGAAATACTGCAGTAAATGACACAAAGCAGCCTTCAGCAAATCAGACTTGAGCCGCATAAGCACGTGCTCTTCAAACATGACACAGAGTTTTTCCAGCAGCACATTTAAGTAGACAGGTTCAATATTTCTATAAGCCTCTGCTTCAAAGGGGAAGAGTGTTTTTACCAGCTTTGACAATGGCTCTTCATACAATTTCAATTGGTCAGCATCCATTCCTACAAGGTGTTGTAGCAACTCCAAAAATAAGCTGAAAAAAGTGCTGGCTGGCTGTGCTGGTAATCCTCCAAGCTCAAAGAGTTCAGTTAAAAGGCTAATTGCTAAAGATCTGATTTTGGGACTACCATACTCTAGCAGAGCACAGCCGATTTGCCACAGTAACAATTCTTGTCGTCTAAAAAACACAGTTGGAACAATATGAATAAGAACCATTAATAGAGTGACTTCAATAAATTCTACATTTTGCATGTTCATGAACTGCAAAGGAGCTGGCTGTAAGCATCCCATATGTTCATCCAATCGGCTTAAAAACCGACTAGCCACCACTGGCCATTCCATAACCTCAACCACTGCATTTCTTTTGTGGAGGTAAATTAAGTCTTCAAAAAGATAAAGTAATTCTCTTGTGAGTACTCCAAAAATAGCAGGATTCTTGCTTTTAAAAAGAAATAATAATGAGCAGATAACTTCACATATTTTCTTGTGTAGCATGTGGCAGGATGGACTTGCTGCAATCCGTAAAAGTCTTGTAATGATCCAATGACTGAATTCTTTGAAACAAACAGAAAATATGTTAAATAAATAATTGTGAATTTGCTGAATGTTTGGTGATTGATTTTTAAAGTAAAAATTTCACAAAGAAAATAGTCTATCTACTTCTGACATGATAGAAAGGCTGTACTTCAGAATATCAACTTTGGAGTTAAAAATAGTTTTAGCTTACTATCTACTAGTTATGTCAACTTCACATCTCTGAAGCTATATAATATTATCTATGTTACTGGCTATTGTAATGGTCAAGTAATATAACTTATGTAAGATAATCAGTATAGTTTCCAAAACATAACAAATATTCAACAAACAGTAGTTACTATTACCCCTTCAAAAAAAAAATCTTATTTTTCTTTTTTGAGACAATATCTCATGTAGCCCAGACTGATCTTGAAATTGCTATGTGGTCAAGGATGACTTTAAACTCTTAATAATCCGTCTATTCTCACTTCTCAAGTGCTAGGGATTAGCCACAATAGCTAGCTTCCTTCAATGAAAATTACTGAATGTAGAGCGGGAGGTGTGGTTTAATGTTAAGATTACTTACCTACTACATGTAAAGTGGGAAATACAATCCCCTATCCATATACACATGTCATTCATTCATTCATTCATTCATTCATTCAAGACAGAGTCTCTCTACATAGCTCTGGCTATCCTGGAATTCATTATGTAGACTGGGTTTGCTTTGAACTCACAGTGTTCTGCCAGACTCTGCCTCCCAAGTGCTGGGATAAAAGTGTGTGCCACCATGCCCAGCTCAGTTTGTTTTAAATGTTACTAGCTTTAAAGTTATTTTATAACCCACTGTGAGTTGTTGTCCATACTTTAGAAAATATAACAAAGACTGAAAATGTGATTATAGTATAATTTAAGAACTTATGCTGGTCATGGTGGCACACGCCTTTAATCCCAGCACTTGGGAGGCAGAGGCAGGCGATTTCTGAGTTCGAGGCCAGCCTGGTCTACAAAGTGAGTTCCAGGACTACAGCCAGGGCTACACAGAGAAACCCTGTCTCGAAAAAACCAAAAAAAAAAAAAACAAAAAAAAAAAAAAAAAAAAAAAAAAAAAAAAAAAAAAAAAAAAAAAAAAAAAAAAAAAAAAGAACTTATGACAGAAGAAATACAGAACATCAATAATAAGAACATATAATTCAGCAGCAAAAACAAAACAAAACAAAAAAAAAACCAAAAAAAAAAACCTAGTCCTAGGTGGTCAAGATGAGTCAGAAAACTTTTTTAAAAAGTATTATTTATTTTATGTTTATGAGTACATTATAGCTATCTTCAGACACATCAGAAGAGATCATTGAATCCCATTACAGATGGTTGTGATCCACCATGTGGTTGCTAAGAATTGAACTCAGGACCTCTGGAAGAGCAGTCAGTGCTCTTAACTGCTGAGCCATCTCTCCATCCCCCAGAAAACACTTTTTGAAGGCTATATTATCAAAGCAGATACTATTAACAAATTTTAAAATATTTCATTATATAGGAAAAAGTTTGTTCTGCATCCCTTTATGAGAGAATCAGAAAGCGAGGAGCAGGCAGATTAATGGGGTAGTAACAATACAGTAAAAGTCTAGAAAAAAGCTTTAACATACAGAAAGCAAATTTTTCTTAAAAGGCAATGTAGTTAGGTTTTGTTTGGTTTTGGTTTTTAAAGAAGGTTTTTCCTCTGTGTAGCCCTAGCCAACTTGGAACTTTCTCTGTAGACCAGGATGGCCTCCAACTCAAAGATCCTCCTGCCTCTACTATTGAGCACTGGGATTAAATGCATGCACTACTACACCTGGTATAAGTATTTTTGAATAGAATGTCTAAAAAAAAAAAAAACCTTTGTAGTAGTTTGAGACGATGTTCTAGTAAAATTGTCAAAAAAAAAAATATTAGCTGAAGCTGGGCATGCTGGCATATGTCTTTAATCCCAGCACTCAAGAGGCAGGCAAATCTCTGAGTTCCAGACTAGCCTAGTCTATACATGCATTCTATGCCAGCCAGAGGTACATAAGAGACGCTGCCTCAAAAACAAAACAAAACTGCTACCACTTTTTCCCCAAAGCAAATATGACTTCTGGGAGCATGTAATTATATAAGTGTGAAATTCAGAAAAGCAGCAAAGGGGGTCTAATAAAACTGGTTAAGGATTAACATAAAATAACAGCACTTACCAATACAACTGTCTTTGGCCTCATTTTGGCCCTGGCTTCCATTCACATTTACAAACATAAGAGGAGAAGACTTCATGATGTGCTGGATAAAATCAAGTAACATCACAGAGGTCGGTTGAGCGTCAGTTTTCTTTACAAGTTCTAGAGCAACTAAGAGATAAAAGATCCTTTTTAAAAACTCATGACAAACTATAGAACTTTTGTTAAGAAACTAGATTTTGGCTGGGCGTGGTGGCGCACGCCTTTAATCCCAGCACTCGGGAGGCAGAGGCAGGCGGATTTCTGAGTTCGAGGCCAGCCTGGTCTACAAAGTGAGTTCCAGGACAGCCAGGGCTATACAGAGAAACCCTGTCTCAAAAAAGAAAAAAAAAAAAAAGAAACTAGATTTTGGTAATCAAAACTTTGTCCAGTGGAGTGCTCATGCTACATTGATACATGAAGAAGTCCTATTATCTAGTATGTATATGTGTATGTGTATGGTATATGTTTATGTATATGTTCGTGTGTGTGTGTGTGTGTGTGTGTGTGTGTGTGTGTCATGAATGTGGCAGCCAGAGGTCAATGTTGGGTGTCTGCTTCAATCATTTTCTACCTTATTTTTTGAGACAGATCTCACTGAACCTACACTTCACCAATTTAGCTAGACTGGCTGGACCAGGAAGCTCCACAGATCTGCTGTGAGAACTGCAACAATCACAGGTGTGCATTGCTGCAGCTGCTTTTTAAGATTGTGGTGGGAATTTAAAGGCAGCAAGTTTAATGTCTGAGTCATCTTTCCAGCCTACCACTTAATTTTCAATGTCTAATAACCATATACATTCATCTATAATATAGCCCATTCTGCAAACATTTGTACTATAGGCCTGTAAGATGACAGGCACCATGCTAAAATCTTAAGATAAAACAAAACAAAAACAATAATCTGGTGAAGGAGTCAAAAAATTAAAATAGTAGTTCAACTTGGTAATTCAGGATAAAATGAAACAATTCTGGAAAGATACCATGAAGGAATTCCTAGATAAGGAACTGGCCGAGGAAAAAGGCAAGTAGTCAAAACAGAGAGAGAACCAGAGGAAACCATGTCTTACAAGTGTTCATAGTCCTTTGCTCTCATTTTAGCAACCTATGACTTTGAAGACTGAAAAAAAAACAAAGTTTAAATGCTTATAATAAATCACAAAATGTGTTGATACCAAATTTCCCTTTTTTTTTTTTTTGTATTTTCTGTATGTTTTTACCACTGGTACAGGTTGTTGATAAAGCCCATATGACTGGACTCAGTCAAATATTTTATAAATAATGCATTAAAGAATTCTAGGCAGCCAGTAGAAAATCATGGAATAATAGAAATACACCTTTGATTTTAAAGTCTAAATTACATTATATTTTAAGTAATAAGCAATACTGAGTAATATCTTGCTCAAAATTACTATTTATAACAAAAACTATGACTAAAACTGCCTAGAGGAAAAACAGGTAATACAATGTTACATGGAAAACCATTGAAGTTCAAGGAAGAAATAATTCTCTCTTACCAACATTTACATCTGTAAGTATTCTGTCAATGAACTGGCAGAGAATTTGTCTTGGCTTCTGTACAACAATGTTATATTCTTCTGGAGTAGCACTGAAATACAAAGTAAAGCTTGTTAAAAGAGGCATGATGGGAGCTAGCAAGATGGCTTAGCAGGTAAAGGCACATGCTGCCAAGCCTGACCTTAATTCCATCCCCAGGATTGATATAGTGGAAGGAGAGAACCAACTCCCATGAGTTATCCTCTGGCCTCCACATGAACTGTGATGTGTGTGACCCTCCCTCTCAATAAATAAATTAATGTAAAAAATGTTTTATTAGAGACATGGTGGCACATACATAATTGGAGGCTGAGGCAGGCCAGTAATTCTAGGCCAGCATAAGCTATTCAGATTATGTCTCTACAAACTAATCCAGCAAAGAGCATTTAATCTTTAAAAGGACCTACTTTTCAATTTGTATGAAAGCTCTCTAAACTTGAACCTACCAAATATGATTGGTTTAAATGTTACCATAGACAGTATTATATTCATTAAAAGTGAAAATCTAAAGACATTATTAATTTGGGGTGGGGAAAGTCTTAAATGCCAGTGTAGACATCTAATCTGCAGATTTTAGAAATGTGCAGCTCAAAATGGCAGCCATTAGCCACATGTGACTATTTAAGGTTACTCCAAATTAAGATGTATATAAGATACATATTGGATTACTCATACTTGGACAAATGAATTAATGTTGCATTAATTATCTTACATGAGTTACATATGAATGTGATAATATTTGGATATAATTTGGATATAATATAACCCTATAAAACAAGATACTAAGCCTAATTTGGATCTGAGAATGCTCTAGAAGTTAAATCACCAAATATCACACAGTTCAGATTAGTGGAAGCCTGGGATATAAATGCAATTGTGATTAATAAGACCAGAGAGACACCTAGGCTAGCTAGAAGAGCCATAAGGAGACACAGAAAAACTGAGGTTCATTCTAAATGCCACGAAGGTTGGAATTTCACAAAAGGAACAGTAAACAGGATCAGATCAGTTTTAGAAAACATCTTTTGGTTTTATTTTGATAAAATATAAATTATATAAAGTTTACCATTTCATGATTTTAAAATGTATATACTTCTATAGAATTAAGTTCAACACAACATTACTACCACTCATGTAGAACAACACAACATTACTACCACTCATGTAAAGAACGTTTTAACCTTCCCAAACTGCAACTCTACACCTAATAAGCAATAATTTACCATTTCTCCTCTTTTATTCCCTGGCAATATTCATTCCACTATTTTATGTCCATGAGCTTGACTATTTTAAGGTTTCTTATATTTATGGTATATTTACCAATTTGTAACTTATTTCTTCTTCTTCTTTTTGTTTTTTTTTTCTTGTTTTTTTTTTTTTTTTTTTCGAGACAGGGTTTCTCTGTGTAGCCCTGGCTATCCTGGAACTCACTTTGTAGACCAGGCTGGCCTCGAACTCAGAAATCCGCCTGCCTCTGCCTCCCGAGTGCTGGGATTAAAGGCGTGCGACACCACGCCCGGCTGTTTTTTTTGTTTTTCAAGACAGGGTTTCTCTGTATAGCGCTAGCTGTCCTGGAACTCACTTTGTAGACCAGGCTGGTCTCAAACTCAGAAATTCACCTGCCTCTACCTCCTGAGTGCTGGGATTAAAGCCATGCCACCACGCCCAGCGTGACTTATTTCTTAATTCAGTGGTTCTCAACCTTCCTAATATGTGAACTTTAGTGCAGTTCCTCAATTCTTGATGTCTCAACTATAAAATTATTCTCATTACTACTTCATAATTATAATTTTGCTACTGTTATGAATCATAATGTATATATTTTTGGAAAGAGGGGTTTACTACAGGGGTCTTGACCTACATACAGGTTGAAACCCACTGGCTTAGTTGTAGCATGTTAGAATGTATTTCCTCATCATACTGAATAATACCATGTTTATGCCATGTTTGGGAGGGTTATGTTGAACATTTGCTTCCACCACTGAGCTATTATTAATATCAATGCTATGATGAGCAAAAGTGTAAACATATATGTTCAAATCCCTGTTATAAGTTCTTTGGGGTATATATTATAAAGAATTGTCAGGTTATGGGGTAACTCTATTTACCCTCCTCCTTTTGTAGCATCTTTGTTCACAACAGTTAAGTTACACTATTTTACTTCTACACTAACAATGTACCACAGGGTCCAATTTCCCCATATCCTTACCATTTCTTTTACATATCAATCGTTATTGTAATGGTCTGAAATGGAATCTCCTTGTTTTGTTTTTGAGGAGGGTTGAGACAAGCTCTCTCTATAGAGGGCCTTTTAATACCTTGATAGCTCAAGCTATCCTCAAACTCAGTGAGCCTCTTGTCTTGGCCTCCCAAGTCATTACACCAACTTCCTTGTTGTTTGGATTTGTTTCTTCCTTTCTATTAATCATATCAAGCATCTATCTTTTACTTACTAGCCATTTTATATTCTCTCTCGAGAAAAATCTTCTCAATTTCCTTATTCATTTTTTTAATCAAACTTTTTTTTATTGTTGAGTTACATAAGTTTTTAATATATTAATAGCTGTTAAACTCTTAAATTTTTAATCATTTTTAAAAAGTCTGTATGTGCATATGAGGTATATATGTATGTACACATGAATATAGGTCCTTGTGCCATGGTAGATGAGTTAAGGACAGGGGACAACCTCAGGTGTTGATCCCTGCCTTCCAGAATTTCAGTGATCATGACAAAATTTGTGTTTTCCAAAATCACCACTTTAACTCATATACTTTTAGAAAGACAGAAATTACTAAATTCAAATTTTTAATGATTTTTTGCCCTCCCACAAAGTCTATTTGCCACATTCATGCAAAGTAAAAAAAAAACAACCCAAAAACCCAAAAACCCAAAACAAAACAAAACAAAAAACCCTCAGACAGTATACAAAAGTGGTCTTTTCTTTTATCCTCTATTTTTTTTTTTTTTTTTTTTTTGGTTTTTGGTATGGCCAGCAGGGGGAAATGAATATCGCTGCGGTGCAAAACTAAAAGGAAACAGATAGCTCACAGATTTAAGGTCAGCACTAACTCTATGTGCAAACTTTCCAGCTGAGAGAACCGACTTTAACTGAGAACTCAAAGGTGGCGGTGTCCAGACAGAGGGACACTTGGGAGCGCAGAAGGGGCGTGGCAAGCGCTAACTCCAGATTGGAACCCGGTTCTCCTTTGACTCTCGAGGTTGACAGAAACAAGGGGCTGGCACCCCCTTTTTTTTTTCCTTGTCTTTGTTTTTCCTGAGGCAAGGTCTTACTATTTAGTCCTGGCTGGCCTAGGGGTTCCCCCGCCTCTGCCACCCAAATTCTGGGATTGAAGGCGGCGAGCCCCCAAAGAGGGAACTGCAGATGGACACCAATGCGTGTTTCAGTTTGGGGGGACGCTGTGCACGTTGGACTCCGTGGACCCGTGGCCAGTCCCGGGGACTTGCGACTAGAGTAGCGGGCTGGCCGAAGCTCGGCCTCTCCCGCGCTTTCCCTCAGAGGCGGGGCCGTGATTCCCAAACAAAACCTCAGCCAATGAATTCCGCCCAACATCGACCAAGGACCAGGACCCGGGGACGGTTTTCGGGAAGCAAACGAGTGTGGTAAGATGGCCAGAAGAGACCCTTCTCGAGGCCCAAGCGGGAAGCAGCTCGCGTGGGCGAGTCCCGGGCACCCCGGCACGTGGGTCGCCACCGCGCTCCGGCCAACTGCCACTGTGAGGGAGCCGCGGCCATGGGCCGGGGCGCGGGTCGAGGAGACCCGGCGTCTCGAGGCTGGCGACGACGCGCGGCCCTACCTGGCCAACTCCCGCAGGGCGGGGATCATGGACGCCAGCTCCAGCCCGTGGTCGCCCATGGTGACACCGAGCGGCTCTCAAACCAGCCGCCACCGGGTGCCGGGCTTCTCCACAGCCGCCTCCGGAGGAGAGGGCGGAGCGTCGACGGGGCCCCGCGAGGTCCAAAACTCCTCCCGGAAGCCGCTCTTGGTTGCTGTTGGGACCCTGAGGAAATTCCAGAGGCGACAGGGGCGGAGCCAACAGCGGATGTGCCCGCCCACTTTCCCTCCCAGGCGAGTGCGTGACCCACTCGGCCGGTATTTTTTGTTCAAACCTGGATGCTCAACGAAGCGGTACGCCGGGTTCTTGGTCGGAGAGGGACCTGACGACCCAACAAAGTTAGACATTTCACTATGTCAGAATGACATGTTTTGTTTTGTTTTGTTTTTCGAGACAGGGTTTCTCTGTGTAGCCCTGGCTGTCCTGGAACTCACTCCGTAGACCAGGCTGACCTCGAACTCAGAAATCCTCCTGCCTCTGTCTCCCGAGTGCTGGGATTAAAGGCGTGCGCCCCACGCCCGGCGACACTTTTTAAAAATTTTATTATTTTTGTTTTGTTTTTCGAGACAGGGTTCCTCTGTATAGCCCTGGCTGTCCTGGAACTCACTCTGTTTTCCAGGCTGGCCTCGAACTCAGAAATCCACCTGCCTCTGCATATTTAACTAGGCAAGGCCATGCAGTAATCCTTACTTTTGCTGTTTAGGACACAAGGGTAATTACTGATACAGCCTCCAAAAATAAAATTAAAAAATGGTGGAATGGCAGCCAGATGCTCTCCTGACTGCAGGATTGGAACCTGCTGTACTGTAAACACCCATCCCTTTGCCCCCTTTCCTTCAGGTATGCTTGCAGAAATGACACGAGTCTTATACAGCGTCAAAAACTACCCCCCCACTTCGTCTTTTTTATTTTTCTTTATAACATGCAGAACCTAATGATATTGAGTATGTGTTTTGAGAGCAAGGGCTTGTTTATTTTGCCTGTTGTTGGCAACCCAAGAACTAAAACGGTCCCTGGTGTGTAGTTTATGTTTAGTAAAAATTTTTGAATTGAATTGTTGAGTGTTAGAAGAAAAGGGATTAGGAGTTATAAAGTCTGGGGTGGGGGGGGGGAACCTATCACTGCACTTGCTAGAAGCTGTATGACCTCAGGAAAGTACTTAATCTTTTTGTTTGCTTGTTTGTTTGTTTGTTTTTGTTTTTTCAAGACAGGGTTTCTCTGTATAGCCCTGGCTGTCCTGGAACTCACTTTGTAGACCAGGCTGGCCTCGAACTCAGAAATCCTCCTGCCTCTGCCTCCCGAGTGCTGGGATTAAAGGTGTGCACCACCACGCCTGGCTCCTTAATCTTTTTGTATTTTCATTTATTCATCTCCTGAAAGCACAGTAAAGGTTAAAAGGCGCCAGAGTCAAACAAGAGAATGTTGTGTATTTCCCTTGCTCCATTCCCACCTCTCGCCCTCTCTTTTTCCCTTCTCCCTCCCTCTGTGTTTAAGCCAGAATCTCCCCATGGATTCTCTGGCTGGTCCTGATGCAGGCTCCCATTCCTCGGCCTCTGAAATGCTGGAATTACAGATGTGTGCCTCCACTGAATGGCATGTGTATGTCTTTTAAAGTTTAAATTATAAGTCATTGTGCTGGCTACTTTTACGTCAACTTGACGCAAGCTGGAGTCTGTTGAGAAGAAGGAGCCTCAATAGAGAAATTGCCCCAACCAGACTGACCTGGGAAGCCTGTGGTGCCTTCTCATGATCTGGTGGCTGATGTGGGAGGCCCCAGCTCACGGTGGGTGATGCTGCTCTGAAACCTTTTTTAAAGTGGTGAAGAGCAAGCTTTAAGAGGTCCTCCTCCCTGGCCTCTGCATCTGCCTGTAGGTTCCTGGCTTGAGTTCCCTCATGGCTTCCTTCAGTGATGCCGTGTGATGAGGAGCTGTAAGCTGAGGCAAACCCTTTCCTCCCCCAAGTCACTTTCCATCATTGTGCTCCTCACAGCAATAGAAACCTAACATAGGACAGGCAACTTTGAAAAATAATGTATCTGCTAAAAAGTACGAAAAGCTTGCTATTTTTAAAATCATGTTGAGAAAGATGACAATAATGGCAGAGCTGAGGGCACATCCCAATGGAAGAGCACTAACTGAGCAGGTGAGCCTCCGGGCACAGAGGACCTACAGTACTGAGCCAAAGACATTTAAACGAGTTTTCAAAAGAAGGCATAGCTGCACATGCCTACATTCCCCTTACTTTGGGTATAGAGGCAGAAGGATCAAGAGTTCAAAGCCATCCTTAGCTCTATAATGAGCTCAAGGGCAGCCTGGGATACAGGGGAACCCTGTCTCAAAACAAAACAAAACAAAACAAAAACCCACGACCACCACCACCACCAACAAAAACAAGCCAGTATGTAATTCATCATTGAGTGGCTCTGCGGTTCTGAAGTGCAGGACCCCCAACAGCAGAGCTCTGGCTATCTGATCCAACAAGCGATTTTTGAAACAATTATTTGCTTTCGCTTTACATTCCAATATCAGCCCCGTCTCCTCCCAGTGCCGCTGGTGGGCCACCATGGGCAGTCCACATATGTCCTAGGACATCTGTGAATGTGATCCAACACGACCGAGTAACAGCATCATCACCCAGTGTCAGTAAGTTGTGGGGAGAGGTACTGATAGTTCTCCACAGAGTGACAATAAGCTGGCCACAGCACTTCGTGGCTATAATTCTAGCGTTTTATAGAGGCAGGGGCAGCATGGTCACCCACCATTTTAAGCCACCTTCGGTTACACGGCGAGGCACAGTCTGAAACACTAGCAAGAGCTACCCTTGAATTTGGAGCGGGGTGCAAATCAGAATGAAAGGCAGCTGGCGGCTCTAGCGATATACCAACAAATGACAGGCAGATGCCAAGTCCGGTGTCAGTCCTCCCTCTGAGGACTCCTGTCTTTCCCTGCCGAACTCTGCAGAAGAAATTTTTAGAAGGCTGATTCTATTTTCATCTCCCATTCAGTCCTAACCCAGTATTTATTATACTCTGCCCCTCTGTCCCTCCCCCTCCCTGCCATAATTCTCCCCAGAATCACCAACAGTTTCTCTTTTTCTCCTGTTGCTGCTGTTGTTGTTGCTTATTGAGATTGGGTCCCCCAGGGCCCAGGCTGGCCTTGAGCTCACTAGGTAGCTGAGGATGACCTTGAACTGCTGATCTTCATTCCACCTTCTGGGTACTGAGATTACAGGCATGTGCCTCTATATTTAGTTTTTGTAGAGCTGGAGCTCAGACCCATGGCGTAGTGGTTTGAAGGAGAATGACCCCCAGAGGCTCATATACACTTGAATCCTTGGCGACCCCAGTTGGTGGAACTGTTTAGGAAGGATGGTTGAGGGAGGAGTGTCACTAGGAGTGGGGGCAGTGGACTTTTAGATTTCAAAAGCCAATGCCATTCCCAATTACTTCTTTCTCTCTCCCTCTTCCTTCCCTTCCCTCCCCCTTCTCCCCGTCTCCCCAGTCTCTCTTCTCTCTCCCCTCTGTCCTGTGCTTGTGGATCAAGATGTAAGCACTCAGCTAATTCAGCAGCACCATGCCTGCCTGCCTGCCTGTTGCCATGGTCTCTGCCATAATGGTCATGGATTCTAACCCTCTAAAACTGTAAGCAAGCCCCCAATAAACTGTTAATCTCTAAGTTGCCTTGGTCATAGTGTCTCTTTTTCCAGCAACAGAACAGCAACTAAGACTCATGCCTTCGTTTATGCTAAATAGACACCTAGACAGACCTTCCAGATGATCTTGGAAGCAGCCCCACGGACTGGGCCACACCCCTGAAATCTTTCTCTCCTTTCAAAGCTGCTGTAAGGAACTGACAGGAGCACCTAGCNTCTCTAAGTTGCCTTGGTCATAGTGTCTCTTTTTCCAGCAACAGAACAGCAACTAAGACTCATGCCTTCGTTTATGCTAAATAGACACCTAGACAGACCTTCCAGATGATCTTGGAAGCAGCCCCACGGACTGGGCCACACCCCTGAAATCTTTCTCTCCTTTCAAAGCTGCTGTAAGGAACTGACAGGAGCACCTAGCGGTGATCAGGAGTCTCACAAGCCTGCAGGCCTCTGTCCTCACAGCACTCATAGAAAGCAATGGCCTCATCTCACCACCTCACTACTGCCCAGGGGCCAAGACAGCTTGACTAATGTCACACATTAACCAGCACATTCCTCTAGCCAGTGTCTCCTTGACTCCTGTCATCCACATCCCGCAGCACAGGTCATCTATTAACTAAGCCTGCTTCCTCAGTATGCAAGGATCACACCCTCCCTTAGAAACCTTTAAGAATGGGCACTTGCTTGGCTTTGTATGCTGGGGACTAAAGCCCCTTCCTTCAGACCCCAGCTGTACTGTCTGTGGAGTTAATAACTGTCTTAATAAAGCTCTCACCTAAAGACGTTCACCCGAGTGCCTTTCTCTTGGCTCTACCTCCCTTCCTCTCGTGGCTTTCAGATGGCTAAGTCCAAAGGAGACTGGTCACCCCGGTCTTCTTCTTCTTACACAATTTGCCAGTCTAGATCACTGCCTCCCTGGAATGCGTTCCCTGGCTTATTAGCCCGTGTTTTAGCAGTGTGTCCTTGGCCATCTCCTTTCACTTTTCCTTAGAATCCTCCCTGGGGTTTCTCCCTCTCTCTCTCTTTTTTCTTTCTCCCCCTCCCTAACCCCACAGCACCAGGGGTCTTCATTGCTCCTTTTTATTCTTGGGTAACCTTATTCCTTCTGAAGACCTCAGGTAACTCCCATCGGTTGAGCACGGTGGAGCTCACTACCCGTTCCCTGCGAGCTCTCCGGGCTCTGTTTCGTCTGTCTACCTCCTTACCGGAGTTTTCTACCTTCAATGTTCTCAGGTACTTTATTTTTGTTTTGTTTTAATAACAACAAAACAGAACAAGCATACAGGGAAGGTGAGCTCGACGGGATCTCATGCTTAGACTGGCCTTGAATTCTTGCTCCTCCCTCCTCCTCCTCCTCCCAAAGACTGGGCTTGCAGATCTGCACTAACACAGATATAACCAAAGTAGGTCAAAATCTACCACCCACCCAAGAGTTCTTTCATTTGGTCAAGTCTCTGTCCCCACTGTTCCCAGTTGGGCATCTGACCAGGGATCTTGTGCAAGTATTCTACTGAACTACACACCCCAGCCTTCACCAGTCTCTGTTAATTTATGACCACCCATCCTATGCCCCCTTTCCCCAGTTGGGTAATTTTAAATGAAATCCCAGATGTACTATCAATTCATCTGTGATTGCTTTGATTTGTATTTCTAGAATTCTATTTCTTAAATATCAAACTAACAGATTTCCTGTCAGATCTCATCACCCCATTCTGTTCTCAGTTGATCATCACGCCTTGACTAACTTGTTTCCCTATCCTTCTAAGGTGTGTTAGTGCACGTCTGTAATCCCAGTCTTTGGGAGGTGGAAGCTGGAGGAGCCGGAGCTCAAGGCTAGTCTGGGTACGTGGGGCCCTGTCTAGCTTGGTTTCCCATAGGCTTACTTTTTCTTTAACCCATCCTCTATACTGGGGGCTCCCTGCCTTTGTTGTTGTTTTTCGAGACAGGGTGTCTCTGTATAGCCCTGGCTGTCCTGGAACTCACTTTGTGCGGCGCGCCTCCCTGCCTCCTCCGTCGAGCAGCAAGAAAGACACGCCACCACCGGGATCTTCTCAATCAGCTTTATTCTGGAGCGCCTTGCTTGTAGTTCCCAGGACCCTGAACAGCAGCAGAGCTGCTGCTTTTATACACTCCCAGGGAAGGGGGAGGGGTGTCATAGTGGTTGCTGATTGGTGCACCAAGCCATGCCTCATTTGCATGTGGCCCATTCATTGGTGCCACAAGCCACAGCCATTAGCATATTTTCCCTGCATTGGTACTACAAGCAGTGCCTCATTAGCATATTTTCCCTTNTCTCTAAGTTGCCTTGGTCATAGTGTCTCTTTTTCCAGCAACAGAACAGCAACTAAGACTCATGCCTTCGTTTATGCTAAATAGACACCTAGACAGACCTTCCAGATGATCTTGGAAGCAGCCCCACGGACTGGGCCACACCCCTGAAATCTTTCTCTCCTTTCAAAGCTGCTGTAAGGAACTGACAGGAGCACCTAGCAGTGATCAGGAGTCTCACAAGCCTGCAGGCCTCTGTCCTCACAGCACTCATAGAAAGCAATGGCCTCATCTCACCACCTCACTACTGCCCAGGGGCCAAGACAGCTTGACTAATGTCACACATTAACCAGCACATTCCTCTAGCCAGTGTCTCCTTGACTCCTGTCATCCACATCCCGCAGCACAGGTCATCTATTAACTAAGCCTGCTTCCTCAGTATGCAAGGATCACACCCTCCCTTAGAAACCTTTAAGAATGGGCACTTGCTTGGCTTTGTATGCTGGGGACTAAAGCCCCCTCCTTCAGACCCCAGCTGTACTGTCTGTGGAGTTAATAACTGTCTTAATAAAGCTCTCACCTAAAGATGTTCACCCGAGTGCCTTTCTCTTGGCTCTACCTCCCTTCCTCTCGTGGCTTTCAGATGGCTAAGTCCAAAGGAGACTGGTCACCCCGGTCTTCTTCTTCTTACACAATTTGCCAGTCTAGATCACTGCCTCACTGGAATGCGTTCCCTGGCTTATTAGCCCGTGTTTTAGCAGTGTGTCCTTGGCCATCTCCTTTCACTTTTCCTTAGAATCCTCCCTGGGGTTTCTCCCTCTCTCTCTCTTTTTTCTTTCTCCCCCTCCCTAACCCCACAGCACCAGGGGTCTTCATTGCTCCTTTTTATTCTTGGGTAACCTTATTCCTTCTGAAGACCTCAGGTAACTCCCATCGGTTGAGCACGGTGGAGCTCACTACCCGTTCCCTGCGAGCTCTCCGGGCTCTGTTTCGTCTGTCTACCTCCTTACCGGAGTTTTCTACCTTCAATGTTCTCAGGTACTTTATTTTTGTTTTGTTTTAATAACAACAAAACAGAACAAGCATACAGGGAAGGTGAGCTCGACGGGATCTCATGCTTAGACTGGCCTTGAACTCTTGCTCCTCCCTCCTCCTCCTCCTCCCAAAGACTGGGCTTGCAGATCTGCACTAACACAGATATAACCAAAGTAGGTCAAAATCTACCACCCACCCAAGAGTTCTTTCATTTGGTCAAGTCTCTGTCCCCACTGTTCCCAGTTGGGCATCTGACCAGGGATCTTGTGCAAGTATTCTACTGAACTACACACCCCAGCCTTCACCAGTCTCTGTTAATTTACGACCACCCATCCTATGCCCCCTTTCCCCAGTTGGGTAATTTTAAATGAAATCCCAGATGTACTATCAATTCATCTGTGATTGCTTTGATTTGTATTTCTAGAATTCTATTTCTTAAATATCAAACTAACAGATTTCCTGTCAGATCTCATCACCCCATTCTGTTCTCAGTTGATCATCACGCCTTGACTAACTTGTTTCCCTATCCTTCTAAGGTGTGTTAGTGCACGTCTGTAATCCCAGTCTTTGGGAGGTGGAAGCTGGAGGAGCCGGAGCTCAAGGCTAGTCTGGGTACGTGGGGCCCTGTCTAGCTTGGTTTCCCATAGGCTTACTTTTTCTTTAACCCATCCTCTATACTGGGGGCTCCCTGCCTTTGTTGTTGTTGTTGTTGTTTTTCGAGACAGGGTTTCTCTGTATAGCCCTGGCTGTCCTGGAACTCACTTTGTAGACCAGGCTGGCCTCGAACTCAGAAATCTGCCTGCCTCTGCCTCCCAAGTGCTGGGATTAAAGGCGTGCGCCACCACGCCGGGCTGCTCCCTGCCTTTTTTTAGGTTAATAGTAAAAACTTAAATATATGTTTTAAGTTTTGCTTGTTTTGTTTGAGACAGTCTTGATGTGTACCATTGGTCAACCTGCAGCTCAGTCCAAGCTGGCAATGGTTCTACTACCGTACCCGTCTCCTGAATGTGGGCATTACAGTTGTGTACCACTATGTCCAGGAAGTATATGTCTTTTGTTTTATTAAGCATGTAGATTCAGTACTACATTCTACTACAGATAGTATATATTGTAAAATATAAATCTTAAGTGATATAATGTAAGCCACTTTAGAAATTGCTTTCTGTACTTAAATGTCTACTGCCTTAGTATACAGATTCATTGGGTAATTTGTGTATTTTTCTTTCTGTGTTGTTGAGGACAGAACCTAGGGCCTCATGCATGCGTGTCTATCATTTGGGAAGGTGACGTTTGGGGAGGCGGGTGAAGCTCTAAAGCAGAAAGTTTGGAATACCCAGTGCCCCTGCTATTTGCTAAACTTTGTGTCCTAGAGGCGTGAACAAAGGGATACTAACCAACCTGAAAATTTTCATTAGTCATTTTCCCAGTCAGTGAGAGTTTCTATCAAAACGGCCGGCCGCTAGGTGGCAGTACAACCCCATTGAGATTTTTGTGACTACATCACTGTTTTTCTTCATTTACTGTGTTTTGTCAGGGTTTCAGTGTATAATGCACAGGGTAGAGAGCATACATTTTAGTAAATCCTAAATGAGACAAGAGCGTAACAGTTTCAAAAGTTTCTGTACTTGGTATATGAGTTCTGTTATTGGTGCATTTTTACTTTTTGTGGTGCTGGCTACAGAATATGAGGCCTCATGTATACTTAATAAGCTCTCTGATACCAAGCTATCACCAGTCCTCCATAGCTGATGTAATGTCAGGATTATTTGGAGCTGTTCTACTCCATAGAATACAGCCTTTGCCAAAGTCAAACCTGATTATTCCATTCCCTTCTTTAGTAGGATGGTTATGGATTGATTATTGTTAAAGTTACAAGGGAGAATATGTCTGTTGTTATCTGCTGGGTAGAGTCTCAAGTGATGAACACTCTAACTATAAACCATCATTCTGAAACTTTATAAAGGAAAACAACAATTCCCTAGAGCCAGACTGCACAAGTGAACCCGTCTCATTTAGTAGAGACATCGAAAATACAACCCAGACCGAATCTACTCAGTAAAGCCGCTTGTCTTTCCGTTTCTACAACAGTTGTGCGTGTGCGTGTGCACACACACACATATAAAAACTAAGGCTTCACTAAATTTGGAAGTGATTTATAAAGGACAAAGACTACCCACATACACATGGGAGCTTTCTGAACAGGTAACAAATTGCTGTCATTGAAATTGAAAAGGTTTCAGATACGACCCTGAGGGTGTATAAAATATAAAAGTGATGATTAGAATAATTAATTTTTTACTGTTTTCAAAGTAAAGCGGCTTTCTGGAAACACGCCCAGAGGTTCAGAGGAAAGAGAAGTCAGAAAGGAAGTTCAGATTTTACTTTTTTTTTTTTTCAGTTACAGGTAAATGTGGAAAATAATTACTTTTGGCTTTCCAGAATGACAGTGTAAGAGTGTGGGCAGGCAGGTCATGCACCTGTGTTCTACATCACCAGGCGGCCCAGAATCTGGAGATGCTGTCACTTTGATGCTTGCATAATTTCATCTGTAAGCGGTGGTGCGGGTGTCTGGGGAGTGTGGCTCTGCCATGCTGCTGCACGTCTGTTTTGTCTGTTTTCTCGGATGGCTTGCCATCTGTCTCAGCTAATGTGTGCGACTCCTGTCCCACGGCAGCTCAGCGCGCTCACTTCCCTCCAGGACAGTTGTTCAGTTCCAGTTCCCCTGTCTCGTCTCTGTCCACTTCAAACGCTAGACTGCCCGCTAGCTTTGAGTTCCCGTCATATCTTCACATTCCTAAAGGCTGACTTTTATGTTTTTGTTTGTTTGTTTGTTTTGTTTTTCAAGAAAGGGTGTTTCTCTGTGTAGCCCTGGCTGTCCTGGAACTCACTCTGTAGACCAGACTGGCCTCAAACTCAGAAATCCGCCTGCCTCTGCCTCCCAAGTGCTGGGATTAAAGGCATGTGCCACCACTGCCCAGCGAAAGGCTGACTTTTATATACGCGGCAGCCCTAGCAGGAGAGGAAAGGATCAAACAGAAGGGGTGGAGACTTGTTTCCAGCTCTGTCTTATTCCTTAGATTATTCTTTTTCTCCTCTAAATGATGTTTTTTAAAAATAAAATTAACATAAATCTAGAGTGAACTGAATGTTGTTAAAGTGGGTATTGCCCTTTTCACTTCTATTTCTTTCCATTTAATTCTGGAAAAAAAAAGGCTAAATAAACTCAAAATGTTTATATTATACTTCCTGGTTTCATTCAGAATGTTAGACTTGGTACCCATCAACAGATGGATGGATAAAGGCAGTGTGGTCTGCAAACACAATGAAAAATACTATTCAGTCAAAAAGATGAATGAAATAATGACATGTGCAGGAAGCTGGGCATGGCTGAAGATTATTATGTTACCAAATAACCAGACTCAGAAAAGACAAATATCATGTTTTCTCTCCTGCGCAGAGTCTAGATTAAAAAACAAAAACAAAAACAAAAACAAAAACCCAAAAAACCAATAACCAGACCAATGACTCACTGCAGTAAACATTTGCAACTGAAGATGTATGACATACTGAGGGACACACTGTGACATGCTACAGCTATTGTGACGAGATGCTTTCTCTGCTTTGGGTTTTTTGTTTGTTTGGTTTTTTTTTTTTTTTGCTTTGGTGTGTGTGTGTGTGTGTGTGTGTGTGTGTGCGCGTGTGTTGGTCGGAAGGTTGCAAGGGCAGAGGGCAGATATAATGAGATGGAGAGATGAGTGGGATTAGGGTGCATGATGTGAAACTCACAAAGAATCAATAAAAAGTTTTATAACAAACAATAACTTGAAAATAAGAGAAGTATCTGGGGAGAGAAATATGACCAGGAAGTGACAAGAGAAGTTAATGGGGCGGCTGAAATATGGTAAAAGCATGTTACTTATGTGCGTGGATGAAATGTTGCAGTGAAACCCATTGGTCTGTTTGATTGATATGTGCTAAAATGATTTAGTTTGTTTTTTAGGGTCTTTTATTGGGAGGGGGTAGGGTGACGATCTAAGTGTAGCCCTACCTGGCTGTCCTGTAGTAACCAGGCCTCTGCCTCCAGAGTGCTGGGTTTAAAGGCAGGAGCCACCATTCCCAGCTGCTAAACTGTTTTTTATGGATCTAGTTTTTCTGAGATCCAAAGTGAAACGGGCGCCTATGGTGGCCACTGATTATGGCCGTACAGAGTTTGAGACCTTGCATTCTAGAGAGCAAATACCGGCTAAGTCACGGAGATTCACAAGTCCGGGATGTCTACAGAGCAAAGACATACCTTTCCCTGGACTAGCTTGGTGATAGCAGCACAGCTTTGGAATTGATCTTGAGTTAGAATTCTACTCCTTTGTGCGTGTGAGCCTGTACAGGAGTTAGCAGAGAAAACATGGGCTGAACAGTAGCAGTGACAGTGGCAAATGCTAGAGTGTCCTCCGAGTGATGGCCCTTCTTTTATCAAACGGCCTAGATACACTCACAAACCAGACGAATCTTTGCCAAGTGTGGGATCAGAAAAGATGCTCTTTATAAATCAGGAAAGATTTAGTTATCTAGTTGCCTTCAGTTTCTATGTAGTTGTGTTATGGAAAATGGGAATAATTTTTGGTGCATGTGTGTGCATTTGTATATGGTAGCTACAGGCTGACACTGGGCATCTTTTTCCTTGATTGAGCTCCACCTTATTTTTTGGTGCATGTGTGTGCATTTGTATATGGTAGCTACAGGCTGACACTGGGCATCTTTTTCCTTGATTGAGCTCCACCTTATTTGTAGAGGCAGAATTTCTCACTTGAACATAGAGCTTAACCATTTCAGCTAGTCTGGCTAGCCAGCTTCCTTCAGAAATCCTCTGTCTCTACCTGTCCCCCAGGCTGGGATTACTGGTGGCTGTTGAACTCCACCTACACTGGCTACTCTGCTGGGCATCTGAACTCCAGACCTCAAGATTTTGTGCAGCAAGTACTCATCTCCCCAGCCCATAAACAAACAAACAAACAAACAACCCAAATATATTTTACATAAAAATTTTTACTTATAATGAAGATAATTTTTAGAGTTGTTATATATATTCTATGGGAAAAAAGGAGCTAGAGAAAGTACCCAAGGAGCTGAAGGGGTCTCCAACCCTATGGGTGGAAGAACAATATGAACTAACCAGTACCCCCAGAGCTCATGTCTCTAGCTGCGTATGTTGCAGAAGATGGCCTAGTTGGCCATCATTGGGAAGAGAGGCCCCTTGGTCATACAAACCTTATATGCCCCAGTACAGGGGAACACCAGGGCCAATATGTGGGAGTGGGTGGGTCGGGGAGCCGGCCAGGGGGATGGGGGAGGGTAGAGGGGACTTTCAGGATAGCATTTGAAATGTAAATGAAGAAAATATCTAATAAAAATTGGAAAAAAAAAACCCTCAACATTTTGAAGTGCTTAAAATGGTGACTTATACTAAATAGGAGCCAAATAACTCTTAGCTATTGTTATTTTATACAAGCAATAGAAGATATAGAAAATATTCCTGCTTCTGTATTAGTTGATAACATTTCCTTCCTAAGCAGCAACTGGGATACATGTTTGAACCCAATTCATATGAAAGCAAATATTCAAAACTGGGAATTTTCTAGAAAATGTGGAGCATATGGTATATATGATAATCAAATATACTTATATTCTATACATGTAGTAAAAACATTGACTGATAAATCCATGAAGAAATGCAGAACCCAAGCCGGACGTGGTGGTGCATGCCTTTAATCCCAGCACTTGGGAGGCAGAGGTAGGCAGATTTCTGAGTTCAAGGCCAGCCTGGTCTACAGAGTGAGTTCTAGGACAGCCAGGGCTATTCAGAGAAACCCTGTCTCGGAAAAAAAAAAAAAGCAGAACCCAAATATGATATCACTTGATTTGGAGGGAAGGGAAAAGAAACTCATTCTCCTAAAGGAAGGTATAATAGTTGGTTTTCAATCATTTGTAAAAGTAACTAGTCCCAAGACACAACTTGTTGATGATAAAACCAAAGTATTTCACTGAAGTTTCTCCCAAACCTAAAATAACAAGTATATCATTAGAAATTCACATAATTATAAACAGAATTGTAAGTGGGTTCACTGAGGTAGGCCTATAAGCCTAGCTATTTGAAAAGCTGCAACAGGAGGATTACAATGGAAGACCAGCTTGAACATAGGCATAAAGAGACTTTACAAGAGCCTGGCATCAAGCCCCAGTACAAAGAAGGGAAGAGGAAAGGGGGAAAACAGTTGTCTGCTCAACTGACTATATCACCACCAGTGAAAAGTAAGGTTTTCAGACTCATGGAGAAAGTTGGACATGGTGGTGCATGCCTGTAACCCCAGCACTGGGAGGCAGAGGCAGAAAGTTCAAGGCCAGCCCATAGAACATAGTGAGTTCTATGAGACGTGTGTGTGTGTGTGTGTGTGTGTGTGTGTGTGTGTATCCTCATGGAGATTAAAAAATAATAGGCAAGGAGGTTTCGGGCCAAAGCCCTCAGTTAAACATATTCTACTGAGAATTCAAAGATCAATCATTTAAAAGTAATTAAAGGCATGTGTGTAATCCTAGTTCTAAGTAAGGCAAACTCAAGAATCCTAGGCCAGTCTACATAGCAAGTTCAAGACCTGCCTGGGCTTTATGATGCCCTATCTCAAATAAACACATATTGGGGGGAGGGGGGAGTGAGTGACGTAATAGTCTCAGTAGCAAGAATTCACTAAGTAGCCCTACTTAGTAAGCACACGTGTACTGTATTTATAGTAACCATGGCCTGGAGAGAGATGGCTCAGTGCTTAAGAGTATCTGTTGCTCCTGCAGAGAACCTGGATTCCCAGCACCCACATGATAGTTCACAATCACCTGTAACTCCTGTTCTAGGAGATCTGATGCCCTCTTCTGGCCTCCATAGGCACCAAGCATGTGCACAGCACAGAGACAGACGTGCAGGTAAAACACTCGCCCATAAAGTAAAACGCATAAATCTAATGTAAAATGTTTTAAAGATCTTAGTAAACATATGTCAAAACTCGCCAGGGTTCCCTAGAACCAACAGAGTGAACATACATCACACAAGAGACTTAGCAGATAGGCTTGTACAACAGCTGCTGGACAGTCGGAGAGGTCAGCAAAGGCTGTCTACACACTGGAGAGGTTGAGAGCCCTGTAGCAGCTCAGTCCCCAACGGCTGGAAATCTCAGCAGTCCCAATCTGTCACTCCATTTCTGGAGGATTCCTGGGGAGATGCTGTTCTGTAGTCCACATTGGAGAGCTGAAAAGGCTGAGGACTGATGTCAGGAAAGAATGGAAGCACCGTGGATGTTAAAGGTTTAGATACACTCACCAGCAAGAGGCAAAGTCAGGCAGGAGAGAAGCAACTCTTTGCTAGGGTCTTCTTAGATCTGCATGCCACTCACTGGAGGGGAGGCTTTCCCATCTAGGTTAATCACTTCCAGGAAATGCAGATCCTTATAGTTGATTCCATATCCAATCAGACTGATGACCAAGATTAATTTATAGATTGGGCAATAATTTATAGAAAGTGAATTTTACATGTTTCAAGTATCCACTTTAGCTTTGGTACTTGTGTACAACCAGCAAATCATCATTATTATCAATAAAGAGAATGTCTCCATGGCCCTGGGAGGTTCTCGTCGTCTTGTTGCAGCTCGTTCGTTCTCCACCTCTGGCCCAGGCAATGTCTCCATGGCCCTGGAAGGTTCTCGTCGTCTTGTTGCAGCTCATTCGTTCTCCACCTCTGGCCCAGGCAATTACTGACTTTGCTTTTGTCCTTATCAAGGTGCGGCTTCACAGAAATGAAGTTTCACACTGTATTTTCTCTCTAGTTTCCCCAGTTCAGCATAATGATTTTGAGATTTATCTATTGTAGGGAGCAAATGAAGTCCTGAGTGAGTGGGCTTCACCATGTCAGGGACCCCAGTGCCTCAGCCCTGTGGAGGTGGCAAAACCTTCCCTGGGTCCCGACAGGCTCAGAAGGATGGCCAAGCCTTCCTTTGGACCATTTACAGGCATTGGTAGTGTGGGCTGAAAAGGTCACCATTGCTTTCTATCCTTCCCCAAGGCCTCTGCCCGGGACTGCTTTCCTACAGAGACTGCTCCACCGCCCTCCCACTGAGACTCCCTACGCCTGCCTCCTTGTTCAGCTACATGCAATAACCCCACCTCCCCACTCAACTGTACATAATAAACTACACAATAAACCATCTCCTGGACCCTGTGGCTTCTCTATCCTGGAGCCCAGACTGTCCAATCTCAGCTTTTCTTTCCTGTCTATTTGTCTCTGTGTTTTCTTTTTCTTCCTTCACTCCTGGTATAGGAGGAGGTGGTGAAGCATTTACATCGGCCATTCTCTTTCAGTACCAAGTAGTAGTCCATTGTGCTGACGTAGCACGTTTGCTTTTCAGTCACCCCTTGACAGTCAATTCCTTCCAACTGTGGCTATAGAAAAAGAGAAGGAAGGAAGGAAGGAAGCTGCTACATCAGTATTCAAGTCTTTATGTGATATGCTTTAATTTATCTTGGACAAGAGCTAAGAACGAAATGGCTAGGTCACGTTGTACATACATGTTTAAGTAAATATTTTGAGAGAACGCAATTCCTCTTGTACATCTGCGCTCAGACAAAAACGTTATTTATTGGACTTTCTGGGTTACGGGATTTTCTAGGCACAGAGAAGTCCTTATCTCACTCCTCTTTGGCCCAACCAATTCTTTTGGACTTTAAACAGTTTCAGTCTACTGAAGCCACATTCCTGCCGGCCTGATTGCTACCTGTTCTGCATCAGTTCAGGACTATGGGGCTAAGGGTCACATAGGACCTTAGGTCAAAGGGCAGCAAAGGTACCCTGCACACCTGGGGATTATGTGTTCAGAAAAGCATACAAGAGCCCTTGAAGCTGCGTTCCATTTGCTTGACTCAGATGTTGTCGGAAAAAGATCCCGCCTTTGTTTGCGTGCGGGCTTTGGTTATTTATTTTAAATAGGTGTGGCTGTTTAATAAAGAGGAAGGATCATCTGAATTCTCCAGAAGGGAGATGAGAGAAATTGTTTTACTTTAATAAATATCTTGCCTTTTGAGCTGTATTTTTCAAAAGTGCTACGCATACTAGTGTTCTGAGAACACATTAAAAACATCCAGCATTCAGATACAAGACGAGGATATTCTGGGTTTGAGAGCCGTTTGAACAAAACCTCTAGGTAATTCCGATGCCCCCTTGTTTGAGAACCACCGTGCTAAAACTCATTTCAGGGGTGCAGACAGTTGTAATTAGGCTGGGTGAAGCGTGGGCAGCAGGGAAGACGCCCCTACAGCGCGGGTCCACTTCCCCATCTTCCATCCCCCATCCTCAATCCAAACCTCTTCAGTTAGCTCCTGCAAGCCTCCTTTCACCTGACTGCAAAGATCTGGTGGCCTGGGTGCAGCAACTAAAACCCGGCGAGTGGATTTCAAGTGTGCGGGCGGGGGTGCGGGGCGAGCATGCGCAGTGGCGCAAGCGCAAGAGCAAGGAGGCGGGTGAGAGGCAGCCGCAGCGGAGCGGACCAGACCAGCGGGCGCGGGGATCCCGGGCAGGAGCTGCCGAACGGCCGCCGCAGGTACCGGGGGCTGGGTGCCTGGACGCGCAGGCGGGCACGAGGCAGGAAGGGGAGGCCGGGCAGGAAAGGCAAGCTTGGCTTACGGCGCTCGGCGAGGGCTCCGGGTTCCCCCGACACCTGCGGGCGCGCTCCTGCCCTGCGGCGGAGTCTTGCGCTCAGGTGTGAAGTCCTGTGTGTCCCTGCTTAAGCCCCAGCCCAGGAAGCACATCGTGACACCCTGCATCTAGGAAGGGAGGGTACTAAGTTTTCTGGTTTAAACTTTGCGTGGCTGTTGAAGAGGTTTTCTGATCAGTTGGTGTGTCTCTTAAGTTGTGTGACTGCCGTGTTCGCCTCTGGTGCATAGGCGAATGTCGGGGCAGAATGAAATTGCCTCCGTGTTTGCTGGATTTAAGCGCCTTTCCAGGAGCCCTGGGGCCTCTGGATGCAGCGTAAGAAATGTCAGTCTTAGGGGAAAGTGCCAAGAATTTTGTGCGGTTCAGCAGGCTGCATTTTCGAGTACAAGCTTTAAAAATTAAAAGAAAACAAAACACACAAAGTACAGAAACCTATTTTCAACATTATTATCCCTATCCCACGCTTCAATGGGTAGTATTGAAAAGAAGGAAAAGAACCTTCCTAGTTATTTACATTATGTGACTTATACGGACATGTATTTTACCTCAAAGCTGTAGACTGTATGGGACCAACACGGAATGAACATTTCTTTGTTGGAGGAATGTGAAATCATAACTAGAATTTCAGGATGAATACAGAGACCCATGTTTTGGCCCCACAAAGGTGAAGCAGGGGGCATTTAATTCCACGCTGCACCTCTTTAAACTTAATTCATTAGTGAAATTCTATAGGAAAGTGTTAAATTTGTGATGCGAGAGGCATGTGACCATAGTAAGTGTAGGAAACCGAAAATTCAAGTTGAGGAGGGAAAAAAAACCACACACACACAAAAACAAAACTAGAAAAGAGAGCACAGAAGACCCCTCCCCCCTCTTCCCTTTATTTTCCTGCCGTGAGGGTTTTAATGGTCGAAATAATATACAGTTGGTCTGGTTTTGTTCCGAGGGACCTCTGAGGTCAGCCAGTTCAGCTGCTTCAGTTTACAAATGAGAAAGCTGAGACCGGGCAGGTTAGATGACTCGGTATGCCCGCCCTCGCCCCTCAGGGCCAAGCTGGGCCTGGGAAGCTGGTTTTCTGATTTCAGGGATCTCTTTACTGGGCCCCTCTGATCTTCTTCTTGCTGTAGATGATTGACCTTTCTTTCTCGTCCAGCCTCTCCCGCTCAGTCTGATGGAGGCAGGAAGTTAGTTCCTACCTCGCTCATCCCCCACGCACTCAATTCACAAAGCCACACACCTCTCAAGCCTCCCTGATGGGGTTGCTGGCCTGGGAACCGAACCCTGTGCCCTTTCTCACCCTGAATGCTTGCTTGTTTCCCTCCCCGGGGTGAGCTCATTGCTTAGGTGTGGCCTCTTCTTGGTAGTTCCCTTTGATAGCGGCAGCCATGTGTGGCTCTCTTCCCAACCCCAACCCCAACCCAACCCCACAGTATTTTATGACTTCTCTCTGTGCTGCCGTTCTCCCCTTTGGATACAGTTCCCTGAATTCTAGTTTAGAACACATCCCTATTTTTTGACCGCAGAGTAGTTAGGTGTGTAAACTCTGGATAGTGTATGACTTAAAGATCCCACCCAGTACTAAGTTCAAACTCCTCTCAGCTGCTGTTTGCAGGAGGAGGGACATTTCCGGGGATTTGGTGTGATGGTCTGTGATGGTCAGGGAGTGCGCCTTAGAGCAGTGCAAGAGATACAGACAAAAAAAAAAAAAAAAAAAAAAAAAAAAAAAAAAAAAAAAAAAAAAAAAAAAAAAAAAAAAAAAAAAGCAAGTTGGAGTGATTTCTGAAAATCCAGAATTCACAGATTAGTTGGGGGGCCTGGAGATGGAAGCCCAAGTGAGGAGCGTTCCCCAGGATGTGGGTTACCCATAAATGCAGAGTGGAGGATGCAGACCCAAGAAACGCCAGGGTAGAGACAAGGCTCAGTGGTTAAAAGCTCTGGCTGCTCTTCCAAACGATCTTGCTTTGCTTCTCAGCACCCACATGGTGGCTCACAACCCTCTCCAGTAACTCCAGTTCTAGAGGATCTGATACTCTTCTCACCTCCTCTGCCACCAGCACACATCTGGCACACAGACATACATGCAGTTGAAGCACTCATACCCATAAAATAAACACATTTTTTCTTTTTTTTTATTAGATATCTTCTTCCTTTACATTTCAAATGCTATCCCTAAAGTCCCCTATACAACCCCCCCCACCCCCGCTGCTCCCCTACCCACCCACTCCCACTTCTTGGCTCTGGTGTTCCCCTGTACTGTGGCATATAAAGTTTGCAAGACCAAGGGGCCTCTCTTCCCAGTGATGGCTGACTAGGCCATATTCTGCTACATATGCAGTTAGAGACTGGTTCATATTGTTGTTCCACCTATAGGGTTGCTGACCCTTTCAACTCCTTGGGTACTTTCTCTAGCTCCTAAATAAACACATTTTTAAAATGATGTAAAGGCCTTTTGTGATGCCCGCCTGTCATCTCAGTATCCACTAGGCTGAGGCAGGAGGATCTCTGCTAGTTTGAAGTCTGTCTGCTCTACATAGTGAGTTTCAAACCTGTTTAAAAAAGAAAAAAGAGGGGGCTGGTGAGATGGCTCAGCAGGTAAGAGCACCCGACTGCTTTTCCGAAGGTGATAAGTTCAAATCCCAGCAACCACATAGTGGCTCACAACCATCCGTAACGAGATCTGGCTCCCTCTCCTGGGGTGTCTGAAGACAGCTACGGTGTACTCACATATAATAAATAAAATAAATCTTTTAAAAAAAAAGAAAGAAAGAAAGAAAGGAAGAAAGAAAGAAAAAAGAATGTAAATTAAGGATGTGGCAAAAAGATGAGGTATAGAGAAGGGAGAGATGTTGAAAATTCCTCTTTCATGATGAAGGTATTGGTAGTGGGTTTATAATATCTTTTTAAAGTCTTACAAGCACTTCCCATTGGGACATTGTTTCTTTTCTGTATCTTACTGTTATAGTTGCCTTCTCATTCCAGAAGATGAGCTCTTTGAGAGGCAGTCATTACACTTCATCCTCAAATGAGGATACCTACCGTGCAGATACTCAGCAGTTTCTGCATGAATAAGTAAATCCTGTTTTGGCACGACGAAGGTGGGCAGTTGGGGTGGTAAGCTACAGGATGGTACTTTGTCTAGCCCATGACCTCATTGTACAAAGGAGGAACTCTTGATTGTGTCCTAATCAAAGGGTTGTGAGTTGGGGTGGGGATGTGGGGTGAGGCTGGGGACCTGAGAGTCTGTACACGTAGAAGCTGCAAAAAGTCTAGAGAGATTATTGCTAGCTCAGCTTACTTAAGGTGGAAGAAAAAAGCAGGTTAGCCCGGAGTCTTTGGACAGTGGGCTATTCTAGGCTTAAAATACTCTACTGCCAGAACCATGCTCACAGAGAGAGTAGCACTGATGACTGGTCCTTTTGAGCCAGCAATATTGGAACATGGTGAGAGAGAAGGACAAATTGTAATCAGACTCTGCCTAGAAAAACAAGGCAGAAGGCAGTGATTCTAAACCTAAATTCTAGTTCAAGAAGTGTTTGGGATATACTTGTTAATTTGGGACAGAGGTTGCAAATGGCTGCTTTGCAAATCAAAAAAAAACCCCAGTCTTTCTGTTGAATTGTCCACAACACCGAGGAAGCTGTTGGAAGGCACATTCTTGCCCTTGGCCTTATATGGCATGATTCATCAGTTCATTTTTGACAGGCAGTGATAGCTGGTCTCATAAATATGGCGAGGAGGGCCAGGCCAGAAGAGCTCTCGGTGGTTAGCAGCAGAGAATGGAAGTGTTGGCCAAGTCAAGAGAGGTTATCAGCCAGTTAGCAGAGTTCGAAGCTCAAGGTTTGATCCCAGCACCCCATAAACAGGGTGTAGTGCTACAATCCTATAATCCCAGTACTCAGGAAGTAGAAGGATCACAGCGAGTTTTTGAGGTCAGCCTGGTTGAAACCTTGCCGGAGTGGGGATGGAGGGTGAAGGGAGAGAGGAGAAAAAGTTTTAAATATTTTTTTCCCCTTGAGACAGGGTTTCTCTGTGTAACAGCTTTGTACTGTCCTGGAACTCACTCTGTAGACTAGGCTGGCCTCAAACTTACCAAGATCCACCTGCCTCTGCCTTCCAAGTGCTAGGATTAAAGGCCTTGGACACCACCACCACCTGGCTAAGAGTCATTTTAATTTTTAAAGGAAACATATTAGACAATGACAAATTGTCTATGTTTGAATGGATGTGTGATGCATGCCCCAATAGTAAATATAACTGTTGTTGGTTTAGAGTTTACTGTGGCCTTGTGTAAGATGACTTATTATGTAGCTTTCTCAAGATAACAGTAATACTATTTTGATATTTCCTTTCCTAGTGTTTTCTAAACAACTGACAAAATTAAACCTTTACAAAGCATCCTATGAGGTAGATGCCGGTTATTACCCTCAGTTTATATCAGAGAAAAATGAAGGGTAGAATGATAAGGATTATCTGTGCTAGGTCACATGGTCAGTGTGTGACTGAGCTGAGATTTGACCCTAGGACTGCCTGACTTCAGGCCTGGAGAGCTCAACTAATCAAGTCTCTTTTATCTGTGCAGGTTCTAACAGGTGCTTAGAATGGCTAGAGGCCATGACTTTCAATATTCCATGAGCAGAATTTTAATTTGAGAAAGCAAACAATACTAATGGAACTTTCTGTAATTTATACTTAATCTTTTGTCACTTTTGCTTTGAAGCATTTCTAGAGACAAGGGACAGCAGTCTTTATTTATTTATTTATTTTTCTGTATGAAATATTAAAAGAGCCTCTGACTGGCCATGGCTCTCTCTTGAGTAGAGCTGGGTGAGCTCGGGGTGAGGGTGGCGATCCATATGGTGGAGTTGTGGGTGAAGATGTGTCTGTATAAGAACATAGCAATTTCTGACTGGGTTTGTCAGAATTTTTCTTTCCCCTGACAGAATCCTTTTCTTGAAGCTTCTCGACTATGTGTGGGTCTTAGTTTCAGGCCTAAGGTTGGTATTTATAAACCCCTAGGGAAAATCCTTACCTGAAGTGTGTCTTCATGCATCCCCAAGATTGAAGGGGCTGAAGAGGTGGCTCTAAGGTTAAGAGCACTGACTGACTGCCCTTCCACAGGACCCTGGTTCCATTCCCAGAAACTACAGGGCTGATCACAACCACCTGGGAGCCCAGTTCCGGGGGATCTAATGCCCTCTTCAGGCCTCCTGTACCACCAGGCATACAACTCAAGTGGTACATAGACATATATACAGGCAAAACACCCACACACGGAAAGGAAGGAAGGAAGGAAGGAAGGAAGGAAGGAAGGGAGGAAGGGAGGAAGGAAGGAAGGGAGGGAGGGAGAGAGATTGGAGAATGCTGCTGAATGCTGAAGTGAGCTTTCAGTAGTTGGGCACAGATGCTGAGGGCAGGTGAAAAGCACCTGAAGGCCTGTCGAGGCCAAGATCTGACCACATGTGATCCACTGAGTTGCTTGTGAGGAAATGTGTTCTCTTCCTCCGGATGAGCTACCAGCCCTCTCCTGACACCTTGAAATGGAAGCCAGATTGGAATTCCACAGAATCGTTCTGGGTGTTTCCAGAGCATTTAGCTTGGGGATGAAGAAGGCCCCTTGGCCTCTGGCTCCACTTCCGGTTGTCTTAACATGCATCGGCTCCCGGTACCCTGTGGTTTGGAACTAATATCTTACTGTGGGTGGTGAAGGAAACTGAAGGAGAAAGAGGACTTTGTGCTACAGCCGTGTTTATTGGTTATAAAATGATTGCATGTCGGTTGCATGGGACCTTTGCTATGAGGTTACATGATCACCCTATATGAGGTCAGCTTTGATCATTCTGTTTCTGTTTAGCTCACCTGTGTCTGGAAGAGCCTGTCTGGTATGTGCATGGCTTCTGTAAAAGTAGGCTGTTTTTACAATTTCCTCTTTTATTCTTTTCATTGGCTAATTGTGCTATAATAACACTGTGGGCACAGAAGGTGTGAGGAGTTAGATGGGTGGGATTTTTTTTTTCCTTTTTCTTAGAAAAAATTTTTGATGGGATCTAGAGATAGCTTTGTTCCTAAGGTCCCCTTGTGAAGAAAGACGTTATTTAGTCTTTATAATAAACTGACAAACTGATTTTCTTTTTTTACCCAGTGCTGGGTCCAAACCCAGGGCCTAGTGCTTGCTCTGCAAATTTCTACCATGGAGCTAAGTCCTAGCCTTTTAAACAGGGGAGTTTTGGTTGTTGTTGTTGTTTTAAGTTAGAGTTAATTTGTTGCAAGAACAACTACAAGAATACCTGGAGGATAACTTATTATACAGGCATGCTTTCTTTAAAAGACCCAATCTGGGGCCATCAAAATGGCTCAGTAGGTAAAGGCGGTGCTGTTAAGACTCTACCTGAGTTGGAGCCCTTAAAAGCCACAGGGTAGAAGGAGAGAACTAACTCTGAAAACTGAGCTCTTACCTACACACATGCACACACATCACAAACAGGAGAAACACGAGAGAGATCCAGTCTGATCAGGAAGAAAACATGAGGAGCCATAGTCTTTTTTGACATTAGAGTAGATAGATGATTTAGTAATGTAGAAGAAAGTGTATGTGTGTCTGTTGACGGTGGGAATTCCTTTATGACCAAAAGCTAAGGGGTTGGAGGTGTGTTTAACTAAAAATGCTGAAGGAAACTGGTTTTATTATGTTATTAAGAAACAAAAGCTTAAGTTGAAGGATACAGATCTAGGAACTAATTCTTTTCTCTTTCTTTCTTTCTTTCTTTCTTTCTTCCTTTCTTTCTTTCTTTCTTTCTTTCTTTCTTTCTTTCTTTCTTTTAAAGAAAAGGGGCTTTATTTCATGAAGCCCTGGGTTTGATCCCAGTTGATGTATAAACTGGGTGTGGCCATGCTGGCCTGAAAGCCCAGCACTGAGGAGATAGATGGTAGACAGTCAGAACTTCAGGGTCATCCTTGGTACATATCCTATCCAGCTCAAAGAGGCTAGCCTGAGCTATTACATGAGACCTCATTTCAAAAACAGTAACATCACTACAAAACCAGTAAGGGACAGTACAAATGTCCCTTCAATCTTTTGGAACCAACAAAGGAAAGGATCTTAGGAGTATTGCCAAAATAGAACTTGGAATAGATTTAAGTTTAAGACATCATTGTTATTCCTGTACCAGTATCTTCTCATCAGATCCCTATTTCCCCACTTTATGTGCTTTGGGGCTATTCTGTACTCCATAGATCAGTCAACGTGCACAGACTCCAACGGGAAGGGCCAGAGTGGAGGCATTGCAGTGTGTGGCCTAAAACCAATACTCATCAAGCAGGTTGAATGTCCTAGCCGGTCCAGGCAGCATTTACATGTTGTTCCCATAGATGGAATAGATTAAAGTGTTCAAGCAAGAGGAAAGCAGGTTCCGAACTGATTCCTTTACAGTGACCGACCAATAACATGAGTAGGCTCTTTGAACTCATTTCCCTTTCTATTCTTAAATGCTATGTTTTATAGTTATATTGATTCATTTTTTTCTCCTGTTTTTTTTTTTTTGTCCTTGATGATAAATATCTACTTACTGTGTACTGTTTATAGATGAAAATCAATGCAAACTAGGGTTTTGAGGTTTGATAAATGAGTCTGTGGAGTGTCTTAATGCTGCTCATTAATAATTTGGTGGAGAGACAGTATCAAGTTAGTATATAATTGAACCCGTAGCCCGATATCAAGTTAGTGTTTATAACCATTGTGAGCAAACCAGAAATTCTCAGGTTCTGGTTCTCCTCTGCCAAATAGCTCGTGCAGACTTTATTATTTTTCTTAATCTTGCAAAGGCTTTGTTTCCAACAACTTTCCTTAGGTGTAGTTTACTGTGGCACCCATTTGGTCCGGTCCGGGGGATAGTTTTTTTAAGAGTGGCCCAGTTCTTACAGAGCTTGGAGTATTATCAGGTCAGTGAGGTGCCAGCCGTGAAGAACAGCTCTTAAAATCCCAGAGATGCAGTGGGTATCATGCGAGTGAGCTAATATTGGAAAGAAAATTCTAATAGCAATCTTCTTCCATTACCCTTCTGTGTGCATGCCTGCAAGTGGGTTGTGTGTGTGTGTGTGTGTGTGTGCTTACATGTGCATGCGTGTGTGTTTCTGTGTGTGTGTTGTTAAAAACAGAGTCTCATATAGTTTGGGCTGGCCTCAAACTTGCTATGAAGCTGAGGCTGGTCTTGAACTCTTGACCCTTCAGCCTTAGTGTCCAGAGTGTTATATGGCTCAGGCTGATCCCTTCTCTTTCCTTTCTTTTTTCCCTTTCAAACCAAGTGGCTTCGAACTAACAGAGATCCAGAAGTGTGGCCCAGAAGGGGCCACAGCGCTGCCCCTTTCTTCTTTTCAGTTAGTTTATGTTGTTATGACATTTTTATACATGGGTATCACTAGAATCAACTATATACTGTTATTTATTTTATGTGTATGCACTCATGTGCCACAGGGTGTATTCTCTGCTTCTAGCTTGGGGGACCTGGGGTGGGTGTCAAATTCAGGTCTTTAAGCATGGCAGGAAGTGCCTTTACTTGCAGAGCCATCTTACCTCATAGGCCTCCTTATCTTATTCTTAAACAGCCATTTTAAACCCAAGATTACTCTCAGTGAGAAAACTCTGGGAAATCTTTCACTGTTTAGTGGTTCATCACAGTGAGCCTCTGGGCAGGTCAGACTTTGAGTGTGGGAAATCAGAGGGGCCGTGCAAGAGAACTCAAGGTCTGTGGTGTTTCTGAGGCCAGGAGAAGGGACACCTTCAGTCAGTGATGGTGACTGTGAAAGAAGCTAGAATTGGAAATATGGAGGAAAGACTTTTATTAATAACTATATATTTTTTTTAAATGTGTGAGTTTGCTGCCTTCCATTGATAAGCAGCTAGTATTTTGAGAATGACTTGCCTACCTGGGGTTACCCAATTTGGAAATGGCAGAGATCAAATCCATACCGTGTTTTCTAATTTTTCATTTGAAAAAAAAATACTGGAATTTAATAATGGGATCATGTTGATAGCCAAATGTCTGGAAGCTTCATTCTTATATCGCTGGACCTGGTGCTTTTCCAGTCACTTTGTCTTTTTCTGACTAGAGGAGACAATGTCTATATGAAATTTATATTTGATATTTATAAAGTTCTAAAATGTGTTCTGTGGTTAGCCTCAGCTGTGGGGCTCCTTAAGTGATTTCTTTGTGATCAAAGGTGTCTTCGGTAACTGCCTCCTCTGCTCTGAATGACCCTGGACAATGGCATGTGTTGCTCTCTGGTACAGAGACAGGGGTTGGTTGCATCGCATCGGCCTTCTTATTAATCACATGCTTTCAAAGGAGATAAAAGGAAAGAGCAGGGTGTATGGATATGAGTAACATGGTACCCTTGAGACTGTTCACTGCAGGGAACAGACACAGGTCTGTTGCGACTATTCTCTTGCTGTGAAGAGACACTGCGATCAAGGCAACGTATAACAGGAAGCTTTTAATTTCAGTCTTGCTTAGTTTCAGAGGGTGATTCTATGATCATCGTAGCTGGGGAGCACGGTGTCAGGCTGGCATAGTGCTGGAGCACTTACATCCCGATCCACAGGCAGGAGGCAGAGGGAGACATTGGGCCTGGTGTGGACTTTCGAAACCTCAGAGCCCACCCTCAGTGACATACCCCATCCAACAAAGCCAAGGCCTTAAACCTTCCCAAACATTTCCACCAACTGAGAACCAGATTCTCACCTATCTGAGCCCTGTTGCAGCAAGTCTCACTCAAGCCGCCACAGGGACCATTACCTGTGACAGCCACCAGGAAGAGCAAGGGAAGGAAGGGGACTCCGTATTGGAGAGAGGAAAAGTAACTGGCCAGGAGGTTGAGGAAAGTTTCAAAGTGGAGGTTCTCTGAAAAAGTGTAAGGCAAAAAAAAAAAAAAAAAAAAAAAAAACCAAGACAAAAAACAGAAAAGTCATTTGGTGAAGGGGTAGTGGGGACAGGAGATTATGGGGTCGTGAAGCTTAGGACAAGGACCTGGACGGCAGTGGTTCTAGGACTCTCCTTGCTGGGAGCCAGGAATGCCCAAAGAAAGACTGGTTCCAAGTTCCTTGTTACCTCTCCTCTTAAATGAGCCTGGCCAGTAGAGCGAGTTCCAGGACAGCCAGGACTACACAGAGAAACCCTGGTTTGAAGAGCAAAACAAAAGAAAACAACACAGAACCCAGAGAGAGAAGCGCAGTTTCCGTGGTGATGTGTGACAGCTAACAGCTTCAGGTAACAACACAGCAAGAGCTTGGGGGCAGAAAAAGCTTCCTGAGGCTACAGGTGTTCCAGTGTGTTCTAGAATATGAACAAACATCAGAGTCAGCTAGAGAGGTTGTTAAAAACAAAAACAAAAACAGGAAAAGAAAACCATTTCCGTGTTTAAAACTGCTTTTGATTTGTCTTTGACATTTCATACTTGTAGATAGTGTATCTTGATCATAACCAACCAGAGAATTTACATGTTAATAAGTTCCCAGATTGTGCTGAGGCCGTTGGCCAGAGAATCTCACTTCATCTCTGATCAGCTTTTGTCGGCAGATGTCCCATGATTCTGGCCACACTCCAACAACTTAGGGTCCTCTAACAACGTAGGGTCCTCATGCAACTTGTTCTGGCCCCTCTCTAACAACGTAGGGTCCTCATTGCAACTTGAGGTTCCTCTTCACAGTTTCGCACAATGGGCTCTCAGGGCTTCCTTATGGAGACTATTGGCCTGCCCCAGCGTTCTTGGTAGCTTTCTGGAACCATGGAACAAGACTGTGTGACTCTGGATCCAGGGCTCCGCGGAGCCCGGCCCTTGGGCTCCTGTGTGTGTGCTGAGCTGGGGAACACTTTCCTTCCTCTGTGGCTGCTCTGAGGGGCAGCAGGTTCTTTAGGCCTCTTGAGCTCAGCTCTCACTTTTCGAATGAATTTGTGATCCTAACGTTTGGAGTCTGATCTGTGAGGTCTTCTCTTTCCAGTTTTTCCAATGCAGAAAGAGGGGTTCTCTTAATGGTTACAGCTGTGTTCGCAGCTTAGGCCTCGGGTATACTTTTAGAATTTTTTGAGCTCCTTTTCTCCAAAAACTGTACATTTTTTTAATATCCGTTGCCATAGTTGGCGCCCCTTTGCACCATAGACCCAGGCAAACACCGTCGGTAACGATGCTGCTACCAACAGTGTTACCCAGTTTTCCTTTGCCACATGAACAAAATCTGAAGAGAGGCCGTGCCTGCGAGTGAATGAGAACTCCCGAAAGAGATCTGTCTGCAGTCACTGATTGGCTGATTCGAATCTCAGGACTGTAGAGAGTTTGGCATGTTGCCTGTCTATAGGCTAAGTTCTGGCCCTCCAGAACAGCCATTGTTCATTTGTCCCTCTTTGTTGGAACTAACGTCTTGTGACAATCGGAAAAACCAAACAAACCCCTTTTACAATCTGACTTAGCAGGCAAGTAATTTCTACAATCCAAAAGCCACCAGACAGCATTTTAAGCCTGTAGGAACCCTTCCTGCATCTCATTGTCAGGGTACCTCCAGACAAGTGGTTCCTCCTAGCCATGTAAGGATTTAATAGGAGGCACCCGGTCTAAAAGTACACTCATCCATGAATAGTACAGTTTGAAAGAGCACCTGAAGTGCTATATATAGTGTGTATATAAAGTGTATATATAAAGTGACTTAAGGGCTTACACAAATTAACTCATTACTAGATGTTTCTAATAAAAGTATGCAAGCTGGTTATAATTCCAAAAGACACACAAATCTCAATCTCTCTCTCCCTCCCCACCTCTGTTTTCTTTTTTTTTTTTTTTTTTTTTTTTTTTTGGTTTTTCGAGACAGGGTTTCTCTGTGTAGCCCTGGCTGTCCTGGAACTCACTTTGTAGACCAGGCTGGCCTCGAACTCAGAAATCCTCCTGCCTCTGCCTCCCGAGTGCTGGGATTAAAGGCGTGCGCCACCACGCCCAGCTCCACCTCTGTTTTCTATCTCTAAAAATATATCTTATTGTGGGATTGGCAAGGTGGGTTGAGAGGGTAAAAGTACTTGCTGTATAGGCCTGATGACCTGAGTTTGATACCCAGAACATACTATTACACCCACACTTCCATGCGTGCACGCACGCACACGTGCACGTACACACACGCACGCGTGCACGTACACACACTCACTAATAAACTCAGCTTAGTGAGCTTGCCCTTCTTTTCGGTGCTGGGAGTTGAGTGCAGGGCCTCCGTGCTGGGCCTGAGAGAGATGAACGGCCCCAGCATTGTGATGCAGCCTTACACTACTACTGGCTCTTCTGAGACTATCCTTGTAGCAGCATGAAATTCTGTGTGGTGGGATTCTATCCTATAACAGGAGTTAGCCCTCTGTCCAAGACACCCACAGCCTGTCCACTACCCACCCTTCGCCCAGTGAGTAGCCATCTTGGCTTGTTGTATTACTGTGTTCAAGTAACCTCAGTGATATTCAGTTTAAAACTTGTGACATAATTCTGTAGTCTTCTGTTTCATATTTTTGGATCACAGTTGACATGAGTGACTAAAACCATAGAAAGCAAAACCACAAATAAGAGGGGAAAACCATAGTCCCAATATAGCTCCTGAAAACGTTGTTCTTAGTGTTTCACTGTTGTGAAGCCACGCCATGACGGACTGCAGCAACTCTGATAAAGGGAAGCATCTAACTGGGCTGGCTTACAGGTTAGGAGGTTTACTGTGTGAGCCTATGGGGCCATTCTTATTCAAACCACCACAGCGGGCCTATTTTATAAATTTAAACTTTCAGCAAAAGTTCTGTGGGAAAATAATAATATAGATTTGGTGGCTTAGTGCTGTTTATGGTTTCTGGTATCCAATGGGTTTTAGGACATAACTTCTATGATGAAGGGACAACTGTACTATTAACCCCAGATCTGGGTTATGGACAGGGAGTCCTGAGAGCTATGTTAACACTTCCCTAGAGTGAGATGAATAACTGGAACTCAAAATAGTAAGGATCACTACAAATTTTTAATTTTATTCTAAACCAACTCCAGACATGAATAAGGTAATATGTAGTAATAGTGGTTGACATGTAGGAGATAATTCTTGCATGTGAACTGACTTCACCTTTAAAATAAATGAACACTCAATTTAAATGTTTTCTTATTGTGTTGAGGGAAACCAGATTCAAAGTGACGGGGGGGGGGGGGAGGAAGTGGCTTACAATAATGCTCAAAGGACTGCTTATTAATGCACAGATTGCTGCAGTTCATTCTTCCTGCTGTAAATGAATAGAGGAGCAAGAGGTTGTTTATTCTATATCTTTCTATGTAAACAAATGGATTGTGCCATAGGAGATGGGCCTTAATTGAAGTATTGTTATGAGGTTAACATCACCAGTGTGGTTAGAACGCCTTAAAAATGGAAAATGGAAAATAGTGTGGGTTTTTTAAAAGTTATTTTGTATTACTTTTTTATTTTGTGTGTTAGTGTGTGCATGGTTTAAAATTACAAATAAATGGGTCATGTGACCCCTCTTGGCAGGCTTGTAGCATAATGTTTTCAAGATTCATCCATGTTGTATGTGGTATATATTAACACTTATGGCTATAATATTCCATGCTGCACCATATTAAAAAAGGTCTATTTGTTCAATCTCTTTGGAGTTTCCTCTTGTAGGCTATTATCTTGAGCATGCTATATTAGAAACACAGACACTTTTTGCATCTTTCTACAATGTCAGAATTTATTGAATAATAATAAATTCACAGCCTATTTTCATTGGCTATAATTTACAACGTAGTCCTGATTCTTCCTGATAGCTGGCCATTGGCAATCAGGTTCTTTAATTCCAATCTGAAACAATAAAATGACTCAGGTCATACACTCTACTTGAGGCATGCACACACAGATTAAAGAACACAGAGTTCAAAGAGGCCTGCTGGAGGTCAAGGCAGAGATGAAGGGCTTGATTCAGACAGCCTTAGATACAGGGATGAGTGGATGGATGGAATTTCTTGAGAGGACCATTGTGAGCTAAAGCCCCAGGGACATTCAGGAATTCTCTGCCTTTTGATATCTTGAGTGTCACAGCATAGAGAGATGACAGGTGGGTGTGGCACTGTTATTGCAGTGTGAGGAGTGCTTCATGTAGGGTCCAAGTGAGAATGTTGTACTCTTTGTTGGACTGGTGTGGTCATTAAGCACTTGAGCCTGGTATTTGTATTTTTCTATCTGTTTCTCTCACATACACATAGTTTAAAAAGAAAAACACAAAGTAAGCTTATGTCTTTTTTTGGACTTATTTCATTTTATATGTATGAATGTTTTGTTGGGACCACACACACACCACATACATACATACACACACCCATATGTATGCCACATATATGACTGGTGCCTGTAGAGGTAAGAAGAGGACATCAGATTCCCTGGAACTGGAACTCTAGATAGTTGTGAGCTACCATGTGAATGCTGGGAATTGAAGTTCCATTCTCTACAAGACCCAGTGCTCTGAGCTGCTAAGCCATCTCTTCAGCCTTTAGTAGGATTTTAATATGCCCTTGTGCTATTGGCAAACACAATGTATTCCCAGTCTACTTTGATAAGTTTGTAGGTGTTAAGTATTCATTTGCATAAGTAAGTCACCAGTCCATGCCTCATGATTCATGCAAGATGGGTGGTGTGCACAAATGATGTGAAGTCCTTCTTTCTCTGTGCTTGTATTCAAATGAAGGAAGTGGAGTCACTCAGGCCTTTGAGCCACTGTTCTGTGGAATATGGAAGAACTCAGAGCAGGGAGGGCAGAGCGTGAGCCACACAGCCCTAATGAATGACATTGTTATGAACATTTATGGAATGTTTTTTGAGGAAAATGCATTTGTTTTTTATTTCTTAATTTAAAAATAAATCTATGTATATGGTTATTTTGCCTGCACTGCACATATGTCTGTACACCCTTTTTGTGATTGCCCATGCAGGCTAGAAGAGGGTGTTGGGCCCCTGTAGCTGGAGTTAGGGACAGTTGTGAGCCACCATGTGGATTCTGGGATATGTAGGATACTAGGTCCTCGGGTGGAGCAGCCAGTGCTCTTGCCCGCTAAGTTATCTCTACAGACCCTGCTTTTATTTCTTGTGGGTATTTATAGTGTCCAAGTGGAAATGCTGAGTCACATGTTAACTGCATTTCAAGGAACTGCCAAACTTTTCCAAAGGTGCTGTCTCTAAGAGCAGTGTAAAGGTGTTTATATTTCTCCACAGAATACATAGTCACCAACGTTTGTTATCTGTTTCCTTAATTATGGCCCCCATGCCAGGTGTGAGACAGTATCTCATTGTTAAAAATAATATTAGTAGATTTTATCCTTTGTATGAATTTTCATGGAACCAAGCAAAGGTACAGAGTATTCCCCGTGTCCCCTTGCTGGCACACAGTCCTGTGAGTAATGTCTTGTATAACTGTGTGTTATAGTAGTCATAGTTAATGTGCTCATATTGGTACATTGTTACTAAAATGCACAAGATACTGACCATTTCCTTTGTTTTCCCTGGTGGCCTTTTGTCCCGGGCCCCACCCCACTTTAACTCCGCCTCCTGGGCTCCCGTGGGTTGCCTGGGCCCTTGGCTCTCCTCTGCTTTCCGTGATCTTGAGGATTTTGAGGAAGAGTGCTGAGGTTGCAGGGTGCTCTTCTGATGGAATCTGTCAGACTTTTAAAAAAGAATATGTGTGGTTTTTTTTAAAAGACGAAATAAGCTGTGGTGACCTTGGTAGAATTTAAAAATACATAATCAGAATTTGAAATCAGTAAGGTATGGTGAGTAGAAAATTCTCAGGTATGTGAAAATTTTAATTGCTTTTGGAAAAAAAATGAGCAGAATTGAATTCTAGGTGTATTTTCCTAGCAAGGGAGTGACTCCATTGGAGGAGGACCAGAGGTCACAGAGATTATCTAGAGACAGTTGGGGACTCTCCTGACAACACAAAGGTGCCTTTTCTCCCGTTTTCAGTGTAACAAATGGTGAGCAGACAATGCTGCTTTGTATGCGTCAAGTCATAGTTAGGTGATTAGCTTTTGGAGACACTCATGCCCCAGTTATGGAGGAGAGCCACCAACGTACGTTAATTCTAGAACTCTGCAGCAGTACGTTAATTCTAGAACTCTGCAGCAACGCCCTGTGAAGGGGGAGGGGCCACGGCTCTGAGAGGTAGAGATGTTTGGCTTCAGACACATAGCTTGTCAGGAGTAGATCTGAGGTTTTCACCTCAGGCTCTGGAAGTTTACTTAAAACAGGAATTGAAGGACTTAGGAAAGAGTCCTTATCTCAATGGACCTGTGCTGGTCTGGAATTCAGCCTGTACAGTTAGCTGCACACTTTTTGACTGCTAACAAAGGAGAAGCTGGCCAGCTTTGCCTGGTCCACTACTTCGTTGTGTCAGACTGTGAATCAGTCACTCTGGCCACCAGTCTCCTGAAAGGACAGAAAAGTGAACTGAAATATTTAGTGAAAATAAAATGCTAATCCGTTATAAATGAGTTTTGCCATAAGCCCATAAAATTTCCAGTGTGTCTGCAGTTAATGGATTTAGCAATTTGATTTCCATTTCCAGACGTGGCTTATCTTTCAATTCTTCAGGTGGGGGCCCTGATGATCAAACTGATTGGTTAACCCCATAGCCTTGTGTTTGGTCTCTTTTCTGTGCCTGGCTCTCAGTGCTTTTCATTCATCAAGGAGGGAAGATCTGTCCTGCACACAGGTGACCCACACCTTCCCATGGGACGAGGTCTTGGACTGAATAAAACGGAGAAAGGGAGCTGACCACTCACGCTTATCTTTCTCTGCTTCCTGTCTGTACAGGCAGCGTCACCTTCTGTTCCTGCCACCTACTGTCCCTGTCATGACAGAATGTATCCTCCAATTGGGTCAGAATATTGCCCCCCCCATTACTAGTAGCTAATATAGATCCATATATATGCAATTTAAGACTGTGCAAATCTGTTGGCCGCCATTTCTCAGTGTAAGTCTAACACTAACTAAACTCATAGCTTATTTTGGTTTTGTTTTGTTTTGTTTAACACAAGTGCTCTAAACAAATTCTCTTCTTGTTCTTTTAATGATACTTTTCCATAGAAATGTACTACATGCTGTACCACGCTACAGCATGGTAGCGTGTGCTGTAATCTAGCACTGAGGAAGGTGAAAAGGAGGATCAGGACGCTGACGGTCTCATTGGGAGTTCCAGGTCAGCCGGGGCTGCACAGTGAGACCCTGACTCTACAAACAAAACACTGACACTCAAGTGTCTCGTCTGGTGAGGAGAAGGAGAGAATGGAGAGAAAAAAATTTGATGAAGTAAAATGTCCCAGTTAGGGGACTGTTGCTGTGATGGAAGACCATGACCAAACTTGGAGAGGGAAGGGTTTATTTGGCTTATGTTTGCACATGTTTATCATTATGTTTCTCTGTTTATCATAGAAGGAAGGCAGGACAGGAACTTGAACAGGGCAGGAACCTGGAGGCAGGAGCTGATGCAGAAGCCATGGTGTGGAGCTGCTTACTGGCTTGCTCATCATTGGTTGCTGTGGGAAGCGGGCTCTGATGCATGAGCCAAGATGGCGCCCTGGCTCTATGCCAAGCCCCACCACCCTCTCTTGTTTATCCCAGTCTCAGTCATGCACAGTAAAAGCAGTGCGTGTGACTCTCCGGAGAGATGGCATAATGCCTCGTGATACCATTCTATCAGCCTATCCTGCATGCTGCCTTGGGCGTGTGCGGCTATGATTGGGTGGTGTGAGGTGACGTGAGTGAATGGAAGAGGATAAATTGTGGGCAGTCCCAGAATGATTAATGATTGGATGAAGGATGATGATGGATGAAGAAGGAAAGGAAGCTGGGGAAGCTTCATGAGACCTGCAAATAAAGAGAAGCGGCTACAGCTGCATGAGATCTGCATTGGAGTCTGTCTTGTTTATTCCCACTCTCTGCTGCTCAGAGATTGCGGTTGCCACAGTTGCTTAGTCTTCTTTCTTATAAAACCCATCAGCCTAAGGATAGCACCATCCACAGGGGGATGGATCCATTAGTTTACTAATTAAGAAAATGTCCTACAAGAGTATTTTTCAACTTTCTTGATACTGTGACCCTTTAATCATGTTGTGGTGACTCCAACCATAAAATAATATCCATTGCTACTTCATAACTGTAATTTTGCTACTGTGATGAATAATAATACAAATATCTGTGTTTTCTGATGGTCTCAAGTGACACCTGTGAAAGGGTCTTTTGACCTCCAGAGGGGTCACAGGTTGAGAACTGCTGCCCTAGAGTGCCCTACAGCCCAGTCTTATGGAGGGGTTTCCTTCTCTCAGACGACTTTAGCTTATGTCAACTTGACATAAAATTATCAAACGCAGGAATGCACATAATAAGCAAGGGAGCAGTACTAAATGATACAGAGGAAAAAAAAAGAAAGATGAAGTCAGACCACCGAGCTAGACCACTCCATGGGGAGAAGGAGAGGTTCATTGGGGGATCAGACTGCGAAGTCTGCCTCTCAGGAGCAGAGAGAAGCAAAATGGTGGAAAGTCAAGTCGATTTTATGTGATGGAGGGTTTTTGAGATGATGACACAGGCTGTTGAGACTGACCTGGAGCTGGATGTCCTTGTCCCAGGTAGTTGACTTTGGGAGTTTACCACTGAAGTTCCTGGTTAAGAGAACCCTGCCTTTAGGCTTCTGTTTACCCAATAGCAAACTCTGAAAATAGAAAATTCTGTTTTCCCTGCCAGCCAGAGTCCTTCCGTACAGAACATTGTCACCAGCACTGCCATTTTGGGGGGTTGCTTGCATCTAGCATGTATTCCATCATTTCCTGCTTCTTCACCAGAAATTCTGCACTATCACTTGTCTTTGATTTTATGAATTAAATCTTAGATTAATTTTTCTAGTTGTGACCTCAGCTACATGTCATTTAAACCATAGAAATAAAGTATCCCAGGGGGCTGCAGAGACGGCTCAGCAGTTAAGAGCATTGGCTGCTCCTTCAGAGGTCCTGAGTTCAATTCCCAGCAACTACATGGTAGCTCATGACCATTTATAATGGGATCTAATGTCCTCTTCTGGCATACTGGTGTACATATAGACAGAGCACTCATATACATAAAATAAATAAATCTTTAAAAAAAATAAACTGTCCCAGTGCCTGCTGGGTTATTTGCTTTTCATATTCATTCATTTTAATGTTAATGATTAGTTATGTTCAGTGGCTTGATTGTATCTGTGCTTCCTATGCACCTGGCAGTTGAGTTTATTTAACTGGAAGTTATGCAGTTCATTTTCAATCATCTTCCAGTCAGAAGGGAGACCCACCGGATTAGCTAATAAAATAACCTGTCATGGACGGCTCTCCATGATCCATGAGCTTGGCACTTCAGCTCCAAAGGGCACTTCAGATTCAAAGGTCAAAAGCAAAAGGCAGATTTTCTAGATAACTTGCGATTAAGGAAAGCATCTTTTTGTTTCAGCCAACTGATTTGGAATTTTGGAGTAAAACTGTGCCCCTCGCGGTATACATAGCCTCCAAGAGCTCCAATGGCTCCTTCTCCCCTTTCTCTCCTTCCCCAAACACGACCTCAGTAAACACTCTGCGTGCTGTGCTGTTCAGGATGGAAGCTTAGTTCCACTAAATAGTTCATCTCGCTGCATTCTGTTATAGGAATGAAAACACTGAAGATTTCAGAACGCTTATTTTGCCCAGATTTCCTCTAAAAATAGAAGTGTGGTGTGCTGGTAATCATAGGGCCTAACTGTTTTAAGGGCTGTGCTGAAGCTGTCATAGCAACACGGTGGGTTGGTAGGTTTTTGCTTCCCTCATGCAAATGAGAAGACAGACCCGACGCACAGAAAGTAACGTGGATTGCCCAAAGCACACCAAGAGGTCAGAGTGGATGCAGATCTTCTCATGTCAAACTTGTACAGTTAACCAGTTAGTTTGCTCTTAAGATGGGCTAACTTCCAGGGTAACCCTCTGACCGGAGTTGCTTTTTGGGTCTTGCTCGGAGCAGCAAGGACCAGGGTGATTGGGGGAGAAGATGGAAACACCCCCAGCATTACCAGCCATTTACGAAAGGACAAATTTCAGAATTTCCTGTTTCTGTTAAGATACCTGAGCCTCTCCCTAGAACTTCTGAATGGAATCTTGGGGTCACTCCAGGGTCTGCTTGTAGGACTGCTAGTGAGAATGGCAGGGTCCCAGGAACCATCTCTGGGAGTCATCCATTGACAAAGATAAGACAAAGCCTTTGCTTGGCCTTACTGGTGTTAACGGATAGGCGGATAGGTGAAAAGGTAGCTCCTCCCAGGAACCCAGCAATGGCTGCTGCAGCCAGGTGCTGCCTGTAAAGGGTCGACTTGCTACCCCAGTTCGCTCTGTCTCTGCTCCCATGTGGCAGGCCTCCCTCTTCTTTCTTTTCTTCTCTGTACTCCCTTCTCTGCCCTCATGGCTCTCTCCCTTCTGTTTACCCCTACCCCTTCTCCAGGCCCTCATTCCCTCTCCTTCCCCCTCCCCCAAATAAACCTCCTTTATTAGGTCTTTGCATGGTGTGATTTCTCAGGGGGATACCTTGGCATGGGCCTGCGAGGCACCACTCCTCACTCGCATGATACTTCATAACAATTAGGAACTCTTGAATATTTACATTTTCATCCCTACCCTACCCCCATCTTCCTAGTAGTAGCTTGTTTTCTCTTGTGACCTGTCCAAGGCCAAGCTGATAGAATCAGCGGAGGCTCAGTTGCTCTCGTTGCTACAAACCTAGCAGTGTAACTGACACACATTTATTACCTTCCTGTACTATAGGTCCGGAGTCTGGCTTAGGTGTCACTAGGAAAAAAGTCAGGACTGTATTCCTTTCTAGAGGTTCCAGGGACTCATCATTACTGGGGCTCATTGCAGATATTGGCTGAAGTTGCTGCTCTCAGGTTCCCCTTCTTGCTGTACATAGACGGGGTTATTTCGAACATTGGAGGCCACCTGTATTACTTTGCTCAGGTCTTCTTCTCTCCACAGTCAAAGTTCAGGACAATAGGATAAGTGTCTCTGCACTTTGAATCTTTTTCCTCTTCTGATTTGAAAGATACTTGGGCCTGCATAGATAGGGTTGTATGTATGTATGTATGTATGTATGTATGTATGTACATAAGTCTATCTATCTATCTATCTATCCATCTATTCTGAGTTCCCTGCCCTTCACCAACAGCTGCAAAGGAGCCTGCAAAAGTGTGGTTAAGAGCACTTGTCGCTTTTGCAGAGGACTTGGGCATTAGTTCCCAGCACCCTCATGGTGGCTCACAACCATCTGTAATTCCATTTCCAGTTGGACTCCTAGCCGCAGGGACACCAAGTATGCCTGTGATACATATGCCTACATAACAGGCAGCTACCCCCTACACCTAAAATAAAAGGATAAAAATCTTAAGCAAACAAACAGAAAATGTGACTTAACTAGATATTTTTCTAAGGTAAAAAGAAATCCATGTCTTGGCCAGTCTTCAAAGCGAATTTTGAAGAGGTCTGTTTCAAGACTTAAAGTCAGGCAGAGCTGCAGGAAGGGGGAGGGAGGATCTACACGGTGCCTATTTCTTTGGTAATTTAGATTTGGGGAAAGCATTCTGATTTGAAGCCGTGTTTGTTCTATGTCACAGGCTGCCACACCAACGTATCTTTGTTCATGGTCCTTCACATACTTACCCTGTCCTTCCTTCTAGCCATATGTATTATAGTTAGAACAAGTTTGTCAACTACTTACTCTAAGAAACATTCATCTTTCAGATGCTAAAAGCCTGGCATCTATTGTTTTTTTTTTTTCCCCCAGTTGCTGAATTAGGATGGTAAGAATCCCTGTGACCTGCCAGATTTTCAAAGGCTGATTTGGAGTTCTAGGTGGTGTCTTCTGCCACCTGTCTGTGAGGCATTGGAGAAGTCCCTGCTGCGGGAGGCCATAGGAGACACTCAATAGCCACTAATTGAACTGAGTTGAAGTACTGAATCAATATAACTTTAATTGAAACAGTGTTATCTATATATCCAAGTTCTACAAGATTTTATATATATACATTGTTTCCTTAGAACTTTCATGTTAAAAACTTTGCTGAAAGTCTAACATACATGAACACAATTAGGATTGTTAAAGATGAGGTTTCTAATTCATATTTTACTGAGTATTGTGTTAATACATATTCTGTTAGATTACCTAGTAAATATATTGAGTGCAAGGACGATGAAACTTTTTTCCTATTTTTTGAAATTTAATCTAGACACGCAGGAACTGTTATAAATTATAAGAATAGAGCTTGATGAGCTCACAGACTGTCACTTTTTACCAAGTTCTTACCTACCTGGGTAATACTGTCTTGATGCTTTAGAAATTTTAGAGAAATAGACATGGAGAACTGGGGAGATGATGGCTCAGTAGGTAAGGTGTCCCCTGTGCCGGCAGGAGGACCACACCGAAAGCCAGGTGTGTGGCACATACAGAGCTGAGGGTGCTGAAACATGGGTCCCAGGAGGTTGCTGGCCATCAGTCTAGCAGAAATAGGAGCTCTAGGTTCAGTGACAGGCCTTGTCTAAAAAACCGAGGAAGAAGATGTCAGAAGATGTCTAATGTCAACTTCTGGCCTACAAGCATACACAGTTACAAGCTGTGCATACATGGTATAGAAAATATTCTTCCAGACACTGTGACAAAGCTTTTAGAAACAGATCTCCGTGTGTGTGTGTGTGTGTGTGTGTGTGTGTGTGTGTGTGTGTAAGTTTACAGAGATTTAAAGATGAGGCTCCTGCCCTGAGGATGCAATCACAACCATGCATGTTCTAGATGAAATTTGAAAAAAAAAAGTTTATTTCTCTCTGTGTGTATATGTGTGTAAGTGTGTGTGTGTGTGAGAGAGAGAGAGAGACAGAGAGAGAGACAGAGAGGGAGAGAGAGAGGGATGGAGGGAGGGAGGGAGAGAGGGGGGAAGAGGAAGAAGAAGAGGAAGAAGATGTGGCGGTCAGAGGACATCTTGCAAGAACCGATTCTGTCCTTCTAGCATGTAGGTTCTGTGGACTGAACCCAGGTTATCAGGCAAACATCTTTACTTGCTGAGCTATCTTATTAACCCTTGACACAAAAGTTTTATTTTCTAGTAATTAATGTATACTTTGATCATTGGAATTATGGTTCCCTCAAATATTCACAGATATTGAAATCACATTATACACTTGGCCTTATCAGTAACATAGTGTCACTTTGCTTTATACAGTTTTTATCAGTAGGGTTTTTTTTTTTTTTTGAGACAGATTATCGTGTATTATGGGCTGATCTCAGACTTGCTGTCTAGCAGAAAAACCTTGAATTCCTAATCCTTATGTCTCTGCTTCCCAAGTGCTGATGTTATAAGCTTGTGCCCCTGCCTGGCTTGTTATTGCTACTTTTGAGATAGTGTCTCATGATATTGCCCAAGCTGTTCTCGAACTCCTAGACTAAGGTGATCTTCTCCCTCTCAGCTTTCCAAGCAGCAGGGAGTACGGGTACAGGTCTCCTCTACATGCCTTTCACTGGGATCAAGCCATTGGATTTTCTCTGGAAATTTGGTTGAGACTTCCAGTAGGCATTCAAGAAAAAACACTGCCTATCTTTCTGTTCACAACAGTAAACAGAGTAGACAATGACATTTCTTATAAATAGAACGGAATGTGTAAAATTTCGGAGAAACTAGATTCAGAACTTTGTCCCTCATTCCCTGTTTTGTCTCCGTTCAAGGATGCTTGCTGAAATGTTTTCTAAGAACAAACCCATTTGAAACCACCGTGGTACCAACTCGAAGGTTTAGATAGACTGTCAGACTGTATGAACTATTTTATGAAAGATATGTTTTTAAAAAAAGTTTAGTAACACAAATAATTTTTATTTCCTTTAAAGAAAGACCATTTTTACTTATGTGAAGATGTGTGTGTGTGTTTGTGTGTGAGTGTGTGCTCATCTATGCTGGAGTTACAGGCGTTTTATGAGCCATCGGATGCAAGTGCTGAAATCCAACTCACATCCCTTTCAAGGGCACCGGACTAAGCAGCTGAGCCATCTCGCCAGGCCCCTCCCTCTTCTCTCGCCAGGCCCCTCCCTCTTCTCTCGCCAGGCCCCTCCCTCTTCTCTCGCCAGGCCCCTCCCTCTTCTCTCGCCAGGCCCCTCCCTCTTCTCTCTTTGTTTCTCAAACCTAGAGAGTTCTATAGACAAGTACTTTACCACTGAGATATATGCCTAATCCAAGGACATTAAATTTTAATTAAAAAATGATTGCACACATCACAGTATCTGTAACATAGGGACATTTTTTCCCCTTGTTCTGGTCAACCCCGCTCGCTCCGCTTGACCCCGCTCGCTCACACTGGCTCCGCTCGCTCTGGCCAGCTCCACTCTCTCCCAGCCGCCCCCGTACGGCCCTCGCTTGTTCCAGCCGCCCCGCTCGCTCCGATCGCTCTGCTCGTTCCGGCCATCCCCGTTCGGCCCCACTCGCTCCCGACAGCCTCGCTTGCTCTGGTTGGTCTCTCCGGTCCAAGGATTCATTTCTTATTATTCTTCATAAGTACGCTGTAGCTGACTTCAGACGCACCAGAGGAGGGCGTCAGATCTTGTTATGGGTGGTTGTAAGCCACCATGTGGTTGCTGGGATTTGAACTTATCACCTTCGGAAGAGCAGTCGGGTTCTCTAACCCGCTGAGCCATCTCAGCAGCCCGGGACATTTTTTAAAAAGTATATAATATATGTGAAGTAAGTACACCTCCTCCTTCCCTGTATCCTTTCATGGGAGTTGTTTTTTGTTTTTTGTTTTTTGTTTTTTGTTTTTTGTTTTTTTTCTGCAACAAGATTTCTCAGTATAGCCCTGGCTATCGAACCCACTCTGTAGGCCAGGCTGGCCTGGAACTCAGAAATCCATCTACCTCTGCCTCCCACCTGTTGGGATTAGCTAGGTGGTTGGTCGTGGTGCATACTTTTGATCCCAGCATTTGGGAGGCAGAGGCAGGCGGATCTCTGAGGTTGAGGCCAGCCTGGTTTACAGAGCAAGTTCTAGGACAGTCAGGGCTAGACAGAGAAATGCTGTCTCAAACAAAACAAAACAAAAACAAAAACAAAAACAAACAAACAAAAAGTGTTCACCACCATACCTGAAAAGAATAATAGGTAAACTATATATAGCAAATAATAGTAAACTATATATACCAATTTAAAAGACTATGCACACATAAAAAAAAAATAAAAAGACTGGACATTTTTTTTTTTCTTTTGATTTTTTGAGACAGGGTTTCTCTATATAGCCCCAGCTGTCCTGGAACTCACTCTGTAGACCAGGCTGGCCTCGAACTCAGAAATCCACCTGCCTCTGCCTCCCGAGTGCTGGGATTAAAGGTGTGTGCCACCACGCCCGGCTAAGACTGGACATTCTTAACACTGACTATTTGTCCCCAAATGGTATGCTTGGGAGCAACTTAGATTTTCTTATTTTATAAATATAATTTTCTATATTTTCAAAATTAAAAAGAGTAACTACTTAGGATCTATTTTTGAAGAGCCACTTAGGACAGATACTTGATTTTCTTTCTTTGTGGGGTAGTGGTAGGGTAGATCAGACTTGGTCAGTACATGGTTTACTCAAGAGGTAAGCACAATTTCTTACCATAGTGGTCATATTGCAAACATTATAAATGATCTTTTTGAAATAGTGGAGTTTTAAATTTTTGTATTTTTTAGATTAATTTTAAATAAATTAATAAATTATATATTAACTTATTAGATAAAAATCATCCTATTATGCTGACCTCGTGAATATAAACATCATACGGGTAGATTAAGGGGGCTACTGAAACACATGCCCAATCCCAGATTCTTGTGGTGAACTTGTATAATGGCCATTCTGAAGCCGTGACTCTAAACTTTTTTTTTTAATGTTGGACAGTACATAAAAATTACTGTCCATCATTTAAAAAAAATTACTATGACAAGTTGAAGCTAGAAAAACAGCTTTTGTCTTCAGGTGCCTATTGCTGCAATAAAACACTTTGACCAGAAGCGACTTGGAGAAAAATAGGTTTATTAGGTTACATATCCCAAGACACAGTCCCCCGGGGGAAGCCAAGACAGGAACTCAAACCAGACAGGAACCTGGAGGCAGGAGCTGCTGCAGAGGCCGTGAGGGTGCTGCTCACTGCCTGCTCAGCCTGCTTGCTTCTAGAACTCACCACCCACAATGGGCTGGGCCCTCCCACATCAGTTACAAATTAGGACAGTGCCCTACAGGCTTGCCTTAGGAGTGCCTACAGGCCACTCTTACTGAAGCTTTTATTAAATGGAGGTTCTCTCCTATAGTGGAATTTTCAGTGCAAGAGTGGTTACTTCATCCAGCTTTCTATTGACTGGTAGGTCTCAAAGAAACTCAGGACAGACGGCTGAGGTGCCGATTTAACGTGACACGGAGGACTCTGGCTGCAGGTCTCCCTCAGGCCCTACTCACAAGTGGCTGTTACAGAGTCATCCTGGGTGGCATGAGGCACCCCCTATCCTAAACCTCTCCAGTCCCAGGCTTCACTTCTCTCTTCTCCTGTGGAGCCTAGCTATTTTATTTTGGCTGTGCACCCTCCTGCTTCTCTTGGCTTCTCTTGGCTCCTAGTTCCTCTCTTGGCTTCCTCTCTCTCCTCTCCTCTCTTCCTGTCTTGCTGTCCCATGTCTCGTTCTTCTGGCCACACTCAGTCTGGACTTTCTAGATGCCTCTGGCTGTGCTCTCCCTCATACCTACAATAAAACTTTGTCCTTAACCATACCTTGGAATAGTCCTGTCTCATCTTTCATTCATTTATGAATTCCCAAAGACAAAGCCCTCTGTGCTCTCCAAAATTTTCTGAGCCTGTGTTGGAAACAGACTGGTAAAGTTTATCTTATGTCCCAGAGCTATCCCAGAGTGGTTCTGGGCCACCCCAACAGAATATATTTCCTTATATTTGTCTCTAGGAATTCTGTCTTATTCTTCTAATTCAATCAGCTTGTGGCTATATAGAAGAGAGTAACTATTTAAATGCATGTGTGTATTTTCATTGAGACATAACGTAGTAATAGTAGATTGCATCTGTGTTAAGTAGCTATGTTTTGACAGGTGTATACATCCATGAAAGTCACCACAATAAAAAAATACCCAATATTTGCATTGCTACTGAAAGTCCCCCCTGTCCCTTTGCATGATATTCCTAGGTGATCTCTGTGTTCTGACAAGGGCCACTCTGCTGTCGGTCACCACAGGTTAGTTTGCATGTCTAGAATTTCACAGTTATATAAATGAAATTCTAAAAGTGCATATTATAATGTACTTTTATTTTAAAGTTACTTGTAATTTCAAAATTACTTTTCCTTTCACTTTGGAAAGCTGTTTTGTACCGTCCGCTTTTTATGGAGGCGTCATAAAGGATGTTTCAGAATGAGCCGAAGCCATTCCATAAATATGACTGTTAAGTAGATAAGGAGACTGTACTTGGGCCAGTTCAGAAGTAGACTTGGACTCTAACCCTTGAGGCTTACCATGAGCTTAACACTGCATAAACGGTACAGTGTTGCCAGTTACCATTTCAAGTTAGTCCAGAGACTCTGGAGTTAGAATAGTTTGTCTTTTTTTCTCTTTTTTGTCTTAACACACTTTCTTAATTTTTTTCTAGGAAACACAAATTGATGCTAATTGTTAATGGTTTTTCACATGATTAAAAATATTGGCATTTACAATTAAAGTGACAAAGAGATATTTATAAAAATAGTGCACCCTCCTATGGGATTTCATAGCATAGTCCCGTTTCACTCTTCCAGGGAGATGAGATCTCATTGTGAATTTTAAGTGTTGTTAGGCTGTTGTAGATTATAAATGGTGATGACATCTACAGTTTTGCCTCTTAATATAGTTCTTCAAAGTCCCAAGCCACACCTATGTTCCAGGTTGGCCTTTCTACCTAGGCCAAATTCTTTTGAGATTAAGATCTATAGTAGTAGGCAGAACACTTATTTCAGCATAGAGCAAGCTGCTGCTTCTTTGGTCAAACACTGACTTTTGCACATGACCATCCAAGGACAGGCACAGCTCAAGACAGGCTGGATTTTAAAGCTACTGAGTTTGTTTCTCAGGACACCTGACTGCCGGGCGCTAAGACCTGAGGAAGCAGGTATATATGCAGAGCGTGTATGCAGACTCTAACCTTCTGCTAGGATCAGGGACTCAGACTCTGCTGCTGTGTTTCCATGTGATTGTCAAATTGAGTTAAAATTGCCATACAGAATTTCTCAGCAAGCTCTTCCTTGCTCTGGGGTTATTTTGCATAATCAGTCCAGAGAATATTTGATATGACAGTCACACCGTTCTTAATCGTGTCTTCTAGGTAGATAAGAAGGAGGGCTTTGGGTTTTTTCAGGGTCGGATTTAAAAATTATACATAATTCTTGGTTGGACTTTGAGTTTCTTTTCAGGAATGGGTATGAACTATTTGAGAAAGGCAGAAGTAACTAAATATTCACTTGGTATTGCCTTCCGGATGGTATATGTACTGTTGCTTTGAAACTTGAGGCTTTCCTCCCAGTGATGTCTCTTAAAGTCTATAATTATATTGTGGATAAGCACAACTCTTTTCTTTTTTTTCCTGAAGAGCTTCTATGGTTATGTTTTTAAAAATGCTGAGAACTGGCAGTGCTGGGCCGTGGTGTTGAGTCTGGGCATCTAGGAGTGAGAGAGAATCTTCATTGTAATAAATTCTTTATTTGCATTTGGCTTCTCTAAGTCTTGAAAAGCCAGGATTAATAGGAGATAGATTTCACCGTTGCATTGACTTGGGAACAGCAATTTATGTGGTTTTTTTTCTTTTTTTTGAAAGAGTTTCCTTTTAAACAGTTTTTGTGTGAGCATGTCACCTTTCACCCTGGTGCATCAGGTTGTTTTCTTGCTAAAGCAGAAATTGAGCAGTTCCCAGCCCACATAAGGCTGAGCGGGTCTTGAGTGGTGTATGTCAGGCATATCAAGGAACCTTGGAAAGTGATACAGCTGGCAATTTGAATAGGTCCTAGTGTGGAAGAATGGAGGTCTTGTTCCTTCTCAAAGCAGAGGAGCCTTTCAGAAGTGACGCATGCTCTTATGTGATGAAGTTAGGACTCACCTGCTCTGCTTTGGGAAGCCCTCAGACATTTAAAGCATTTCTGTATGAATTACAGTGTCGAGTTACTCTGTGGCTCTTCTTAGGGAGACCAACACATTATGACCAGCTAACCCTGGAAAGTGATTCACCATAGAAAAATGTCACACAGTTTAAAAAACGTAACCAAACCAAGCCAAGCCGTCCTCTGGGCTTTCTTTGGAAGCCAAATTGCTTTTCCTATGTCATGCCCAGACTTCAACAAAGGCTGGATCCTCGTGCAGCTCCCCTAATAATGAACGAGCCAGTCTCTCAATTGTGTTCTTGTGGAGCTGGGGGTGGGGGTGGGGGAATAACATCCCTTTATGATCCCCAGTTTAGATCAGCTTACCACCCAAAGCATGATATTTGATGACCCTTATTAGGTTACTTTGAGTAGCTACAAATGTTGTTCGCGGTGTAGCCTTATCAAGCCTTTTGAAAAAGTTCACATCCTCATGGAGCACGGTCCCTGCTGGAAAGGGTTCTGGTGCTGGGACCCTGGTAACAGGAGTCTGTGAGATCGGTAGCATTCGGACCACAAAGGTGCTGAGAACACTCACATTTTCGGCTAGCAAGTGTGCTGCTGATGAGGACTGGGCTTGTTTTTTCCTTTTTAGTGTTGAATTTTAATCTCAAACTTAGTGTTTCTGGGTCTGAATTCTTTTTTTTTTTTTTTTTTTTTTTTTTTTGGTTTTTCGAGACAGGGTTTCTCTGTGTAGCCCTGGCTGTCCTGGAACTCACTCTGTAGACCAGGCTGGCCTTGAACTCAGAAATCCGCCTGCCTCTGCCTCCCAAGTGCTGGGATTAAAGGCGTGCGCCACCACGCCCGGCCCTGGGTCTGAATTCTTAAAAGAGTGGAAGATTATGGCTGTTTCTGATTCTGTCCTCAAAAAAAAAAAATCAAGGTTTCTATTTTTTCCTCTCTGGATGCAGTTCTCCCCAGCAACGCACAGAAGAGTGGAAAAGTCCAGCTAACCACGAGAGGCAAATGGTGCAAAGATGCTTTCTATTGTTTAAGCCTCATTTATAAAGTAGGAAGCTGGTTTGTTTCTTTCAAAAGTCCCTCTTTTAAAAAAATTAATCTTATTTTATGTCCATTGGTGTGAGGGTGTCAGATCCCTGGAACTGGAGTTACAGACAGTTGTGAGCTGCCATGCGGGTACTGGGAATTGAACCTGGGTCCTCTAGAAGAGCAGTCAGTACTCTTAACCACTGAGCCATGTCTTAAGCCCTCCCCCCCAAAGCCCCTCTTATTGATCCTCAGGATTTTAAATGTTCTTCTCATCAGTAAAAAAGTGTGGACATATATATACCACTTCCAAGCATCAGACTGCATGGAACAGCCTCGTGCTCTGAGCATGAGCTTCTTCTGCAGTACGGATACATTTCTTTGTAAGAGTGAGAATGAGGAGCTGGAAAGATGATGCAGTGGTTAAACACACCCAGTGCTCTTGTAGAGTACCTGGGTTCAGTTCCCAGCACACATGTGGTGGCTCACAACCACCCATAACTCCAGATCATAGGGTTGTCCATCATCTTCTGGTGTCTGTGAGCAATGAATACATGTAATGCATACATACACGATGGCAAAATAATCACACGCGTAAAAATAAGTAAACAAACAAACAAATCCAATCTTTTTTGAGCAAGAACCAGAATTAAAATGGAAACAGCATCCTTGCTTAAAAACTATTTCACCATTCACTGGATCTAGAGAAACACCCTATGGGTTTTAGAAAGACAGTTTCCTTAAGAAGCTAGAGTAGTTTGAATCATCTTGATAAATTTGAGGGTCTTTTTTCCCCCCACTTTGCCCAATCTGTTACTTAATTCCTGTTATATATAATAAAAATATTATCTTCATTCTCTAAAAAAAAAAAAAAAGGAGAATTTAGTTTAAATTATAATTGATAAAGTACAAAGAACCACTCAGGGAATTGTTTTGTAAACCTCTGTTCTGACTCATCTCATTTTACCGTTTATACAAAAGAGGCTCAGATCTCGCTCTTGAATATCATGTAGAAAGATGATTCCTTGTTTCCCTTGAGAACCTACTGCATGACTTCATCGCTCTTGGCCACACAAGAATCATGTGGCTTATTGAAAGGAACAGAGGACAAAGACTCAGACACAGTGACAATAGTCCTAGCTTTGACACTTTGCTAGTGCACTTGACCTGCTCTGTAAGTTGGCCTCTCTGACAGTCTCCTTATATACAAATTAAGAATAAGTGGGTTCACAAACATAGTAGTTTATGTAGTATAATAACAGTAATATTTATTCCTATCGTGTGTGTGTGTGTATATGTGTGTATTATATGAAATTTCATTTTAGTTCTGCTTTCCCTACAAGGGTATTTGAGAATCAGATGCAATAGTACATATCTTATCAATTAGTAAACACTTAAGCATGAGACAAATTATCTTTCTGTCAAACTTATTTTTCTTTATTGAGACAGTATCTTAAGCCTTGTCTGTCCTTGAGTTCACTATACAGCTGACTTTGAACTTTGATCCTCTTGTTAATAAATACGTGGATAGTTTCACACGGCCTCATGCATGTCCGTCCTGATTATCCTTCAAAGGAGGGAGAAAACAGAAGAAATACTTGCAGAGATAAGAGCTGAAAAAAAACACAGGTTGAAAACTCTATAGTTTCAACTTCATAGATCTGAGAAACTCAATGAGCTGCAATAAAAAGATAGAGAAAAATGATATTAAGGCATACTGTAATTAAATAACATCAAGGCATACCATAATCAAAATGTTTAAAACCATTGATAAGAGTAAAATCTTAAATAATAACCCAACGAGAAAAGGAGGTGCTTTATGTAGAAGAAGAAAGGTGACAATGAAACAGATGTGCTATTGGGGACAGTGCAGGCAGGTCATGCAGTGAAACAGCTGTGCTGTTGGGGACAGTGCAGGCAGGGCATGCAGGAGCACCATTAAGAGACAAGCAGTCGACTCAGATCTATACCCAGCAAAGACATATTCCAAACAATGATGAAACATGTGGATATAAAACCGGCTTTTAATAGTATAAGTAATGTTAAGGGAAGGCTCC
>LR749663.1:1532861-1639698 GCA_902729485.2 Mus minutoides | reverse complement strand
CCAAGAAGCAAGTTGGGGAGGAAAGGGTTTATTTGGCTTACACTTCCATACTGCTGTTCACCACCAAAGGAAGTCAGGACTGGAACTCAAGCAGATCAGAAAGCAGGAGCTGATGCAGAAGCCATGGAGGGATGTTCTTTACTGGCTTGCTTCCCTTGGCTTGCTCAGCCTGCTCTCTTATAGAACCCAAGACTGCCAGTCCAGAGATGGTCCCACCCACCAGGGGCTCTTGATCCCTAATTGAGGAAATGCCTCACAGCTAGATCTCATGGAGGCATTTTCCCAACTGAAGCTCCTTTCTCTGTGATAACCCAGCTGTGTCAAGTTGACACAAACCTAGCCAGTACAGTAGACAATGACATCTCTTATAAATAGAATGGAATGTGTAAAATTTCGGAGACACTAGATTCAGAACTTTGTCCCTCATTCCCTGTTTTGTCTCCATTCAAGGATGCTTGCTGAAATGTTTTCTAAGAACAAACCCATTTGAAACCACCTTCGTACCAACTCGAAGGTTTAGATAGACTGTCAGACTGTATGAACTATTATGAAAGATATGTTTTTTTAAAAAAGTTTAGTAACACAAATAATTTTTATTTCCTTTAAAGAAAGACCATTTTTACTTATGTGAAGATGTGTGTGTGTGTCTGTGTGTGAGTTTGTGCTCGTCTATGCTGGAGTTACAGGTGTTTTATGAGCCATCGGATGCAAGTGCTGAAATCCGACTCACATCCCTTTCAAGGGCAGCAACTGAGCAGCTAAGCCATCTCGCCAGGCCCCTCCCTCTTCTCTCTCATCTCGCCAGGCCCCTCCCTCTTCTCTCTCTTTTTGTTTTCCAAACCTAGGGAGTTCTATAGACAAGCCCTTTACCACTGAGATATATGCCTAATCCAAGGACATTACATTTTAATTAAAAAATGATTGCACATATCACAGTATCTGTAACATAGGGACATTTTTTTGCCCTTGTTCTGGTCAACCCCGCTCGCTCCACTCGACCCCGCTCGCTCCTGCCGGCTCCGCTCGCTCCGGCCAGCTCCACTCTCTCCCGTACGCCCCCCCCCACACCCGCTTGTTCCAGCCGGCCCTGCTCCGGTTGGCCCCCCACTCGTTCCGGCCGTCCCCGTTTGGCCCCACTCGCTCCGGACAGCCTTGCTCGCTCTGGTTGGTCTCTGCGGTCCAAGGATTCATTTCTTATTATTCTTCATAAGTTCCCTGTAGCTGACTTCAGACTCACCAGAGGAGGGTGTCAGATCTCATTACGGGTGGTTGTAAGCCACCATATGGTTGCTGGGATTTGAACTTATCACCTTCGGAAGAGCAGTCGGGTGCTCTAACCCGCTGAGCCATCTCACCAGCCCGGGACATTTTTTAAAAAGTATATAATGTATGTGAAGTACACCTCCTCCTTCCCTGTATCCTTTCATGGGAGGTTTTTTTTTTTTTTTTCTGCAACAAGATTTCTCAGTATAGCCCTGGCTATCGAACCCACTCTGTAGGCCAGGCTGGCCTGGAACTCAGAAATCCATCTACCTCTGCCTCCCACGTGTTGGGATTAGCTAGGTGGTTGGTCGTGGTGCATACTTTTGATCCCAGCATTTGGGAGGCAGAGGCTGGCGGATCTCTGAGGTTGAGGCCAGCCTGGTTTACAGAGCAAGTTCTAGGACAGTCAGGGCTACACAGAGAAATGCTGTCTCAAACAAAACAAAAACAAAAACAAACAAACAAAAAGTGTTCACCACCATACCTGGAAAGAATAATAGGTAAACTATATATAGCAAATAATAGTAAACTATATATACCAATTTAAAAGACTATGCACACATAAAAAAAATAAAAAGACTGGACTTTCTTAACACTGACTATTTGTCCCCAAATGGTATGCTTGGGAACAACTTAGATTTTCTTATTTTATAAATATAATTTTCTATATTTTCAAAATTAAAAAGAATAACTACTTAGGATCTATTTTTGAAGAGCCATGTAGGACAGATACTTGATTTTCTTTCTTTGTGGGATAGTGGTAGGGTAGATCAGACTTGGTCAGTACATGGTTTACTCAAGAGGTAAGCACAATTTCTTACCATAGTGGTCATATTGCAAATATTATAAATGATCTTCTTGAAATAGTGGAGTTTTTAATTTTTGTATTTTTTAGATTAATTTTAAATAAATTAATAAATTATATATTAACTTATTAGATAAAAATCATCCTATTATGCTGACCTCGTGAATATAAACATCATACAGGTAGATTAAGGTGGCTACTGAAACACATGCCCAATCCCAGATTCTTGTGGTGAACTTGTATAATGGCCATTCTGAAGCCGTGACTCTTCACTTTTTTTTTTTAATGTTGGACAGTACATAAAAATTACTGTCCATCATTTAAAAAAAATTACTATGACAAGTTGAAGCTAGAAAAACAGCTTTTGTCTTAAGGTTCCTATTGCTGCAATAAAACACTTTGACCAGAAGCGACTTGGAGAAAAATAGGTTTATTAGGTTCACATATCCCAAGACACAGTCCACTGGGGAAAGCCAAGACAGGAACTCAAACCAGACAGGAACCTGGAGGCAGGAGCTGCTGCAGAGGCTGTGAGGGTGCTGCTCACTGCCTGCTCAGCCTGCTTGCTTCTAGAACTCACCACCCACAATGGGCTGGGCCCTCCCACATCAGTTACAAATTAGGACAGTGCCCTACAGGCTTGCCTTAGGAGTGCCTACAGGCCACTCTTACTGAAGCTTTTATTAAATGGAGGTTCTCTCCTATAGTGGAATTTTCAGTGCAAGAGTGGTTACTTCATCCAACTTTCTATTGACTGGTAGGTCTCAAAGAAACTCAGGACAGACGGCTGAGGTGCCTAGTTAACGTGACATGGAGGACTCTGGCTGCAGGTCTCCCTCAGGCCCTACTCACAAGTGGCTGTTACAGAGTCATTCTGGGTGGCATGAGGCACCCCCTACCCTAAACCTCTTCAGTCCCAGGCTTCACTTCTCTCTTCTCTTGTGGAGCCTAGCTATTTTATTTTGGCTGTGCACCCTCCTGCTTCTCTTGGCTTCTCTTGGCTCCTGGTTCCTCTCTTGGCTTCCTCTCTCTCCTCTCTTCTCTTCCTGTCTTGCTCTCCCATCTCTCATTCTTCTCCTGGCCACACTCAGTCTGAACTTTCTAGATGCCTCTGGCTGTGCTCTCCCTCATACCTACAATAAAACTTTGTCCTCAACCATACCTTGGAATAGTCCTGTCTCAATTTTCATTCATTTATGAATTCCCAAAGACAAAGCCCTCTGTGCTCCCCAAAATTTTCTGAGTCTGTGTTGGAAACAGACTGGTAAAGTTTATCTTATGTCCCAGAGCTATCCCAGAGTGGTTCTGGGCCACCCCGACAGAATATATTTCCTTATATTTGTCTCTAGGAATTCTGTCTTATTCTTCTAATTCAATCAGCTTGTGGCCATATAGAAGAGAGTAACTATTTAAATGCATGTGTGTATTTTCATTGAGACATAACGTAGTAATAGTAGATTGCATCTGTGTTAAGTGGAAGATAGCTATGTTTTGACAGGCGTATACATCCATGAAAGTCACCACAATAAAAAAATACCCAATATTTGCATTGCTACTGAAAGCCCCCCCCCCCCCGTCCCTTTGCATGATATTCCTAGGTGATCTCTGTGTTCTAACAAAGGCCACTCTGCTGTCGGTCACCACAGGTTAGTTTGCATATCTAGAATTTCACAGTTATATAAATGAAATTCTAAAAGTGCATATTATAATGTACTTTTATTTTAAAGTTACTTGTAATTTCAAAATTACTTTTCCTTTCACTTTGGAAAGCTGTTTTGTACCGTCCGCTTTTTATGGAGGCGTCATAAAGGATGTTTCAGAATGAGCCGAAGCCATTCCATAAATATGACTGTTAAGTAGATAAGGAGACTGTACTTGGGCCAGTTCAGAAGTAGACTTGGACTCTAACCCTTGAGGCTTACCATGAGCTTAACACTGCATAAACGGTACAGTGTTGCCAGTTACCATTTCAAGTTAGTCCAGAGACTCTGGAGTTAGAATAGTTTGTCTTTTTTTCTCTTTTGTGTCTTAACACACTTTCTTAATTTTTTTCTAGGAAACACAAATTGATGCTAATTGTTAATGGTTTTTCACATGATTAAAAATATTGGCATTTACAATTAAAGTGACAAAGAGATATTTATAAAAATAGTGCACCCTCCTATGGGATTTCATAGCATAGTCCCGTTTCACTCTTCCAGGGAGATGAGATCTCATTGTGAATTTTAAGTGCTCTAGGCTGTTGTAGATTATAAATGGTGATGACATCTACAGTTTTGCCTCTTAATATAGTTCTTCAAAGTCCCAAGCCACACCTATGTTCCAGGTTGGCCTTTCTACCTAGGCCAAATTCTTTTGAGATTAAGATCTGTAGTAGTAGGCAGAACACTTATTTCAGCATAGAGCAAGTTGCTTCTTCTTTGGTCAAACACTGACTTTTGCACATGACCATCCAAGGACAGGCACAGCTCAAGACAGGCTGGATTTTAAAGCTACTGAGTTTGTTTCTCAGGACACCTGACTGCCGGGCGCTAAGACCTGAGGAAGCAGGTATATATGCAGAGCGTGTATGCAGACTCTAACCTTCTGCTAGGATCAGGGACTCAGACTCTGCTGCTGTGTTTCCATGTGATTGTCAAATTGAGTTAAAACTGCCATACAGAATTTCTCAGCAAGCTCTTCCTTGCTCTGGGGTTATTTTGCATAATCAGTCCAGAGAATATTTGATATGACAGTCACACCGTTCTTAATCGTGTCTTCTAGGTAGATAAGAAGGAGGGCTTTGGGTTTTTTCAGGGTCGGATTTAAAAATTATACGTAATTCTTGGTTGGACTTTGAGTTTCTTTTCAGGAATGGGTATGAACTATTTGAGAAAGGCAGAAGTAACTAAATATTCACTTGGTGTTGCCTTCCGGATGGTATATGTACTGTTGCTTTGAAACCTGAGGCTTTCCTCCCAGTGATGTCTCTTAAAGTCTATAATTGTATTGTGGATAAGCACAACTCTTTTCTTTTTTTTCCTGAAGAGCTTCTATGGTTATATTTTAAAAAATGCTGAGAACTGGCAGTGCTGGGCCGTGGTGTTGAGTCTGGGCATCTAGGAGTGAGAGAGAATCTTCATTGTAATAAATTCTTTATTTGCATTTGGCTTCTCTAAGTCTTGAAAAGCCAGGATTAATAGGAGATAAATTTCACCGTTGCATTGACTTGGGAACAGCAATTTATGTGGGTTTTTTTCTTTTTTTTGAAAGAGTTTCCTTTTAAACAGTTTTTGTGTGAGCATGTCACCTTTCACCCTGGTGCATCGGGTTGTTTTCTTGCTAAAGCAGAAATTGAGCAGTTCCCAGCCCACATAAGGCTGAGCGGGTCTTGAGTGGTGTATGTCAGGCATATCAAGGAACCTTGGAAAGTGATACAGCCGGCAGTTTGAATAGGTCCTAGTGTGGAAGAATGGAGGTCTTGTTCCTTCTCAAAGCGGAGGAGCCTTTCAGAAGTGATGCATGCTCTTATGTAATGAAGTTAGGACTCACCTGCTCTGCTTTGGGAAGCCCTCAGACATTTAAAGCATTTCTGTATGAATTACAGTGTCGAGTTACTCTGTGGCTCTTCTTAGGGAGACCAACACATTATGACCAGCTAACCCTGGAAAGTGATTCACCATAGAAAAATGTCACACAGTTTAAAAAACGTAACCAAACCAAGCCAAGCCGTCCTCGGGGCTTTCTTTGGAAGCCAAATTGCTTTTCCTATGTCATGCCCAGACTTCAACAAAGGCTGGATCCTCATGCAGCTCCCCTAATAATGAACGAGCCAGTCTCTCAATTGTGTTCTTGTGGAGCTGGGGGGGGGGCGGATAACATCCCTTTATGATCCCCGGTTTAGATCAGCTTACCACCCAAAGCATGATATTTGATGACCCTTATTAGGTTACTTTGAGTAGCTACAAATGTTGTTCGCGATGTAGCCTTATCAAGCCTTTTGAAAAAGTTCACATCCTCATGGAGCACGGTCCCTGCTGGAAAGGGTTCTGGTGCTGGGACCCTGGTAACAGGAGTCTGTGAGATCGGCAGCATTCGGACCACAAAGGTGCTGAGAACACTCACATTTTCGGCTAGCAAGTGTGCTGCTGATGAGGACTGGGCTTGTTTTTTCCTTTTTAGTGTTGAATTTTAATCTCAAACTTAGTGTTTCTGGGTCTGAATTCTTAAAAGAGTGGAAGATTATGGCTGTTTCTGATTCTGTCCTCAAAAAAAAAAAAATCAAGGTTTCTATTTTTTCCTCTCTGGATGCAGTTCTCCCCAGCAACGCACAGAAGAGTAGAAAAGTCCAGCTAACCACGAGAGGCAAATGGTGCAAAGATGCTTTCTATTGTTTAAGCCTCATTTTTATAAAGTAGGAAGCTGGTTTGTTTCTTTCAAAAGTCCCTCTTTTAAAAAAAATTAACCTTATTTTATGTCCATTGGTGTGAGGGTGTCAGATCCCTGGAACTGGAGTTACAGACAGTTGTGAGCTGCCATGTGGGTACTGGGAATTGAACCTGGGTCCTCTAGAAGAGCAGTCAGTGCTCTTAACCACTGAGCCATGTCTTAACCCCCCCCCCCAAAGTCCCTCTTATTGATCCTCAGGATTTTAAATGTTCTTCTCATCAGTAAAAAAGTGTGGACATATATATATATACCACTTCCAAGCAGCAGGCTGCATGGAACAGCCTCGTGCTCTGAGCATGAGCTTCTTCTGCAGTATGGATACATTTCTTTGTAAGAGTGAGAATGAGGAGCTGGAAAGATGACTCAGTGGTTAAACACACCCAGTGCTCTTGTAGAGTACCTGGGTTCAGTTCCCAGCACACACGTGGTGGCTCCCAACCACCCATAACTCCAGATCATAGGGTTGTCCATCATCTTCTGGTGTCTGTGAGCACTGAATACATGTAATACATACATACACGATGGCAAAATAATCACACATGTAAAAATAAGTAAACAAACAAACAAACAAACAAATCCAATCTTTTTTGAGCAAGAACCAGAATTAAAATGGAAACAGCATCCTTGCTTAAAAACTATTTCACCATTCACTGGATCTAGAGAAACACCCTAGGGGTTTTAGAAAGACAGTTTCCTTAAGAAGCTAGAGTAGTTTGAATCATCTTGATAAATTTGAGGGTCTTTTTTTCCCCCCACTTTGCCCAATCTGTTACTTAATTCCTTTTATATATAATAAAAATATTATCTTCATTCTCTAAAAAAAAAATAAAGGAGAATTTAGTTTAAATTATAATTGATAAAGTACAAAGAACCACGCAGGGAATTGTTTTGTAAACCTCTGTTCTGACTCATCTCATTTTACCGTTTATACAAAAGAGGCTCAGATCTCGCTCTTGAATATCATGTAGAAAGATGATTCCTTGTTTCCCTTGAGAACCTACTGCATGACTTCATCGCTCTTGGCCACACAAGAATCATGTGGCTTATTGAAAGGAACAGAGGACAAAGACTCAAACACAGTGACAATAGTCCTAGCTTTGACACTTTGCTAGTGCACTTGACCTGCTCTGTAAGTTGGCCTCTCTGACAGTCTCCTTATATACAAATTAAGAATAAGTGGGTTCACAAACAGTAGTTTATGTAGTATAATAACAGTAATATTTATTCCTATTGTGTGTGTGTGTGTGTGTGTGTGTATATGTGAGTATTATATGAAATTTCATTTTAGTTCTGCTTTCCCTACAAGGGTATTTGAGAATCAGATGCAATAGTACATATCTTATCAATTAGTAAACACTTAAGCATGAGACAAATTATCTTTCTGTCAAACTTATTTTTCTTTATTGAGACAGTATCTTAAGCCTTGTCTGTCCTTGAGTTCACTATACAGCTGACTTTGAACTTTGATCCTCTTGTTAATAAATACGTGGATAGTTTCACACGGCCTCATGCATGTCCGTCCTGATTATCCTTCAAAGGAGGGAGAAAACAGAAGAAATACTTGCAGAGATAAGAGCTGAAAAAAAACACAGGTTGAAAACTCTATAGTTTCAACTTCATAGATCTGAGAAACTCAATGAGCTGCAATAAAAAGATAGAGAAAAATGATATTAAGGCATACTGTAATTAAATAACATCATGGCATACCATAATCAAAATGTTTAAAACCATTGATAAGAGTAAAATCTTAAATTATAACCCAACGAGGAAAGGAGGTGCTTTATGTAGAAGAAGAAAGGTGACAATGAAACAGATGTGCTGAACCCCTGTCACGTCCGTCCAGTACGTCACTTTGTCGACACGACAACCCCTGTCACGTCCGTCCCGTACGTCCTCGTGGTAATTCTCTGTTCGTCAGCTGAGTCTAGATATGGGTCGTTTCTGTATAAGGTTTGTTACTACTTTGTACACCTATATTTTGGCCGAAAATTATCATATTCATTACAATTCCCTTCCGAGGAGGCAGATAGACTGAGACACTATGGAAACACAGGTCTGTACAAAGGGATGAAGTACGTGGTGCTACGGCGGTAACCACATACAATTGTTTATTAATATTTTTAAAGGTTATTGCTTTTTAAACTTAAATTTATTTTCATCAGACACAGCATATTAAAAGTGTTTCTATTTGATTCTGAAAGATAATTAGTTTAAAATGATAAGATATGGTATACAATTTATAGTAAAAATAGCACACAGGCCAAGAGTTGGAGAAATAGACATATACATTGAGTATTCTTTGCCTGAAATATCTGAAATCATATGTATTTCAGAACTTGTAGTTTTTTGGATATCCGGGCTGTCTAAGCAGGCTTCCTCTTGCAGCTTCCCAGCGTTTCCAATTGGAACATTTTGGATTCAGGTTTTCAGATTGGTGATACCCAACCTTCCTACCACTGTGGCGTTTTGATGCTCTTTGTGGCATGGAGTAAAACCTCTTGAGGATAAGGTGTAACACCTTTTTTTTTTTAAAAAAAAATGTATGTTTTAAAACTGAAAGTAACCACAAATTGTTATAATTAATAATCAAAAGAAATAAATTAGAATTAGAAATATTCGAGTAATTCCAGGAAAGATAAAATGAAGGGGGAATGTAACCGGTAAGAGAAACAGAAGACAGGACAGAAAAACAGAAGACAGGACAGAAAAACAGAAGACAGGACAGAAAAACAGAAGACACGATGGAAGAGACTTAGCCCAACCTTATCAGTAATCACTCAAAGGAGGAGTGAACGCAACCGAATCAAGAGCAGCTCACTCCAGGAATGGAAAACTGAACATTTTAAATCAGTAATTGCAATTCAAAATGCTAACAAGCAGAAGCCTATAATAATTTTAGAGACATAGAAAAAGTTCTATAAGTCTAACATCCATTGGTGATTACAGAAACACACACACACACACTTCAAACCTTCCAGCTAACTAGAAGAGATGAGAGATGGGAGCTTCAGGGCTGAGATCAACCTGAAAAACCCAGTATTTAAAACAAAACAAAACAAAACAAAACAAAAAAAAACACACACAGCAGAATGACAGGCAGGAGATTTGAATACTATGAAAATACTCATGCCGAATGAAAAAAGCCAGAGGAAATTATTGTTATGATTTTAAAGAATGCAAAGGAATCTACGATGACAGTGGTCACTGTCTTAGAGTTCCTATTGCTGTGATAAACACTGTGACAAAAGGCAACTTGGAAGGAAAGGGTTTAGTTGGCTTACACATCACAGCCCATCAGTGAAGGAAGTCAGGGTAGGAACTCAAGGAGAGGCCATGGAGGAACACAGCTTACTGCTTCTGCCTTCTTTGCTATAGCTCCCAGGACCACCAGCCCAAGGTTGGTACTGCCTACAGTGAGCTGGGCCCTCCCACATCAGTTGTCAATCAAGAGGCTGATAGAGGGAATCCTCAGAATTACCTGTGTAAATAGTATATTAGGTATTGATTTCTCTGTTGGGTGACCTATGTCTATTATTAGATAATGTGTAGGGACTGCTGTGGAAGGTATGAATTACTTGTTAAATATAAAGTGTGGTTATTATTTTATTTTTTATTGTTGAGATTCTAGAGTGGAGAAAGTTCCAGGGTTGTTAGTGAGTACAGCGTTCTTTAACAATGGGCGGCAGACAAGATGGCTGCGTCATAGTTTGTGGGCAAGTCCTTGCTTGTCAGAGAGAGTCAGTCTTCTGTCAGTAAGAAAACTCGAATCTGCTGTTTGGTAAAATCCTCCACTAAAGGCCTGATGCTTCTTAAAAGAATAACGTCAAAATATGTTAATTTATTATGCTTTTAGGAAAAGTGATAATAGTTTGAGAATTGTTATTTGTTATTATGACAAGCCTTTGTAATTGATTCTATATGTAAAATTTATTATATTTATATAAAATCTTTATTTTTCTTATCCATAACCTTTAAAAACCTGAGATTTTATGTGAGTTTTTAATGAATCTTTGAGAAAAATTTATGCATATGCTACATGGAAATTTCTCCCTTTGCTTTTTAATAGGGATAATTAGATTTGGATTCTATGTGTGGCAAAATATCATCGCAGGAACTCATCTCCTGAAAACATTTTTTTAAATGTAAACACTGAAAAGCTTTACTTTGGAGCCAAGTGCATTTTGAAGGTTAGAGTTTATGTTCTGACATGGCAACCCAGGGAGGATATCTGCTCACCTGGGCACTAGTTAGACTGGGGGCTCATTTGCATTCTTTTGAGTCCAGTGAATTCTGGGCTAGAACTGGGGAAGGGATTCTAAGCCAGGAAGTAATACCTCGGTTATTCCAGAGGATTCATAGGGGAATCGTGAGTCACCAATCACTATTTCCTGTGGCCTGACAGCTAGTTGGTGTGGTACTCAAGCATTCATTGTGAGGCATTTGGCATTTATAGTCAATTGCAATCTGGGCACTCACCTCCCCAGTGTATAATTTCCTGTGACTACGCAATACAGAAAACGGGAGCAAAGAACTTTTTTTTTTTCTTCAGAGCTCAGAAAAGTGTGGTAGAATAATTCACACCACTCCCCAAAGCTTAGTTAAATATTTCCATCAATTTTCTCAGTTTCTGGAAAGATCACACAGTGTGCACACTTGGGTCTAATAGGTCTGCACTGCACAGTTCGGTTCTAGGCCAGCTTTGAACAGGAAAAGATCACAGGAAGCTTGCCGAGCTGTAGGCGTGGAAGGAAGTGAATAGCAACCTGCTAAGAAGGTAGTAAGTGGAGCTGTGGGCTGGAAAATGGAGTCCGGGGAGTGGGGTGAGGGGAGCAGGAGGGATGGCGGGAGCAGAAGATAGAGAGAGAGAGTACTGGGAGAGAGAACTGGAGTCAATGGGGGGGGGCATCTCTGGGATGAGCTAGAACCTAGGGCAGTGGAATCTCCCAGGAATATATGAGAGTGGCCTTAGCTAAGAGTCCTAAGAGTGGGATATATGAACCCTGAAATGGCCATCTTCTGTAACCAGTCAAGACTTCCAGTGGAGGGATTGAGACACCAAGCCAGCTATAAAACCTTTCCACCTACAACGTGTCTTGCCTACAAGAGGTACAGGGGTAAAGATGGAGCAGAGATTGAGGAAAAGGCCAACCAATGCCTGGCCCAGCTTGAGAGAGCCCACCCTGACATAGTCAGTGATTCTCTGCTGTGTTTGCAGACAGGAACCTGGCATTCACTGTCAGCAGAAAGGCTTCGCCCAGCCACTGATAGAAACAAATGCAGAGACCATTAATGTCTTTGTCCCCTTGGCTGTGGGAATGGGGCATGTGGCCAGTGGCCTCTCATCCATGGACTCAGACTGTAATGCGCATGTGCTGATGGCCAACCTTGAGGCACTCCCAGCTCCCCAGCACAGCACCACCGCAGAGCTCCCAGGAGCTGCTCAGGACTTGCCTTCTGGGCCCAGTTTGTTCAGCCTTCCCTTGGGAAGCACCTGCACCCATACCTTCCCGGTTCAATCATTTCAAGTTTTGAAAGATTTTGACCCACTGAGCCTGGTGGCACACGCCTTTAATCCCAGCACTTGGGAGGCAGAGGCAGGCAGATTTCTGAGTTCGAGGCCAGCCTGGTCTACAAAGTGAGTTCCAAGACAGCCAGGGCTACACAAAACCCTGTCTCACAAAAAAAAAGAGAGAGAGAGAGAGAGAGAGAGAGAGAGAGAGAGAGAGAGAGAGAGAGAGAGAGAAAGAGAGAGAAAGAGAAAGATTTTGATCCAATAAGCTTTGCACTTTTTTTTTGGTCCCTCTTTTGTTTTATTTACAATCAGCTTCTTGGTACAAACAGGTAGGTTAATTGTTTTCGTCATCAGTAGATGAGGGGCACAGGTGAAGCCAGCAGTCGTGGAGGCGGTGGCGCATGCCTTTAATCCCAGCACTTGGGAGGCAGAGGCAAGCGGATTTCTGAGTTCGAGGTCAGCCTGGTCTACAAAGTGAGTTCCAGGACAGCCAGGGCTGCACAGAGAAACCCTGTCTCGAAAAACCAAAAAAAAAAAAAAAAAAAAAAAAAGAATTTTTGTTTTTTGTTTTGTTGTTGTGGTGGTGGTGGTGGTGTTTTTTCCAGCAGCAATGAAGAAGAAAACCCCACCATTTGTAAGAAAATATATGGAACTGCAAATTGTTATCACATTAAGCTAAATAAGCCAAACTAACAAAAACAACAGCAAAAACCCCATTTCTGTCTTGTGAAATCTAGATTAAAATTAAAAGATGAGAAAGTAGAAAGGAGGAGCTATTTGGTCAGAAGACAGGGGCTAGCATGACGGAGGCTGATGAAGAACTTTACTGAACAGTTCCCAGGTGTGTACAGCCCATCCCATTCCGGCTACTGGGAAGACAAGACTGGTCCACTTTACTGTGCGGAGCAAGCAGCGAGGTTAGGAAGGTGAGGTGAGCTTAACGGGACAGAGTGAGGTCACTACATGCAACATACCACATGCATCCTATGTCCAGGAATGGGTGAATGTGTGTGAACCGAACAACACAGAGGATGTGAATAGCTGACTAAAGGAAGCAGAGGTGGCCTGCCGTGTGTCTTGTACCTCAGCAAAATGTTAAGCGGGGAGGTACAAGAATGGGCATTAATGGTGGTCATGCGGGGCATGGTGGAATCATAAAGACAGGAGGGGAAAAGGCCTGCTATGAAGAGACTCGAGATTATTTTTTTGTTTACTTATTTTGCAGAACACTGCCAGGCTTCCATTTAGGAGATAAGTCAGTTTGAACTCAGGAGTCACTCACCCTTGTGGCTCATGGTCCTCATTCTTCACAGTGGGGCCTAAGTGGTGTTCTCAAGGTCTCCAATGTTAATCCACGCACCGAGGCAATTCTCAAGCAAGCAAAATAATTTCTTTTTAAATAGTGGAGACTTGACAAATTCAGCCTATTGACAGTAGAATTGCCTTTAAAAGAAGAGTTTCGCCGGGCGTGGTGGCGCATGCCTTTAATCCCAGCACTCGGGAGGCAGAGTCAGGCGGATTTCTGAGTTCGAGGCCAGCCTGGTCTACAAAGTGAGTTCCAGGACAGCCAGGGCTACACAGAGAAACCCTGTCTCGAAAATCAAAAAAAAAAAAAAAAAAAAAAAAAAAAAAAAAAAAAAAAGAAGAGTTTCTATAGCTGCTGCTTACAGAACAAAAGAAAAAGCCAACCTCAATTCTTTTAGAGCTGAAGGGTTGGTTCTCTGGGACCTTTTAAGCCTTTTAAATACCCAGTGTCTCAGCCCAAGGGACAGTTGTGCTGGTTAAGTAGCACAGGAAACTCGTATTTAACCAAGTAAACATTATTCCAATTCCTCTATTCAAGAGTTAGTAGACATTTCAGTTGACCCGTGGAAAGAGACTGTGATTGTGGGGAGGCCTGCTGTGAAGTGCTGTTCAGTGGGAGACTGTGGGGGAGAGAATTGGCCCCAGAAAATGCTCTCCAGGCTTTGCCTTACAGTAGGAAGGACACTCTACAGCTGCACTTCATTTCTTAGCTTCTTGTGGTTTTCACATACGGAGGTGGATTCTGGTGACACAGAGATCTTTCAATTTGAAGATAGGAAATGGCAGGAAAAGGGAAGGGCTGTGGTGGGCGATAAGAGAAGCAGAGGAGGGTGCATAGTACCAGTGGGACGGCCCCTGACCAGCAACACTGAGGGTCTGTGGACTCTGAGTCTAGGCTTTCCTCAAGGTCTTTTCCATGGATTCTCAGAAGGGTTGAACAACCCTGTTTCTTACATTTTTAGGGTAGCTTTGTTTTCTCCATTTCACCATTGCTGTCAGATCTATATTCCAGGAACTTGGGATCTGCCTTCAGTTTCCTTTGCCCTGGAGTCTTTGACAGAACAAAAGGCTCAGATCAGAGGAAGCTCTTCTGCCTTCACAAGTCAGTCCTCAGCAGCAGCGCTGTGGGAAGGGCTCCTTGGCATAGCCTGCAGGTGGCGCTGTTGAAAGGGCTCCTTGTCATAGCCTGCAGGCGGCGCTGTGGAAAGGGCTCCTTGGCATAGCTTGCAGGCTTTTGGTGGAGGTTCTCTATTCCTGGCTAGCTTCTGCTAGTTTTTCTTCCTTCCCTTCAGGATAATCTCTCATTCTTTTCCTGTTATCTCCATCTGTGCCTTGTGCTGCCCACCCTAAACCACACCCTGAACACACAAGCTAGGTAAACCTCTTCCTAGATTTATTCTCTCCAAGGACAGAGGGGACCCTAGATCTCTAGCTGATCTTGTCTTCTGTGTTTCCAGGACCTTAAGGCAACAGAAGACTAAGCAGAATGTAATATTTCAGTAAATTCTGCCATAATAGTAACTTGGAATTGCTGGCAATTGAAGTACTTGAAGTTTTCTAGTGCCTTGGAAATGTCCCCTGTTCAAAAAGAGATGGCCAAGAGGTCATCTTTATATTTTGTTGGTTATTTTAGTTTGCCTGCTTCCCTTGCCCTTCCATCTGCTCCCCTCTCCCATCCTTCTCACTCTTCCCCCATTTCCTTTCCCTGGATGACTGGAACCCAGAGCCTCATGAGCAGCAAGACCCCCCCCCACCCCCACCCCCACAGCACTCTGCTGTACTGCAGCCTCTTTCTTCCTTTGTGTGTGTGCATATTTGTTTGTGTGCTGGTGCCCATGTATGCATGCATGTGGAGGACTCGGGACAGCATCAGGTGTAGTTCTTCAAGTGCTGTCCAACGTGTTTTTAATCATTTAACGAGTGTGAGTGTGTGTGAGCGAGCATGCATGTTCATGTGTGAGATTGTGCACGCACACTATGTGGAAATCAGGTCAAAGGGCAAATCTGAAGAGTTGGTTCTCTCCTTCTACTATTAGTCCTGGGAACTAAACTCAGGTCCTCAAGGACTCTACTAACTGAGCCATCTGCCCAGCCCCTAACCCATTTCTTTAATTAATAGCTCCTGACTGGTGTAAGAAGTATCTTTTTTTCTGTATAAGAATTTTTTTGACATTATGAATTATTTTTTAAAGCCTGGAAAAATATAGGCACAGTGTAAGTATGTCTGTGTACTAGTCCCCAACCACACCGAATATACATTAAACCTTTTTTGCCATAAATCCTTAAAACATACCTTTTTAAAATGAGTGATAGGCCCAACCAGTCTTACCTCAGGCCTTGACCCCAGCTTCCCTCTCCAAAAACTGCTCTTCTGACCTTGTTTGTAGCTCTCATGCCCTCAGTGTTCTCACATGCATATGGTATTATAAGCAGCGCTGACAGTATTGCATTTGTATGATTTACAGTAAGTGGCGTGCTCTATGCATCCTTTAGCAGCTTCCCTTTTCCACTTATATATTTTTTGAGAAACAGATGGGATTCATCTAGTGAGCTACTAAATATTTGCTGACTCTCTACTGGTCAAACAGAAATGTAACTGTCTTAGTTACTTCTCTTGTTGTGTTACAAAAATCACTGACCAAGCCAGGTAAGGAAGAAAGGCTGTGTTCTGGGCTACAGTGTAGGAGATACAGTTCTTCATAGTAGGGAGTCATGGTGACAGAGCAAGAGGTGGCCTGTCACAGCGCATCCACATCAGGAAGGAGAGAGCAAACAGGAGGTGGGGCTGGCCTTTACAGTTTCAATGGAGGCTAGGCGATCTCTGTGGACCTCACACTCACGTCAGGGATCGTGCCTGTGCTGTCAGTAGATTTACTCGTGTGAGGAGCTCTGTATAACCGTAGGGAGGTTGGAAGCTCTTTGTAAATATTTGCCATTATGCTGTGGGTTGCTGTGGGTGGAGGAGTAGGGGAAAGGGTACTTTTGGAGGGTGGATGAGGGAAAACCTGCCTGAGCTGAGTCAGAGGACGGTTTTAGAACTCTGAGGAGGCAGAAGGAGGGAAGACGATGAAGGATCTAGGACCTCAGGAAGTGACCGTGCATCCGAGGAAGCAGTGTTGGTCCCTGATGGTTGGAGCTTTAGGGATGGTAGAAGGCACACAATTTTTCTTGTTTCAGGGCAATTTGGGGCTTTTTCTAATCCCCTTTCCCCTCAGACTGTTCAGGAAGCCCGTTTGATCTTTCCAATTGTATCAGCTGCTTTGGCAAAGCTCTAAGAGACTCAAGGAAGTTGAATATTTGAGGGAGTATAAAGATTAGGTTAAATTTCAACTGAAATTTTCTTTTTCCAAATGTTTTCTTTTTTAATCTTTCAAATATATGTTTGGGCCAGGAAGCACTTAAGATTAGAGGAGGGTGGTGGCTTTAATTGGTAAATGAATGTTTGGCTTAAGCCATAGGTGTTAAAAATGTGTGAGAGAAAAGTAGCATTGACTGTATTGAAGACATTCAAGGGGTGAGTCAAAGCCATGATTCTATGTCAAGAGTGCAGCACAGCCTGCTCACTGTAGGTCTCACGGTGAGCCTGGTGTCTCTTCAATGTCCATCTCAGGCATTCACTCTCAAGTGTGTACTTCAGTCCTGGATTTCAGGCCCTGATTCCAGGCAAGTTCCCCACTTTGTAAAGTTGTAAAGTGACTCTGAGTCGCAGTGGGGCCAAGCACGTTTCATAGAAGACAGGCTATGTCTGCTTGATAAATAAATATGAGTTGATACATTTAGAGTTTCCTCCGTGCTTTACATAGGCTGACTTCTTTTAAAATGCAAGTTCTAGTTTCACAAGAATAGACTATATAAGGCAAACTGTTGTGTAGTTATCATATAACTGTATGTTTATGTGGTTGCTATCCAGTTACATTAGGGAGGCCTATGTGTGTGCGGGGCCTAGACGCAGGAAGGGTACAAAATAGGCACTCCTCTGGAGGGATGATCACGCCTTTGGTCTTTTCTCTTTTAGCTTTATTCTAAAGGATGTTTTATTTCTTGCAACTTCATATCTGATTCTTGTTTTGAAAATATATTTCATTTTTAAATTAGCGCACAAAGGAGTGGGTTTCATTATGGCATTTTCCCACTCTCTTCTAACGGCCTTCTGTCTTTCCCCTCTTCCACTCTCCCACTGTCTCCTCCTTCCTTACCAGTCCCATTCTGATTTCACATCACACATACTCTGTTCACCTCCCAACCTGCCTTAATCATCCTCTTTTTTCCCTCTTAGCATCTCTTTTCTACTTTCATAGCTTTTTCTCTATATATGCATGTTTAAAAATGAAAATATAAGGTTTGCTTATGAGAGAAAACATAGCATTTTTTTTCTTCCCAAGTCTGGCTTATTTCACTTGCTATAATAATTTCTGGCTGCATACATTTTCTTGCAAGTGACAGTGATTTCCTTTATCTTCAAAAGCCTTGCTGAAATATCAGAGGCAGGAACTACATCACAGAGTGGTGTGGATGAAACAGGGATACACACAGGGCACCGAAGATGTAAGTGTCACATTTAGTATTTTAATCACTGTATTTTGCATTGTAAGAAATGCCAGTGTCCTTTACAACATTCATATACAGATAATAGCTTTATATATAATAGCGCCCGTTATCAGTATTTGAAACATGTATCCAGACTTCTCCCATTCACTGTCTGATAGGCACAGCTGCCTCTGCTCTTAGTGGTCTAAAAGGGTACAGGAAGTGTATAAGGAAGAGAAAGCTCCTTTCCACCATGCACGGGTCCACCTACATTTCTTCTCGAGAAGCACTTCCTGTCTTTTCTTTTTCCTTTGTAATTATTGTTGTGCCAACATTAAATAAACGTTACGTGGTAACAGCCGTTAAGTTAGGAAATTAAGACTTGGGTTTGAATTTCAGTTTCATCATGTCATTGGAGTGTCTTGAAGAGGGCTAGGGAGATGGCTTAGTGGTTCAGAGCACTGGCTGCTTTTCCAGAGGTACTGAGTTCAATTCCCACCACCCACATGGTGGCTCACAACGATCTGTAATGGGATCCAATGTCATCTTCTTACATGTAGGCATACGTGCAGGCAGAGCACTCTTATACAGAAAAATGCATAAATAAATGAGCCTTTCAGAGAGAAGAGGAGGCAGAGGCAGAGGCAGAGGCAGAGGCAGAGGCAGAGGCAGAGGCAGAGGAGTCCTCTTGAAGCAAGCCATAGGCTTCTGGAGCTTACCTCTAGTATATACCTCTATAGAAACAGGTTACAAAAATAACAGCATGGGTGATTAAAGTATTTGAACAGTACTTGGCATTCCATATTCAAATCTACAATTATTTCCCAAAATGTGTTTTATAGCTGCTCGGTCCCGGCCGGGTCCACTCAGGAGCATGGTTACGTGTGGCTGTGTATCTCGGGCCTCTTACTTTAATTCTCTGAGCTGTCATGCAGCGCACTCACTGTTTCAGTTTTACTCTGACGGGGCTCTGGAGAAACCAGCCTAGTGGCCCTGAAGAGTAGCTCGCCTTCTGATGGCTTACTGTCAGTGGTTAGCGTGCAACTCTAAATCCTTGTAACTTTTTAAAAATTTTTTTTCTTTTGTTTTTGAGATTAATTATATCCTTTCCCTCTTCCCTTTCCTCCCTGAAAAGTCTACCATATATTCAACCATATATTCTATCATATACCTAACACTGGAGGGTCAGAGATAGGCAGGTCCCTGGGTATTGCTCTCAATAAGGGTAGCTGAATGAGTGAGCTCTAGGTTCAGGGAGAGAGCTTGCCTCAGAATTAACATGGAGAGTGTCTAGGAAGTCACCTCATATTGACCTCTGGCCTCCACATGCAAATGCACACAAAATTACACACACAGTAACACACAAACCCATATGTATATGAACCAATGCTTGTATGTGCATACAGGCACATACAAGAGATCATATCTTCAGCTGGTTGTAGACATGCACAACTGTAATTCCGGGGTAGAGGTAGAGGAATTTTTGAGTTTGAGATCAGCCTGACCTATACAAGGAGACCCTATCTTAGCTTATCACACTTCAAATGTATATCTTAAAGGTCATTCTATTTATGTTTGAAAGTAAATTTATGACTTTCTACATTTCGTTGTAGAAAATATGAATAATCTATATTCCGTTTTTTTTATTTTTAACGGATACCCATTTTACTAAAGATTATATAATGTACGATTATAAAACGAACTAACACCCGTTTATTTTAATAATATATACTAATTGTTTAATGTATTTTAGTTTATCCAAGACGATTCGTAGTTCTCCCAGCTTTATATGAACCATTTCCAATCCAAAGCCATCAGCACAATTAATTTGCAGCCTTAAATCTCTAGGCAAGTGGTAGAGATCATTTTGAATAAGGCGTGCAAGATTATCAAAACCGTATTGATTCACCACTGGAATAGTAGTTTGAAAAATTAGGAAGTTATGCAAGCTATCCTACTAATTGATTTCTTTCAACACAAGATAAATGTGCCTATAAAGAGTCATAACTGTCAGACATGGTGGCACACACACCTTTAATCCTAGCACTCAGAGGCAGAAGCAGATGGAGATCCGAGTTCAAGGCCAGCCTGGTCTACAGAGTGAATTATCTAGGACAGCCAGGGCTACACAGAGAAACACTGTCTCAAACAAACAAAACCAAACTTATAACTGTAGAAAAGCTTCTAAAAGTGGGAACTTAATAAAATAGATGTTTAAGTGTGGGATGTAAAGAACTCTCCTGAGTCAATAGGCTGACTCAGTTGGATCTGAGAAAATATAAAGATATTAGGTAGTATTTCTGTACAGTAAGATGGGTATAATTTAAATTTTCTGTGTGTATTTTATACAAGCAACAACATTTTTTCATTTTTATTTATGCATGCCCCTGCTTGTTTGTATGTGAACCATATGTGTGCAGTACTTGCAGAGGCCAGAAGAGGGTGGTAGGTCCTCTGGAACTGTAGTTATAGGCAGATGTGAGCCACTTGATGTGGGAACTGAGAATTGAACCTAGGGCTTCTGCAAGAGCAGCTAATGCTCTTAAACATTGGATCCACTTCTTACTTTCTTATAGCCTAATTTTTTTACTCTTCCCTTTTTAGTTTGCCTTCCCTGTTCTGAGAAGGGCTCCACTAATCTGGAGTGGCCTTTCACAGGGGAAGGGGAGGAATGTGGCTATGGTCAGATTATTTTGAAGGTGAACATTTCAGGCATGAATTCATCTCTGCATGAGCAGACGCTAACCCTTTTGTGGCTATTGTGCATGTCATTAAGTCCAAATGCTATACTTCCCCTAAACTGAAATACTCAGCTCAAATGTAAATGAAAATCATACAGTCTGTTCAGAAGCTCATGTCTTATAGAAGCACAGGGTGTGGAAACCGAGCCTCTCCCACACCTGCCCCCCCCCCCCATGCTAAGTCTGTTATTGTTTCCTGACTTGATCTGGATGTGTCACCAGGTGACCTAATGTTTGTTCCTTGTCAGAAAGACTTTCTGGGTGACTTCTTGCAGACTGNTTTCATTTAAATACTGAAAGATGTAAAGCAACATCTTTTATACTTATTAGATATAAGGCAAAAAAAATAAAAATTGCCTATGGGTAAAATGATTTCTAATATATTACATGCTAATATTTTGCTTGATTGTGGGCAAATAAAATTATTATATATGATTAACAAATTACATAAAATCAAATAGGTTCTGCTAAGCATCAAGCCCCAGCTTTATATGAACCATTTCCAATCCAAAGCCATCAGCACAATTAATTTGCAGCCTTAAATCTCTAGGCAAGTGGTAGAGATCATTTTGAATAAGGCGTGCAAGATTATCAAAACCGTATTGATTCACCACTGGAATAGTAGTTTGAAAAATTAGGAAGTTATGCAAGCTATCCTACTATTTGATTTCTTTCAACACAAGATAAATGTGCCTATAAAGAGTCATAACTGTCAGACATGGTGGCACACACACCTTTAATCCTAGCACTCAGAGGCAGAAGCAGATGGAGATCCGAGTTCAAGGCCAGCCTGGTCTACAGAGTGAATTATCTAGGACAGCCAGGGCTACACAGAGAAACACTGTCTCAAACAAACAAAACCAAACTTATAACTGTAGAAAAGCTTCTAAAAGTGGGAACTTAATAAAATAGATGCTTAAGTGTGGGATGTAAAGAACTCTCCTGAGTCAATAGGCTGACTCAGTTGGATCTGAGAAAATATAAAGATATTAGGTAGTATTTCTGTACAGTAAGATGGGTATAATTTAAATTTTCTGTGTGTATTTTATACAAGTAACAACATTTTTTCATTTTTATTTATGCATGCCCCTGCTTGTTTGTATGTGAACCATATGTGTGCAGTACTTGCAGAGGCCAGAAGAGGGTGGTAGGTCCCCTGGAACTGTAGTTATAGGCAGATGTGAGCCACTTGATGTGGGAACTGAGAATTGAACCTAGAGCTTCTGCAAGAGCAGCTAATGCTCTTAAACATTGGATCCACTTCTTACTTTCTTATAGCCTAATTTTTTTACTCTTCCCTTTTTAGTTTGCCTTCCCTGTTCTGAGAAGGGCTCCACTAATCTGGAGTGGCCTTTCACAGGGGAAGGGGAGGAATGTGGCTATGGTCAGACTATTTTGAAGGTGAACATTTCAGGCATGAATTCATCTCTGCATGAGCAGACGCTAACCCTTTTGTGGCTATTGTGCATGTCATTAAGTCCAAATGCTATACTTCCCCTAAACTGAAATACTCAGCTCAAATATAAATGAAAATCATACAGTCTGTTCAGAAGCTCATGTCTTATAGAAGCACAGGGTGTGGAAACCGAGCCTCTCCCACACCTGCCCCCCCCCCCCATGCTAAGTCTGTTATTGTTTCCTGACTTGATCTGGATGTGTCACCAGGTGACCTAATGTTTGTTCCTTGTCAGAAAGACTTTCTGGGTGACTTCTTGCAGACTGTGCTTCCTGTGTGCCTCAGGCGCATTACCAAATATTTCACGGGAGCTAATTTTTTTTTTTTTTTGTAATATGTTCTTTCTAGATATAAAGACTTGAAGTAGTCCTTCCAGTCTAAAGATGGAAAACAGTACCACCACCATTTCTCGGGAGGAGCTTGAAGAGCTACAAGAAGCATTTAATAAAATAGGTAAGTTTAAGGAAGCTGTGGTATCTGGTTCTGCTTGCTGACTGGCTTCAGGGATGGGGCAGCGGTCTTGTCTCCTGCTGCCTCTGAGCTCTCCTCTGGCCTCAGCTTTCCTCAGCACTCAGCTCTCCATAGGCAGGGCTCAACTCTCCACAGGGTTCAGCTCTCCTCAGGGCTCAGCTCTCCACAGGCAGGGCTCAGGTAGGGCTCAGGCCTCAGCTCTCCTCAGGGCTCAGCTCTCCTCAGCTCTCTACAAGCAGGGCTCAGGTAGGGCTCAGGCCTCAGCTCTCCTCAGGGCTCAGCTCTCCTCAGGCAGGGCTCAAGTAGGGCTCAGCTCTCCTCAGGGTTCAGCTCTCCTCAGGCAGGGCTCAGCTCTCCACAGGGTTCAGCTCTCCTCAGGGTGTTTCCCTTTCTTTTTCTACCCAGGTTTCACTTAATTCTTTCTGAAAGATAAGCTTGCATTTCTAGGTGAATTGGACTTTAGTTCTTGATCACTATGCACAGAGGACAATCTAGGTTAATGAATGACAGTGTAACTGAATGCACTTTGCATGGTATGCTTGTTACAGAAAATACAAAAACGTTTCCTTGTGTATGAACTGAACTCTGTCTCATGCCTTAGTCACCAACAGAAGTACTCTCTGACTCAATACAGAACCTTTAAAAAAAATCCGTACTATTCTTTTCAAAGACTGTGTTTCTCCCCCCCCCCCCATGCCCCCTTCGCTCTCTAAAATCTCCCATTTCAATTTGACATTATCGGCTTAGCAGCTTTCTGCTTTCCTCTTCTAAAACATTTTCCTCACTTTTTGTTAAATTGGTTTTACACTTTCCTATTTAAAAACTTTGCTAAACAAGGAGAATATGGACCCTCCCTCCCTCCCTCCTTTCCTTCCTTCCTTCCTTCCTTCCTTCCTTCCTTCCTTCCTTCCTTTCTTCCTTCCTTCCTTCCTTCCTCCATCCCTCCCACCCTCCCACCCTCCCACCCTCCCACCCTCCCTCCTCCCCTCCCTCCCTCCAGTTTGTAAATGTATGCGGATTACAAGTGAACTCTGAACCCTGCGCTCAGTCAGCAGACACTGAACCTGGAGCTCACCGTCCCTGTCCATCCTTCCTCAGCAGAGTTCTTGGGGAACAAACCTCTGCTTGGAAAGCAAGAGATGGTGGAGCAGGGAGGTTGTGGCCACAGATGGCCTCACACCTGGGCATCTCGCCAGCCTCCTGAGCAATGACCAAAACTCCCCTAGGGCTAACCTTACAGTGTGATGATGATAATAATAATAATTATTATTAATTATTGTCATTTTTAAAAATGTAACTTGTCTTTTAAAAGTAACCCACAAATCACCATTGTGTAAACGAGCACTGGTAAGACTTACTGGGCCTTCCTCTTGGGACTGGAGAGGGGAGTGGACGTGTTCCCCTTTGTCACTGTAACATCACGTGAATGTGGCATGATTTGCAGAAAGCCATCAGCAATAAATGTTTTAGAATATTGTCTGCCGTGCTCAGCATTTTTTTTTTTCGAAGCCAAGAATTGGGGAGTTGTTGAAACGTTCTCTCTTAGGTGCTCGGAACCAGGTAATAAAGTGGTTCTGCCAACTCTCGCCCTAGTCACTGTCCAGGTGCCTGGAAGGAGAGAGACCCTCTCTGGGTCTCAGTGAAATGAGTTAGCAGTCTGTTTTCTTTGTCGAGCGTGCCAACTTTAATCTTTCAGACTCACGGAAACATAATCTTGCAATATTTAATTAATGGTATTTTGAACAGACAGTCCACTGATGGGACAATTTTGACAGCAAGATCGTTTGCTCTTTGAGGGAGCCACTAACGCTGGCAGAACGTGGCCTTGCTGGCTTTTTACGAGAGAAAGGGGGATTCTTCAGCTCAGGAAGCACAGACAACTCTTCCAGAGGCAGAACACACCATGCAGCCTTACTGGAGGGGGTATTTTGAGGTCACTGTGGAAAGTAGGCAGTTAAAAAAAATATGTCTGCCCTGTTTTCCTTTTTAAAACCGGGTTAAAACAAACCAGAACATTCTGTTCATCTTGAGTGCCCAGTTCAGTGGGAGCAAGTCCTTTCACTTACTCGGGACCACCATCCTTTCCCACGAGTCTCCTTCATCTTGTCGCACTAGAACTCCACATCTGTTAAACAGCTGCTCCCAGGTCCCTCTTCCCCAGCCCCTGGAAACCACCATTGTCCTTTCGGACTGAATCTTCCTCTTGTAGGGACCTTGCACAAGTGGAGTTATCCAGTAGCTGTGCCTTTATGATGTAGCGTGTGTCACAACTGCCTTTCCTTTTAAAGCCTGAATAGTCTTCTATTTTGTGTACAACAACAGCGTCTGTACACCCGTGCTCTCGTTGGTAGCCTTTCGAGTTCCTGGTTGTTTTGAATCATGTTGTTGTGAACTCAGGTGCACAAATAACTGCTCGAGTTCCATGGTCAGTTCTGGGTGTGCTCCAGATGTGGACTTACAGGGTGCCCTTGCATCTGCATCTGGTTGCTGGGGTACGGCTGACTCCTTCTCAATGTGGAGGTGCTCCTTTCTATCCCCACCAACATGTTACAGTTGTTCTCACTTCTGCCCATCCTTACCAACACCTGCTCTGTTGCTATAGTTTGCTTTGTAACAACCACCCTTACAGGTTACAAGCAGAATTTCGTTGTAGTTTTGTGTTTCCCAAACGAGTACAGAGGTTGAGCAAATTTCTTACGGCGCCTGGTATGCTTTCTCTAGAGAAATCTATGTTCAAGCCCTTTGCCTATCTCAAGTTGTTGTACCTTTGTCTCTGTGTAGTGATTTCAGCCTGGGGTCAAAGCTTGGGAGCTATGGGTGCGTGTGTTTACTTCTGGGACCTGAATTCCCTTTCATTAGTGGGTTTGTGGGCTTTTGGGCCAGTACCCGTTTCTGTTACTATGGCTCTGTAGTGTAGTTTGAGGTAAGCTATTGTAAGGCTCCTTTTCTTTAGGACTGATCTGGATATTAAAAGTGTTTTGTGTTTCCATATGAGTTTTAAGTTTTAAGATGATTCTTTTGTGGTTCTGTAAAGAAAGTCATTGGAATTTTGATAGAGGTTGCATTGAATATGTAGAGCGTTTCTGAGTAATTCAGTCATTTTTATATTAATTCTGCCACCCATGAGCATTTCCACTATCTCGTGTCTTCAGACTCATTCTTGATTGTTTCAAGTTTTTCACTATAGATATCTTTGTCTTCTTGGTTAGGTTTATGTATTTGCACGTTCTCTCTCTCTCTCTCTATATATATATGTGTGTGTGTGTGTGTGTGTGTGTATAATACACACACATATATATATATACATATATACGTATAAAACAAAATAATTATATATATACATGTGTATATATATGTGTGTATATATATTGTGTATATATAATTATTTTATCATTTTGATGAATGGTTCCCTTTATTAATTTATAGCTATATTCTTTATCTTTTCTGAATAATTTGGTTTGAAATCTACTTTACCAGATATGGAAGTAGCTATGCCAGCTTGTATTTGATTTCTTTTGTGTTTGATAGGTTGACATTTTTTTTATCTGTCTGACTGTGGATGCATTTTTGCCAGTGAGCTATGATCTTTGGAAATAGCAAATGATTGGATTTTGGAAGGGGTGGGGAAACTTGGTTAACTAGACTGCTTTTTTGGAATTTGGAGCCATTTCCTTTTAAGGTTAAGTTTGATAATTCCTGTGAGCCAGGTGTTTCTCAGGTGTTCTTTCTCTCTCTCCCCCCCCCCCGCTCCTCCACTCTCCCTCTCATTCCCCCTTCTCCCTCTTCCTACCCTCTCTCTCTTTTTGTCCTATTAGTATTAGGGATTACTGTGTTGGGCTCCACAGAGTCCTTCCTAGTTCTCTTTTGTTATCTGTAGCTCTCACTAAGTTTCTCTTTCTGTGCTCAGCCCTCAAGACAGAGCTTCTCTGTGTAGCCCTGGCTGACCTGGAACTCACTCTGTAGACCAGACTGGCCATGTACTCAGACCCACCTGCCTCTGCCTACGACTGCTGGGATTAAAGGCATGTACTACTGCTAGGCTCCTCTTTTCTCTCTTTGCACAGCATCCCTTTAAGTGTTTTCTGCACTGCTGGGTTGATGGTCAGTGGACTGACTGTCTTAGTTGGTGCTTGTCTTGAGAGGTCCTCATTTCTGCATCAATTTTCATTGATAGATAGCTCTGCTGGAGATAGCATCCTTAGTTGGCAGTGATTTACTTTACAGACTTGAAATATGATATTTTATGCTTCCTAGCTTTTAGGGGCACAGTAAGAAATGTCATGTTATTCTGATGTGTTTTTTTAATAGATGAGTTGTTACTTTTTCCTTACAGATTTTAATATTTTAATTTTAACATCTTGGCTGAAATCTATCAAGGAGACATTTTTCTATCATCCCGCGTCTTTGGGGGTTCTCAATGTCTCTTGTGATTGGATGTCCATTTCTTTCTATAGACTTAGGGAATTGCTAGTTACAATTTTGTTGATAGATTCTTTCTTTAATTCTTATCTGAGCTCTACTCTGTGGATTATTAGGTTTACTCTTTAATCTTATCTTAGAGTTCTTCGACATATGGTCATCCTCTCTCCCTCTCTGCATTTGTTAATGTTTGACTGTCATACTTTATTGATATCATTATCTATTCCTGGTTTTCTTTCTTCTGCATGGTTGAGTCTATTGCCAATGGGTACTTTATGCTACATTTTTATTTGGTTCATAAAGTTTTCAGTTTCCAGAACTTCTATTCATTTATTTTTGCGACTTTTTTTCTTTTGTTGCTTTTTTATACATATCGGTACTTTACTCTTACTTTACTGACTTGACCCTCAGCAGTGAGGGGTTTTTTCTTTATGTTCTGAATTGATTTCCTTTATTTCCTCTTCCTCCCTTCCTTCCTCCTTTTTCTCTCTCTCTCCCTCCATCCTTCCCTTCTTCCCTCCCTCCCTTCCTTTTTTCCTCTACCTGCTTGTTTATAATCCTATTTCAGATCATTGACCATTTTCTTCCCTAGTAAACTTAGGAGATTTTCACCCAACATTAATCACCCCCACTTCAGCACCTTTGAATACAGTAGTTGGGTAGTTAGGATCTTTTAGAGACACCATCTTGCCCGCCTTTAAATGTTTCTTTGTTGCTCTGACATGTGTGTTGGGTTGAAAACTCTTCTTTGTATTTGGGCATGGTTTTACTGAGCATCCTATGCCTGAGGGCTCACGATGATCTGCAGCATCAGCCAGAGAAAACAAACTGCTTTAACAACAAAAACCACACCAAGCAGTATAAGGGACAGAAATATAGTTAGAGCCCACCAGTGCGTCAGTAAGGAATAAGATAGAAAATGGCAAAACTGATGTGTAGCGTTGGATGAAGCTAATACATTACTTGGACGTGGAAATAGTAAATTAGTGAGCTAAGGGAAAAGGGGACAGGAAAAGGAAAAGCAGAAGATAAACGAAACAAGACAGGAACAAAACAAGATGAAACAAGGAGGGGAGAGGGTGCTAACAGAAAAGAGGAAAGTGCAAGAAGTGAAAATCAAATAAGAAGTGGGGGCTGTAAACGGATGTGCATGGATGTGTGTGGATGTGCACGGGATGTGCACGGCTGGAAGTCAGCTTACACTCTTCTCTCTCTCAGCCTGGAGAGGCACTGGCCACAGCTAGGATGGGCCTTCCCACTTCAGTTAAACCTTTTAGGAAACACTCTCCAAGGCACATCCAGAGATGTGTTCCCAGTTCTAAATCTAGTCAAGGTGACACGAAGATGGAGCTTCACGTATGTGCTTCTCTGGTGTAATGGTAGCACTCTGGACTCAGAAGATTGGCCCTGACAAGATTCTGTGAGAGCTGACTCCATGCCGTTGCCAGAACACTCAAGATGGCAGCTTGATCTGCTGCCAACGCAGCAGAATTGTTTTGTGCTGTCTTTGTTTGGAGTCCAGAGGTGCTCCCAGTCTCTAGGGAACCCTGCCATCTGCCCAAGGCCTCCTTAGTGAACATGAAAACATTTAGAAGTGTATTTCTAGAAGTCCAAATATAGGGGTGAAATTGCTTTAACACCTAATCCCAAAATGTTATCAAACATGATTAAATATATACAACAGTATGAGAAATATATGCAAGCAATAAATTATCAACAAGTAAAATGATTACATGTGTTTTATATGCAACAGATAGATATTATATAAGGAATGTGGGGCTGTGTGTGTGTGTGTGCGCGCGCGCACACACACGCGCGCACCTGTGCTTGATTTTTCAAGACAGGGTTTCTCTGTGTAGCCATGGTTGAACTAGAACTTGATCTGTAGACTAGGATGGCCTTGAACTCACAAAAATTCTCCTTCCTTTGCCTCCAGAGTGCTGGGACTAAAGACATGCACCATGGCTGGGCTAAAACATTTTTTTAAATTTACTTAACCTATTTTATATATGTGAATGTTTTGCTTGCATTCATGTATAAGCACCAGATGCATGCCTGGTATCCTTGAAGGTCAGAAGAGGGTATTGGATCTCCTAGAACTGGAGCTACAAATAATTGTGAGCTACCATGTGGGTGCAGGGAATTGTCTTCTGCAAGAACAACAAATGTTCTTAGCCACTGAGCCATCTTTTTAGCCCCCATTTTATAAATTTTCTCAGCATAAAGTCTGGGTGGTTATTCCATCTTGACCTTTGCTGATATATATATTTTTTTATATATCTGACACTCCTCCAAGATTATTTCCCTGAAGCATAGATTTCTGTCAGAGCTCTGTCCATACCATGCACTTAAAATACATAGGTGAGTTCTAAATCTATGAAATGAACTGTATTTAAGCATGAGTGCTTTGATTAAGTGTCTTGTACAGTATGACTATTTTAATGAGATGTCCCATGGTCTCTGGCATTTGAATACCTGGTACCCAGTAGGTGACACTGTTTGGGAAGGCTTAGGAGGTGTGGGCTTGCTAGATGACTGAAGTTGCTAGGGGTGGGCTTCAAGAGGTTAATGAGTCAGGTCACTTTTAGTACACTCTCTCTGCTTCATGCTTGTGGTTCAGGATGTGAGCCCCGGGCCTCTTGCTCCTGCCTTGATGGACTCTTAGCCCTCTGAAAGGGTCAGTCCAAATAAATTCCTTGTTCCGTAAGTTGTCTTGGCGTTTATCATAGCAACAGAGAAGTAACTAATGCCTACACAGCCTGTGTCATTCAGATTTAGGAATAAAATGCTGATTCTCACCCTTCAATACAGTTCCTCATGGTGTGGTGACCCCTAACCATGAAAGCTAGGGCCCTTCAATATAGCTCCTCATGCTGTGGTGACCCCCCCAGCCATGAAATTATTTTTGTTTCTTCTTCATAACTGTAACTTGGCTACTGTTATGAATCATAATGTAAATATCTGTATTTTCTGATGGTCTTCGATGTCCTCTATGAAAGGGTCATGTGAACCCCAAAGGGTTGAGACCCACAGGTTGAGAACTGCCAGAGAAAAGGCTCCTCCCACTTATGAAACAAACATTTAGAGTTCTGCCTTGCCTTCATTTTGACAGTTTACCATGTATCTTTACAGATATTGACAACAGTGGATATGTTAGTGACTATGAACTTCAGGACCTATTTAAGGAGGCAAGCCTTCCCCTTCCTGGGTACAAGGTGCGCGAGATTGTGGAGAAAATTTTAGTAGTTGCTGACAACAACAAAGATGGTAAAATCAGTTTTGAGGAGTTCGTGTCGGTGAGTAGTCCAATACTTTCCTAGTTATCAATCATTTTGTCCCAAGTGGGATCTCAATAGTGCCTTTGTTAGGTTTGATATGACCTGGCTGCAGAGGCAGGCAAAACATTGCCTTCGAAATGATGATGGTGATGATGTTAATAACAGATATTATTGGAAATAATTTCCACAAATCATACAACAAAGGAGAATATTGAATGAAGTCAAGTTCAGATAACAATCATTCAGGCCCTAGAATAACTGTACTTGAGTTGAATGTAATAGATTATTAGTATAATTGAATAAGATGTAAATTTTCTGGTTTTGCATTCTTTATCTATTAAGTAAATATTTGAGCCCTGGGCATTGTAAACAGTGTGATGAGTAGAAAGAGATGTGGTCCTTGCATTTCTGGCATGTCCTCATGGCAGGGAAGGCAGAATCACAGAAGTGGATAGAAACGCCGGCTGTGGTGACTGCTGTGGGAGAGCAGCACAGGCACTGTGAGCGAGCTAGGATGCTTGGGGCTGAGCTTGAAGGGGGGAAATGGAGGACCTGGGAACTCGGGAAGTCACCTCCATCTGGGAAGAAAGAAGTTAAATAGTTAAGGGGGTAGGACCATTAGAGTGGGAAGCAGTTAGAAGTGGCGGTGTGTCCTGAGACCCTGTAGTCCTCGAGATGCTGGATCTCTCAAGCAATCAGAAAGAGGGTTCGTATGGGTAGAGCTGAGGGGGTGAACAGTGGAGCAGGAATCAGGTCTTGTGGGCTGCGGAGCATTTTTTTTTTTTATCCTGACCACCAGGAGGTCACTGAAATAGGAAGAGGTGATCTGATTGGACCACAAAAGAGTCATCTTGACTCTTACATGTAGAAATTATTACTTCATTTAGCCTCGTTGCACTCTGTGGAGCTCAGGGAATGACGGGGAGGGGGAGTTTTTGTTAAGCTTCTAGATAGTCCACAAATGCTGACTTATTTACTTGAACACCTATTTATCATGAGAACATTCAGGCAGCAGTTTGCCTTCACTAGAGTATTTTAATGTCTTTATTACACAGTGATTTTGTGGGCTATAGTAGTAAAGACTTGGGCTGTACAATAGTATTGAAGATGTGTTCAGTTTCAACTCAGCTCTAATGTGTTCTTGTTGTTGTGCTACAGACGCTAGTCCATTTTGTGCGATCGGTAAAATGGCAGAGTTGCCTGTTTGTTTATACAGGCGTTGAGCACGAGAGCACCCGATTCATGCTTACGTTTGTGTCATCTCAGAGAAATGCAAACCTTGGCTGTCTTTCATGTCAGTAGAGTGTCTCAATTTTACCTATATTCCATTCCAGCTGATGCAAGAGCTAAAAAGCAAAGATATCAGCAAAACATTCCGAAAAATAATTAACAAAAGGGAGGGGATCACTGCCATTGGGGGGACGTCATCCATCTCCAGCGAGGGCACCCAGCATTCATACTCAGGTAGGTCCTCTCCTGTCTGGCCTGTCAGTCATTGATGCCTTTAGTAAACGACTTCCAGCTTAAGCTGCCGCTGTGATTCATACCATTATTCTCCATACGGCGGAGGGAGAGAAAAGCTGCAGTTAATTATACTGTGATTTAAATATATCTCGAGTTCAGCACTGCCAACATGAAAAATGCCAGAGTGACTGGATGCTTACGTTCACGTCCCCACTGTATGTGGAACCGAAGCCATCGAAAACAAAACGGATGCTGTTTGCGTTTTCGCTCTGGGTGGGTTCTGTTATGATGTCCAGAGCATTTGTAAAGGATTTTGGGGAGTGATCTCTGAGGATTAAATCCAGGGCCTCAGGCACACTTGGGGAGTGCTGTACTGTAGCTGTATACCCAAGCCTTCATCACTACTCTTTGAGTGACTTTCTCACCATGGTGACGTGCTTGGCTTGTAGAGCTGATCTTGCTTATTGTAAAGATTTTTTTTCCCTTCCATTTTTCAAGACTGATGCAGTTTTTGATCAGGCCACCAAGTGCATAGGGGATATATCACCTGATGTGCCTGATCTGATTGGATCCCTGGATCGTTTGCTCAGTTTGAAACCCAAAGTAGCATCAACTCTCTTGAAAGGCTTATGCATGTTAGGCAAGAGCCTCCTCTGGAAACACATCAACTCATGTGTGCACATATGTATGTTTGTTATTTTTTGCTTATGTTAACTATATTCAGTACTGGATTTCATTGTGATCTTCTTATGCACATGTATTCGGACCTCTCCCACTCTGGCTGGCCACCTTCTTCCCAGCCCTAACTCAATACATCTTTTATAAGCCCCAGATCACAGCAGTTATATCTATCCTTCTTAGGTAATAGAGTTTATTTCCATTGATTTCTTTTTTGCCTTTTCCCCTGATTTAAACAATTTATATGTAGATGTGTATAATTGGCCTCTCATGAGTTTTTTCTAACTCAGGTGATTTTAGTAGCAGTTTACATTCTGGGAACACTTTAACATCCAGCCAAATGCATTTTCTACTAATGTAAAATGCATGCCCTCCTTCTTGTCTACCAGGCAGCAAATCCCCTTTCTCCATCCCCGTTTTTGATGTCTTTGATCGGATCTCAGTGCTGTTCAATAGTGTTGCTCACTCTCGCTTAATAGGAACGAACAAGTATGTTCTTGTTAGTGCGATAAATGGTGTGAATGAAGTTTGCCTACTGAGACTCTCTGTTTTCAGAGGAAGAAAAAGTGGCTTTTGTTAACTGGATAAACAAAGCTCTGGAGAATGATGCAGACTGTAGCCACCTCCTACCCATGAATCCCAACGATGGCAGCCTTTTCAAGTCACTGGCAGATGGCATCCTTCTTTGGTGAGCTGAACACAGGAGCCGTGCACTCCTACTGTCCCAGCGATGGGTGTTCCCTGGACACTGCTCTCCAGAGGATGAGTTAGTCACGATTGTCCAGAAACTTACATGTTGCGTGCTCTTCAGCATCTCCCCTGGGATGTAATATTTCTCGGTGCCTTTTGTATCTGTTACCATAGCAACGCCGTGGCGCTTCAGAATTCGTCACTGCGTTGTAAAATGTTGATATGGTTTTTCTTTATGCTTCTCCATAAGAGTGCTGACTCGGGTGGGAGCATGGGGGCGGGGCGTAGAAGGAAGACACGCCTTCATTAGACTCAAATGAAGCAGTATTTCATTTCAGTTTCTGCTCTTCTCTGTTTCGCACTACACTGTGAAGAGAGAACATCTGTCTTTGTCATGTTTACCACAGATGTATGGTCACAGCATACTTCTCTTAAAAAAAAAAACACTTTAAATTCAACCTCTTTGTTTTCGTGTGTGTGTGTGTGTGTGTGTGTGTGTGTGTGTGTGTGTGTGTATGTTTTCCTTGCATGTATGTGTATGACACCCATGCTTGATGCCTGTGGAGGTCAAAAGAGGATATCAAATCCCTGAAACTACAGTTTCAAGATGCTTATGAGCCACCACCTTGTGGGTGCTGGGAGTTGAATTCTGGTCCTCTTCAAGACCAAAAAATGCTTTCAACTTCTGAGCCATCTTTCCAGTACCAAGTCCCAGCACACATCTTTATACAATGCAGTGTCTTTTTTTTTTTAATTAAAAAAATATAGTACAATTACAAAAAAAATGCATACCACAAATACCCCTAGCACCTGTGACTAACTCAGTACCTGGCATGTTGTCTTCAGGGTTGTTGTTGTTGGTGTGTGTGTGTGTGTATTTATTTAAAAAGGAAACAAAATCCCCAAACCTTCCTATAAGTATAGGAAATCAGTATCTATAAAATATACCTTAGTCTTCATTTATAATTTTTTTCTCTTCCCCCAACTTTTAGAGAATGTCTGACTATGAGCCAAAGCTACTTTCTTTTTTTTTCTTTTTTTTTTTTAGTTTCTCGAGACAGGGTTTCTCTGTATAGCCCTGGCTGTCCTGAAACTCACTTTGTAGACCAGGCTGGCCTCGAACTCAGAAATCGGCCTGCCTCTGCCTCCCGAGTGCTGGGATTAAAGGTGTGCGCCACCACGCCCTGCTCAAAGCTACTTTCTTATTTTTATATTCTGAAACATAGAGACAAAAATCCATATTTTTTCTTTTTAAAATGTCTAAATTTCTTTTTCCTTTTTGATTTTCAAGATAGTTTCCCTATGTAGCCTTGACTGTCTTGGAACTTGATACATAGACCAGGCTGGCTTCAAAGTCAGAGATCCACCTGCCTCTGCCTCCCTAGTGCTGGAATTTAAGGGTATGTGTCACCACCGTCCAGCTAAAATGTCTAAATTATTGAAGTCCTCAACCAAGGCATTTGTTCCTTCACCTTCTGAGACAACACAATTCATAGTGCATTGACTTCCATGGAAGTTGGCAGTTACAGGATTTGTTTTAGGTAGCTAATGTTAATGACCATCTGAGGAAACAGTGGAGGTTCCAATGCTTTGAGTGGAGGTGGGCCTCTGTAAGGCAGTGATGTGCACAGACAGACAGCTGTCTTAGGTTTTCTTTTTCTTTTTTTTTAAAGATTTATTTTATTTATTATATGTAAGTACACTGTAGCTGTCTTTAGACACCCCAGAAGAGGGCGCCAGATCTCGTTACGGATGGTTGTGAGCCACCATGTGGATGCTGGGATTTGAACTTATTACCTTCGGAAGAGCAGTCGGGTGCTCTTACCCGCTGAGCCATCTCACCAGCCCCATGTCTTAGGTTTTCTAATGAAGCTCCTGACATGAACAGCGGCTCAGTAAGATAGGCTCAGTAAGAAAAGGCTGTTCTTTTCTAAAGTAACCAATTGTACTTCTTGCCATGGTGAATTAAAACATTTCTAGAGAGTTTCGGCTAAATAGTTCCTGTTTTCTCTTCAGCAAAATGATCAACTTATCTGAACCAGATACAATTGATGAGAGAGCCATCAATAAGAAGAAGCTCACTCCATTCACAGTGTCGGTGAGTACCTGCCTCTTGCTGGTGCTGGGGATTTAAACACAACCTGTCATTTTAAAAAATGTGAAAACAATTTCAGTGTTTCGAATTGAAACCGAGCTACATTTTATAATAGAATCCATTAAGATTTTGATAAATCTCTTTAGTAAAAGTAATAGTACTAGTTTACATTACAGATGTTCTTTTATTGATGATCTTTGGATGCAAGTGTCCATTTGTTCCCCTTTCTTCCTCCTTTCCTTTCCTTCCTCCTTTCCTCCCCTTCCTTTCATTTTCCTTCCACCCTCCTCTCTTCTTCCTCTTTACATCATACTGTCTGCCTCCTTCGTCTTCTCCTCCTCTTTTTTTTTTCTTTCACACAGGGCATGTAGCAGGCTAGCCCAATCAAGAGATGGGGGTCAAAGAGAGCACTGTGCAGTTAGGGGCCATATTTCAGTAGTTTAGAAAGTGTTTATTCTTTCTGTGCTAATCTTTCCTTAGAGGCTAACCAGAGTCTAATTTAGAGTCCCCAATTTTCCCTTTTACACCTGCTGAGCAAATGCAGAGCAATTAATATTCACCAAGTATTTTGAAACATATGTGGGCTGAACATGGTGGTGCATGCACTTAATCCCAGGGCATGGGAGGCAGAGACAAGGGGATCTCTGTGAGTTTCAGGTCCACTGGGGATATGCAGAGAGACCCCCAACTGAAAACCAAACAGCTAAACAAACCATTGTGTGAATTATTCCCTGACTCTTCCCAGAAATTTTATAATGAGGTATATACTATGAGATCAGGAATGTGCAATTCTCGATTTTGCTAAAATTATACTGCCTTTCTTCTAAAGCAAACTGTGACAGTGATACAGGACTGATTTTGAACTTGGAAAGGTGTTCTTCTTTATTGTTGTCCTTGAGAAATGGAAAACCTGGTGCCCAGCACAGGAATTTTTTGCCCCTTCCTTGATAACAGGCCCATAATGTTGTGTCCACCCAGTAGAAATACCATTGTCAAAGAATGTTTCCAACACTGTCGCCAAAAGATTCTTTTCTCTCACATCTTGTGATAGGCTTTTCAGTCAATGAGTGTGAATACTGAAAATTTACATCTGCCTTCCTTTTTAGAAATATACAGTTTTTATGGCACTGAACATGGAATCCAGCATTTCCTGTGGTTTTCATAAACTTACTGTTGATGAACTGTTAGACTTCCTTTAACACGTCTGTGGAGTGCATTAAATAACATGAAGTATCTTGTGATTAATTCACAGTAGCTACAGAAAGGAGCTGAGGGGCTCAATATCATACAGTTTTGGTTTTAGAGACAACATTTTTCCTATGCGATTATTAGTCCAAGCCCTTAGGGTGCATGAGAGGATTGGTGTGGGGATTTTGAGAAAGCGTTACCATGGGTGTTAACTCTGTCTCGGTTGTTTAAGATTTTAGGGTCCAGAGCAGAAGATATTGTAGACAGCTACTGTTAGGATGCGGGTGCCTGCTGGAGTGTGAGGCAGGGGGAGGAGAGGTTTGAGGGTTGTCTGGGTGACACTGAGACCAACTTCAACAGACAAATGCACTACCAGTTCCTATGAGACTGTTGATTTGTTATAGAAGACAAAATTGTGGATTCCCATTCCCCACCGTATGCCAGTAGGGCCATGTGATGCCATGCTACAGAAAGCTGAATGAGGATAAATGGTTTGTGGAGGTTATAAAACTAAGGGAAATGGACAGATCAAGCAAAGAAGAATACACTTCTGTGATTTTTGTTTTTTACCAGAGTTGGGGACTGAAGACAGAGGTCGATCACTGAGCAAAAATCCCCAGCCTCAAGGCTCCTTTACGACTGTGAAAATGTCTAATCTAGAAAAGATGAGGAAGGCTTGGGAGAAGGCTCAGCTGGTAAAGCAGCTGCCTTGGAGGCATGAGGGCCTGAATTCAGTGTCCAGAATCCATATTTTTAGAAGCTAAATCTTGGTGACGAGAGCTTACTACCTGTGGTAAGAGAAGTGGAGACAGGCAGACTCTGAGGCTCCATGGTTGGTAGCTCTGCCTACCTGGTGAGGTGCAGACCAATATGAGGCTCTGTTTCATTATAAAAGTGGATGGCTCCTGAGGAATGGCACCTCAGGCTGTTCGCTGGCCTCCATATGCACACACCTACACAAACATGCACAATTGTACACATAAACACACATGTCCACATAAACATGCACACATACACAGAAAGGTGATGTGAGAGTTGGCAAGGTGGTTCAGCAGGTATCAAGTCAAATAGTCTGAGTTCCGTCCCTGGAACCCATATACTGAGCCATCAACCTGGCCATTTACTTCTTGTTCTTAAAATGTCTAGAAATTGTCTTATTCTCTACTAACCTATAGAGCAATAATGCTGGCTTTATCAAGTGCAAAGTACTGTTTACTTGGATACACATGACAACATCTCCAGTTACATGGCATGTAAGACATTTTCTGTACTTGTTTTGCAAACATCAACAAAACAAGACAACAAAAAACGTAACAACCATATAAACAATAAACCTTAAAAGCTGATATTTAATTCAGCTCATAGTGCCCTCATAGTGCCACCAAAACTTGTTGATAATACAAAGATGGATTTATAGCTTATTGAAATAAGAGGAGATCCTCATCTACAAAGTCTTAATCGTGCCTTGGACCTGGGAAGGTAAAGGCTGAATCTGAAGGTCTGAGGATGATTTAAGACGAAGAAACGGATGCGATAATCCTGATTCAGACTGGGTAAGGAGATCATCACTATATGAGACCAGTATATAGAAGCAATGGTGGCCTTTGAGCTGAGGAAGTGACAGATTCTTAGGTCATAAAAAGATCTTTTTACAAAAAAAAAAAGAAAAAAAAAAGCCAGACGGTGGTGGCACATGCCTTTAATCCCAGCACTGGAGAGGCAGAGGCAAGTGGATTTCTGAGTTCGAGGCCAGGCAGATTTCTGGGTTCGAGGCCAGCTTGGTCTACAGAGTGAGTTCCAGGGCAGCCAGGGCTACACAGAGAAACCCTGTCTCGAAAAACCAAAAAAAAAAAAAAAAAAAAAAAAAAAAAAAAAAAACAAATCTTTTTAATGGGTCTTTTAGGCCATATCTATAGAAAAGACTCTTGGGGGGGGGGGGAACAAACCGTATTAATGAAGATAGAGTACTAGCTGATTCATGCCAGTAGAGATAAGAGGAGAGGCACCCTTGTGTAGACAGTAGTGGGGTGGGGTCAGTGTCCAGACTGGGAACAGCGGTAACGTTGTGGCTCTCATGGTTACAAACAGTTCAGTGCCCTTGCATCCTTCTTTTGAACACAGCTCTGTGGTGCCAACAAATATGAAATGGGTCATTATAAAATGTAGTTTGTTGTAATCCTTGTTATCCAGCTCGTCCCCTTTGCTGGTGCCTTCTGGGGAGTCCCAAGTATTCGAGCATCCTTTATACTCTGGAAGGAAAAGCTAGGAAACTGTTAGTGGTCAAGCCTAAGTTTGCAGAGAGGCTATCTCTTTAAAATTGTATTGATTTGGCTTTGGGTATTTAAAAGCATCTGAGGCTATTAAATATTTTATAAGCTTTTGCTTACAGTATTTGCCAGGTACTGATAGCACTTCCGTATTGGAAGTGAATTACGAGGGTATAAAGATGTTGAAGGTCTTGTTCTGCTGCTACTGTGGGGAGAACTACACAGACAAGAAGGTTCATCACTATAAATGGAATCCCAGACTTTGACTTTAATCACTTCTTCTGGATCCCCAGGAGATACAATGGCTTACATGGAGCAGCAAGCTCTATTATGTCCATACATTGTAACAGGAAGCCACTGAGATACTCCACTGTAAGATCTCTACAGTGTTGTTCTTGTTACCAGCACATGAGGCAGTATTTCCTGTCCCCACTATCCAAGAGTATCTGACTTATCAGACCTGCTCGCTCATCCTAAAGTCCATCTTAGGAGTCTATGAGTTCAAAAGCTTTGCATCCTTTTTGAAAGAAATGCTTTTGAGTAGATTGAGTAGAGACTACACAGATAAAGATTGTTTGGTTTTGTTTTTTTTTAACCCAACATCAATAAACCAGTAGTGCTGAAATTTCTAGAGGAAAATACCAGTAGAATATGTTAAAAAAGGAAACACTGTATATTAATAACGTCCTTTGTTTGTGCATATGCAGCATAAGCCATGAAAATCCAGGTGGTGTCAGTTGCAGGAGACAGTGCCAGAGCCAGTTCCTGAAGCTTCCTATTACCCCACAAAGCATGTGAGCTCAACTCTCTCCTGTCCCTCCATGCCTAGCCACCTTTCCCCATCCATCCGTTTATCCAGTAAATGTTTATTGGGCATATACCTCATGCCTGAGTGCTGGAGGAAAGCCACCAGCAGCTCTGCACCAAAGCTCACATCAGCAGCTGTTAGAGGGCTCGTGCGTAGCTTCTGGCACAGGAGTTGGGGGATGGGATTCTGAGGTGGACTGTTGGGCTAGTATGAATGAGGCCCGGTGTTTAATCCCTATTGCGAACAAAAAAATAAATGAAATCATAACTGGAGGGATATAGCAAGAACAAAGCAAGTATATTAATATTGCATTGCCTTGTTTGTGTGTGGGGGGAGGGTATGAGGATTGTTTTGTCCTTTTTGTTGTCTGTTGCTTTGGTTTCTGAGAAAATATCTCATGTCACTCAACAGGCCTTGACCTTGCTTTGTAGCCAAGGCTGGCCTGGAATTCCTCTTACCTTTTGCTCCCAAGTGTTAGGTAACAGGCATGTACCACCTTGCTTGGCTGGTAATATGTAATATTTTAGAGGGAGGAGTAGGATCGGGGAGTACTGTGTACGGAGGTGATGCTGTTTTATGATGTAGGATATTTGGAGAAGGATGCAGATTAGGTGTGTGTGAGGAGAGTTTTGAAGTAGTTGGGCTCTCTGTTTGGGCTCTGGTTTTGGAAGAAAGGAGCAAGATTAAAGCTTGTTCCGGACAACCGAGACAGGAAGTGAGTAAGAAGTGGTTTTCATAGGGATGGAGGAAGAGGAAGGAAGAATGGTAAGAAAAGCCAGTCGTCTTGGACATGCGGGGCTTACGGTGCTGTTAGAACACAGCAAACATAAGCAAAGGGTTATACAGTCTTAGAGCTTGAGGAGACACAGTTCATTGCCCCGTGTACATGACAGTTAAAGCTATTGAGTTTTATTACTAGTAGCTTAGCTGTGTAAGGCTATGTTTAAAAATCTGAAAAGTTTTTGCAATCAGTTGTTAGAGATAACTTTGTGGGTATGGTTTTAGAAATATTTCCTCACTCGTGCATTTCTTTTGGCAAATCAGGAAAATCTGAACCTAGCCCTGAACTCTGCCTCAGCTATCGGCTGCACTGTGGTCAACATTGGCGCTCAGGATCTCAAGGAAGGAAAGCCCCACTTGGTTTTGGGGCTTCTCTGGCAGATCATCAAAGTGGGTCTTTTTGCTGATATTGAGATTTCCAGGAATGAAGGTGAGAACATCAAAACCATCCCCATTGCAGCTGAAGAAGCCCCATGAAGGAAGAGCTTACCTCTCTGTGTTTCCCTCTCAGCCTTGATTGCATTGCTAAAAGATGGTGAGGAGCTGGAGGAGCTGATGAAGCTTTCTCCTGAGGAACTGCTGCTACGGTGGGTCAACTACCATCTGACCAATGCCGGCTGGCGCACCATCAACAACTTCAGCCAGGACATTAAGGTGGAGATTTTTGAAAAATTACAGTGAACTTACTTAGTTTCTCTCTCTCTCTCTCTCTCTCTCTCTCTCTCTCTCTCTCTCTCTCTCCCTCCCTCCCTCCCTCCCTTCCTTCTTCCTTCTTCTTTCTTCTTTCTTCTTTCTTCTTTCTTCTTTCTTCCTTCCTCCTCCTACTCTTCTTCTTTCTTCTTTCCTCCTCCTCCTGCTCCTTCTCTTCTTCCTCCTCTTCCTCCTCTTCTTCTTCATCATTATCATTGCTGTTCATTATTATTTGTAGTGTGGGCATATGCTATAATACACATGGGGCATCCAGAAAACAAACTGTGGGAGTTGGTTCTCTTGCTACCCTGCGGGCCCTGTAGATGGAAGTTCAGGACACCAGGCTCATACAGCACACCAGGTTCGCACAGCACACCAGGTTCGCACAGCATGTACACGCCCCACTGAGCCATCACACTAGCCCAGGGTTTAGATTTCAACACTCAGAATTTCTTTTTCACAGTGAAATAAGGTTACAGGATATCAGAAATAAGGGGTTCATACTTAAAATCGAATCCACAAAGATGCTTGGGGGATGAAAAAAATGCACCTTACCTGTCTTAGTCAGGGTTTCTATTCCTGCACAAACATCATGACCAAGAAGCAAGTTGGGGAGGAAAGGGTTTATTCGGCTTACACTTCCACATTGCTGTTCATCATTGAAGGAAGTCAGGACTGGAACTCAAGCAGGTCAGGAAGCAGGAGCTGATGCAGAAGCTGTGGAGGGATGTTATTTACTGGCTTGCTTCTCCTGGCTTGCTCAGCCTGCTCTCTTATAGAACCCAAGACTGCCAGCTCAGAGATGGTCCCATCCACAAGGGGCCTTTTCCCCTTGATCACTAATTGAGAAAATACCCCACAGCTAGATCTCATGGAGGTACTTCCCCAACTGAAGCTCCTTTCTCTGTGATAACCCCAGCTATGTCAAGTTGACACAAAACTAGCCAGTACATTACCTTTTCCTGTCTGAATTAGATGCTAATTCACAAAATTATTTAAAATTTACAAGATTTTTTAAAATAGTAAACCAGTTTATTAAGGTTCGCTAGTCCAAATCCCCTTAAAATTCAGTTCAGTTCATTCACACATTTATTACAAATTCCCTGACTTTACCAGGCACAATGATATAGAGGCCAGCTTTTGAGAAGTTCACCAATTAGACTGAGCAAACCATGCAAATCTTACTGGCTTAAAGAATTAGTTTTGTATTTCTCATAATTTTGTGTGTTGATGCAACTTGGCTAGGTGGTTCTTCTTTACATGTGTCTTCTGAAATCAGTTGTCAGTTTGGATAATCTGAGATGTGTACAAAGGCGTTGGTCATGCATCTCTGTGCTCAACTGCCAGGCCTTTCCACATGGCTACCCTGGGCTTCCTCACAGTCTGATAATACCAGATAGTGAGAGGTTTTAGATAGAGGTTGACTTCAAGAGAGAAAAACCAGAGACTTCCTGGGGTTTGGAGCTTGAGAGCCTGAGAACATTCAGCTCATTTTGTTGGTCAGAACAAATGGCCAGGGGGACAGAAAACAGCCTTTTCTTCCTGCTGGGAAGAGCTACATGCATGCTTAGAGAAAAACATGGCTACATTAGATGACTTAATCTAGTGAGGTCACGGCTTATGTATAGAGACTGGAGAAGGAGGCATCGGTTCAGTATACTTTCAGGTATAGGCAGTAACATTGCTAGAAGTTCTGGGGTGTCAAAGAGCAGAGCCAGACACCCTGAAGTACAGTGTTGTGTATTCAGGGACCTCTAGGCAGTGGTGTACTAAGTTGTTTAATATACCATTTTGTTTTGACATGGGAACATTTTTACCCCTAAAACTATCTATTATTTTGCACATTTAAAAGTGCTGCTTCTTCTCTGTTTTTGAAGGATTCAAAAGCCTATTTCCACCTGCTTAATCAGATTGCTCCTAAAGGCGACCGAGATGATGGGCCTGCTGTAGCCATCGATCTTTCGGGATTTAACGTAAGTGAATTTCTAAACTAGTTTTATGTACTGTAGTAAGAGTAAACATGACATAAAATTTATCAGGTTTGGAGCCCTGGCTGTTCTGGAATTCACTCTGTAGACCAGGCTGGCCTCGAACTCAGAAATCCGCCTGCCTCTGCCTCCCAAGTGCTGGGATTAAAGGCATGCGCCACCACTGCCCGGCTAAAATTTATCAGTTTTGAGCGCATACTTCAGTGGCATTCTGTTTATTCTTTGTTCTGTGCAGCCATCACTACTGTCTCTTTAGAACTGTACCCTTTTCTTGATCTCATGGTGACACTGTATCCACCCAGCAGTAGCCACTCTCTCCCCTAATGGTGACATTGTATCCATCCAGCAGTGAACATCCATTCCACCAATGGTGACAGGGTATCCATTTTGGTTTCTGCATTGGTAACTTTTCATTGCTTAATAGAAGTGACTATCACTTTCTATGATCTCACTGTTTGTTGCTTACTGCTTCTTGTTTGTTTGAGACAGAGTTGTAATATGTAGCCCAGGCTGGCCTAGGACTCACTTTGTAGTCCTGCTTGAACCCCTGAGAGCCAGGATTATAGGATCACCAGGATACCCTGCATGTTTCCTTATTTTCAGCTGTGGGTACAGAGGATGGGACAGGTTGCCCTTGCTTTTAATGCTCTCTCATGATGGTCCAGAGCCGGCTTACTGTTGGTTACTGTTGAAACTGTAACAAACTCCCCATCACTCAGTGCAACAGTAGCTTCAGCTATGATGGTGACATTTTCATCTAGTGCATTAGTTCCCTGCTTAGGGTCTGCCTTACCTCAGCATGCAAGCCCCATGTTCCTCGCTCACTGGCTTCTCTTTAAGACCTTCCCTTCCATTGGACGTTTTCCTTACAGGTCTGAAATCCTCGCTTCCTCTTTAACTTTGTATGAAGCTCATCATTTTGAATGTAACTCCTAGGACCTGCTTCATATCTGAGATCTCTTGGCTCACAATGTCATTTGTCGTCATTCGGACACTTGTCCTTCATTTCTCTTCTGTCTGGTCATTTGGCTCATTTTCTTTTCAGGATTTTGCAGTTTTGAAGGGTGCTATTGTTTTATCTCTCTCTTTTAAAAAATTTTTTTTGTTTTTTTTTGTTTTTATTTATATGTGTGGGTGTTTAGTCTGCATGTGTGTCTGTGCACCATGTGGAGGCCAGAAGAGAGCATCCGATCCCATGGAACTGGAGTTACAGATAGTTTTAAACCTCCGTGTAGGTGCTGGGAATCAAACACAGGCCCCAGATGAACAGCTATGGCTCTTAACAACTGAGTCATTTCTCCAGTGCCCCAAGAGACTTTAAAATATTTAAAATAAATGAGAAGGTTGATTAGTGGTTCTTTCAGAGTCTGCTATTACTTGATGTATTTGTGGAAATGAAATTTCTTATAAATATTATACTTATAAAAGTATATCAATAAAAGTTTAATATTGACCATTTTTGTTTTATTTCTTGGTATAGGAGAAAAACGACCTGAAGCGTGCTGGATTTATGCTCCAGGAAGCGGATAAGCTTGGGTGCAGACAGTTTGTCACCCCTGCAGATGTGGTTTCAGGGAACCCTAAGCTAAACTTAGCCTTTGTAGCGAATCTTTTTAACACATACCCATGCCTACACAAGCCTGACAATAATGACATTGATCTCAACTTACTGGAAGGTATGTTCTTTCTGCTTTGAGTTGACTCGTGCATTTCTTACTGTGGTAATGTCCTGCTTCACCGTCTTGGGTGGGGGACTCTGGTGGGAGATGTGATCATGTGTGTGTCCCAAAGTGAAGTCGCAAAAAGTTCAAATGAACAAAAGTATGCTTGCTGGTAAGAAAAGGCTGGAATAAATTGTACTTAGCTGCCATTTCTCCATCAGAGTTAAGGGAAAACTGCCAGACAGTTAAAGGATTCTCCTGAATGATTCTGTAGTGCAACTCTGTCACCGATACAGAGAATGAGTTATCGATTAGAAAAAGTAATCCTTGCTAGCATCTTCCGTGTGAACGCAGGTCTGGCTTCACTGTTGCTCTTTTTAATGTTTGTAGAGTACATGAAAGATGGTCATATTCATTACTTGTGTACAGGTGGTTGTTATCTGTCTGATAATAAAATACTTTCCTGTTTTGCTCCATGAAATGCAGATTTGACCCCTCCTAATGTAGGTACTGTATTTAGTACTTTTCTATATCCTATAAATCTGTCCATTCTGCGTTTTCCTTTTACTGGTGGCACTTATTCTTCCCATCTGGGTTGAGAGTTACTGCTTTGCATTCTCATGCTCTATTGTCTTCCTATGCCTACAGAATGAATGACTGCGAGCAAGAAATGCAAATGGGACTTCATCACATAGAGCAAGGCTTTGATTATGTTCACTCTACCTAATTTGCCTTCTAGAATGATGGGATATTGCAGCAAGCATATTAGAAACCAGTTTTAGCAATTTAGACTTCATGGTTTGATGTGAAGTCTTTGTCTCTCTCCTGTGACAAATCTTGGCTTTTATCATGTGTCGTTGGAAGGATTTATGGGTCACAACACATTTCATTTCATACTGTTCATTACATATTCTAAATGTCATTGAAGCTTACAATCTATGTCTTAATGGCAGAAGTGTTCTCGATAACTAGTTCTTTCTCCTCATCTCTGCTACCTAGATTGTCTCCCACTCTCCTCCCTTCTCATATACTCACCCACATGAACACCATTAATATTGAAATGAAGAGTAAAAGCAGTGGTCCTGAGAACTGTGGGCAGGAGAGCCAACCTGGAGACTTATTGCCCCGGTTTGGGAAGCTAGGAGAGTTTTACATCGTAGTGTGTGTCCCCACAACCCATTCCTACTGTCTTCCCTTTGAGACAGAGTGAGTCGGCTCGGTAGTATTATTACCTTGTGCTGTCCCATTAGAGTTCCAGTGGCCTATCACTTTGTGATTACAGTATCACAACTAATGACATTTCAGATTAAAAAATATATTTTTAATTATAATGATAAAAGTTAAATATATAATCATATAATTAATCTAATACACTGTTTCTAAGAGTATTGTCAAATAACTACTATATTCTCTAGAAAATACATAACTGAGAGTAAAAATGACAAAAACATAGATTTCATTTTTTTTAAAGCAGAGAAAAGAATTAAAGTTTTAAAAAAAAACCAGAACTAAAAAATTCAGCCAAAAAGGAAGACTCTTTTTTTCTGAGTCTGGAAAATTTCAAAATCCCTGTGTGTCTTACAGCAGAAGGCATTGTTTAGAGTGGCATATGAGAAATGATCTGCTTTTTATAGTTACTGAACTCTTTGCTAAATACCCTTCCCAACTTGCTCGTTCTCCTCTTTGTCATGTGTGGGTTTCTTGGCTGGTGTTCAGCATGCTTTTGAGAGTTTTTAGTGTGAACAAGGTTGCTACATATTTCCTCTAGTATTTCCTATATCTGATAAAATACTGTGGGGAATATCTATCAACCCTCTTTCTTTAGAACATATGTATGTCCTGACAAAGCTACCAAAGATGACTCGACTTGGATGGTCATTGGATTATTTTCTTCTGTCAATTTGTTTTGACAGATCCTTAAGAAATTTTGACCTTATCACGTCTCAAATTCATATACTAATATGTCCTAATATGTCTCATTGGCAGAGAATTTTTGCCTCTAGGGAACTACTGAAGTTTGAAAGCCCAATCAAGTCTTCCTTCATATCATATGCTGCATATAGGGAGACTACCTGAGACTTCAGCTGTGATGATAGAAAATGCACACACCATATAGTTAGGAAGACTTTGTTCAAATCATGTTTCTGCCATTTAATATTTGAGTAACATCTGCGAGCCTTGGTCTGGTTTTCATATAATATATATCACAAGTAATAGAATTTATTCTGAAGAATCCCGGAGGAAGTTTGATGTGATCATGAATAAAAGTATTTAGTCTGCAGCATGTACTTAGTAATGGTCAGGATGGGAGAAGAACAACACATTCTAATGAGTATGGAGTGTGGTACTTCTTCTTCTGTCTTCTTGATAGCATACTTTAAAAATTTATACTTGTATGGAAACTTTTGCCAATTTGACTTGGAAATTAAACCGAATATTTTATAGTGCTTCCAGGAACATTAGAAATTAAGATTTCTAGTTACACAGTTGCCTTGGTTGTCTAACGATCTAAAAGCATTTTTAGTCTGCAATACATATGTTTTCAAAATGCTTTACTGTGGCTCCTGCACCAATGCATAGTGCTTGTAGCTTTGAGCATCTGTTTACCAAGATGACTTAAGTGGCACTAGGTAAATAAATGCTCACTTAGAGAAGTCTATTTTACTTTCCATGTGTTAAAAATTAAAATAACATAATTAGTTGAGAACAGGGAAAAATTACAAAACTCCAAAACTTATAATAGTTTCCAAACTTTAGAAATGTAACCTTAATGTCTTTTTAAATATGTATTCCATCACCAGTTTCAATGGACTTTGAGTATCTTAATCAAAATTATAACATTCCATCTTTTGTAGTTAAAAACATAATTTGGAATTTCCTAGCTAGAAACAATGTAAACGTTTTCTAATTACTGAAGAAAAATGTATCTTAATACCATATCAGTAAGTTAGAGAAAGAACCAAAAGGCAAATCCAAGTCATGTGTGTCAAGCATTGAACATAATGTGCTTATGTTATGTCATGTAGGAAACAGTTCAGGGATTTTAATTTGCACAACTCAATTTCACTTGGCTCTTCAAGAAAAGTTTTCCCCTGTAGACTGTTTATTATAAAGTAGTGTAGCAGATAAGACAGACAGATCAGTTGAGACCCTTTTGAGACCAGAAGGGCAATTTAAATGAGAAATTATTTGATTAATAAAACTAGAATTATAGATTTTTCTAAGTGTTAGATAATAGCGGTAAGGATCTACATGGAAATAGAGTGAAGAGTTTACTTCCTGAATAGTCGATAGAAATAACAGAATCCTTTACATTGTACAGGGCTTTGGTCCTTTGTGGACATGCAGGTTTATATTCTGTGACACTTAGTTTGAAGTTGACTCTAGAGGTGACTAAGAGTCCTGGAGTCCAGGTAGTTATAAATTTCTATGCCAAGTGGCACTGCAGGTCTCTTGCGGACCAAACTCTAGAGTGACCCACACTGGCCCATGTGTAGAAGTGATGAGGTTTTAGTCTTGGGGAGTTTGAGAATAAGATACCATCTAAGTTATTTTATTGTCCCCCAGCTTTGTCAAAGACTAAGAAGAAATATAGTCACTGAGGACCATTTACTCTCAGTAGATTTCTCTAAGTCAGATATGGCAAGGAGAGCTCCCATCTCTCCCCAGGTTGTATATACCATACTCATGGCTGGGTTTTTGTTTTGTTTTGAAATATTTGATGTACATCCAGGGAGACAGGCTAAACCATTGAGGTTCTCTGTGGGGTCCGGGAACTTACTGTGATGAAATGTTTCTCAGAACAAAATGACATGCCGTGGGTGGTCTGTGTTCTTCATGAATTTTCAACAATCATGATCTTAAGTAACTCAGAAAGCTGGAAAAGGTTGATACCCCTCACTGCATAGTTTTTACATCACCCGAAATCTCTCTGCTTCATTCCTGGATGTAAAGTAGATCTGTGTGCCCAGGAAGTTTCCTGTCTAATATAATCTTCTCAAATGTGGAAGGCAGCATTTGAGGAAGGTAGCGGCTTCCAGGCCATTGACTGTGCCGTTACTGCGCCTGCTAAAAGATTGGCTTTATGTTCAGCCAAACAAAGTCCCTACTCTATACTACTTAAGTTGCTTTTATACTATCTGTTACATCCTTGGACAAAAAATCCCATGACTCAGTGGTAGTTCACAGACCTCAAATAAGGGAACCTAGATGGATAGAGAACAAACAGAGACTTCCTAGATAGCTGGGATGAGAAAAAAAAAAAAATCTCCCCTTAAAGAAATCGTATGTCAGACAAAGAGGCTAGTTTACCTCTACCAGAAAGCTTTAAGAATAATTCCTAATTATTTTGGCCTGGGTCATCAGTGTAGACTTCTGTCTACTCTAGGAGAGAGCAAGGAAGAGAGGACATTTCGGAACTGGATGAATTCACTGGGGGTGAACCCGTACATCAATCATCTGTACAGGTAAAGAATCGGACTGCCTTAGCCTTGCCTTCATGACCTAACTTCTTAAGTTCAACTCTACTTGCAACAGGAGGATATTTTCTCGAATCACAAGGATTTAGCCAACATTTGGAGTGCTGGGAAATGGCAGTCTGTCTTTTTCTTTTTCAATTTTCAAGTGTTGTATAAAAAAAAAAAAAAAGAGTATGAGAATAGTATTTGATTATGTTACAAGAGTAGATTTCCAAATGTTTACAGTAGTTGATCATGAATATAAGAATTTATCTCAGCAATAAGGTTTAGAATAATGGTAATATCTAATAAATTATTCTCATCTATACACCTTTATTTTTCACTATGACTAATAGTTTTTATTTAGTTTTTATTACACCTTATTTATACTGTAATTTTTATACATGACTCTTCTTATTTATAGAAATAATTCTTTTTCCCTGGATAATTGTTTTAATTTTGTCTTATTGTTTGAAATTTTTTAAAATTAATTTCATTATTTTCAAAAATATTGTTCTTCATTGTACATCATCCCCTCTCTCTCCATCCTCCTCCCCCTCTCTCTCCATCCTCCTCCCGCGTCTGCTTGTCCCCTTGATTCTCTCCAGTCCCTCCATCTTTTCCATCATAGCTTCCTGTGTTCATGTCCTACACACGTATTCATGATAGATATAAGTTTAGAGCTGCACATGAGAGAAATGTGCAGTGTGTCTTCCCGAGTCTGCTCACTTCATGGGACACCACCATTCATAGCTGCATGGTGCGTGCTCAGCGAAGGAGCAGAAACTGAGAGAGCCAGTACAGAAGCTACTGGGGGAGAAAAGGCACGTGTTCAGTCCTTTACAGGATGGCTGCTTAAAACACAACGATGCTGCTTTATTTCCTTCACAGTGGGAGCCGAAAACAAGACTCCACAGACAGACTGCAAGCTTCTCAGAGAACTTAGTTTTATGATTTCAAAGTAACAGTATTCTTTAATATTTTTACATTCAGGACTTTTACTTCTTTGTAAATTCTTTCCTCTGAACTTTTATTACTGAACAGGAAGAGCTACCCACTGAATGGCTGTGGTTTTTCCTATGATTGATTTTAAAGTTAGTAAAAATCTTATATATAACACACGAACTCATTCTATTGTACAGGTTTCAAACAATAAAGTATATGGAATAAAATAAAAATGTAATCCCTCTTGTTCCCTCCCATATTCCCCCTTTTTCTGCTCACAAGTAATCACTTTTAGCAGTTCAAATACATACATAGATATATGTATATGGCTAATTCTTTATTAAATAAGATCAAACTATATCTGCTACTAACTTTGGAACACATAATGTATCTTGTAGAACATTTTATATCAGTCTTTTCAGACCAAATTTAACAGCCCAGGAGTTTATAGCAAGGTTAGTTGACTCAATAGTGTATTTTTATAATACTAGACATTTAAGTTGTTTTCGAATTTATAAAAACAGTGGCAAAACAAATCTTCATATGTGTGCATGTGTATTAGTGCATACAAATGCCTGAGAAACATGAAAAAGATTGGACAGATTCTTAGGTTGGAAGTTTGAGATCAAACGAAGTGTCTTGTCATTTCTAAGCTTCAAATGACTATTGTGTGTTTAAGGACACATATCCACCTGCATGCGTAATAGCACCAATTATTTCTCCTTCCTGATATGCGTTTCCCTCCTGTTTCAGTGATCTTGCAGACGCTTTGGTGATCTTTCAGCTCTATGAGATGATCCGCGTGCCAGTCAACTGGAGTCAGGTGAACAAGCCTCCGTACCCTGCTCTGGGAGGGAACATGAAGAAGGTGAGTGGAACGACTGTGACTATAACCCCGTTGCTCTGATAGAAAGCCAACGACTTAGTTTCCTAAATGTCAGTGTGTGCTTTGTGCCTCTAGATTTATTTCAACTCAAAATGGGCTAAACTTAACGGGCGCTTTATAAGCTCGGTTATTAAGTGTTTAGAAAGACGAAGGCAGTCCTTCCAGGCAGACACTTCATTACACTGTTTTCATCTTTAACAGGTTGTGGTACTTATGTTCTTTGAGATGAACCCTGAGTGCACTCTTCTGCTGTAATTGCTAAGTCTTAACAGCGTGCTCCTTCATTTATGCAGCAGATACATTTTTGATTTCCCACTACCTGCACAGCACAGTGCATGACAGAGAAAAGTGCACTCTGTGAGATGGGTGCTTAGGAAACCCTGCATAAAGGCGGATTTCTGAGTTCGAGGCCAGCCTGGTCTACAAAGTGAGTTCCAGGACAGCCAGGGCTATACAGAGAAACCCTGTCTCGATAAACCAAAAAAAAAAAGGAACCCTGCATAAATGATGGTGATGTGTATACCAGCAACTGTGAGCAAAATGAGAACAAAGAGGGGTTTTAAGAGACAAAGGCCACCTGTTATCATATGCTAATGGCATCATGTAGTGGGGTGGACAAAGGGAAGAGAATGGATAGTGGTGGGAAGGTATGTGGCTGAGAAATGAACCCTTAGAAACAGTGCTCATGTTTATGACACTTCTAGAATCACTTTAGTAATATATAGCAAGACTATTTAATACAATCCTTTGACCGTATAATTTCAGCTTATTGACTCATGAAAACCTAGAAAGTCGGGCTGGGAAGATGGCTGAGTCAGGACAGTGCTTGCTGTGCAAACATAAAAACATGAGCTCAGTCCCTACGACCTGTATAAAAAGCCAGATGTGATGCCGTGTACCCAACTTAAAACCAGATGCAACTCCAGACGCCTCTCTCTACCTGTCCTGCACATTAGCTCTAATTTGTGGTTTCCTTTTCATCGCTGGTTGTATTGGCACCATCTTGGACTCTTACACAGCAACCCCGTCTCCTTTCTTACCACCATCTCTCCTAAGAATTTGCCTTAACATGTTTCACACAGAAGCCATGAGTGCAGTTAATTGGAAAGGTTTCCTGTTCACCCTCACTGTCCCCTTTCCTGATCATACTGTTACGTGTGTTACACGTTACTTTCATAAACTAGAAATTTATTTAACTTATATGCATCCCCATAATGGTTATTTCTACTAAATATGCTAAACAGGGATAACTATGAGTACTAGAATTGTTTTATCTTTTTAGTAAAAAAAATTATCATATTAATTTTGAGTGTGAATGCTTGTGTGTGTGTGTGTGTGTGTGTGTGTGTGTGTGTGTGTGTGTGTATGTGTGTGTGTATCAGTGCATCTCTGGCTCAACTATTTTGAATGGATCCTTGACTGTTGAAAGAAAAGCAATTATACTATTTTTCTTATTATTCATTTCCAAAGTGTATCTAATAAACACCTTTTTCTTACTAGTATAATATGGTTTTAAGATCTGGGGCTGGAATGATGGTCCAGCAGTTGAGAGCACTGGCTACTCTTCCAGAGGACCTGGGTTCAATCCTAGCACCTGCATACTGGCTCATTCTAGTTTTAGAAGATCTGATGTGCTCTCTGGTCTCTTCAGACACTGTATACACTTGGCAAAACACCCAAGTACTAAAGTAAACAGAGGAAAATAAAAAAGATTTTAGAGCTTACAGTTTCACCAGAGCAGAAACATCTTAGGCGGGGCTGTGGTGATGGTTTAGTGGGTAAAAGTCCTTTCTATAGGCCTGAGGACCTGACTTCAAATCCCAGGAATTCACATACAAACTGGACAGTTAGAATCAGTGTCTATAATCCTAGTACTCCTATAGAGAAGTGGGGGCGGGGGATCACTTAAAGCTTTAGGGTACGCAGAAAAACAAGCTGGAAGGTAAGGACTGATGCCTGAGGTTGTTTCTGACCCCCACATGTGTGCCATAGCATGCATATGCCCCATTCATACACATGTGCACATACATACATACATACATACATACATATCTACAACTGTCATCACAAAGAGAAAAAATTGTAAAGTGAAAAGTGAAAAGCATACCTCTGTACATACATCAGTAGATGACTGATAAGAAACTTCTGTAGAGTCTGGACCAAAACATGTTAGAAAGGGCTTAGTGAAGTCCTATGACTAGAAGTCAGTGAGTAGGTGGGAAAATGATTTACTTGGTGTGTGTCATAGTTATGTTCTGTTGCTGTGAAGGGACACCAGGACCAAGGCAACTCTTCTAAACGAAAGCATGCTTACAGCTTCAGGGACCAGCCAGTTATCATCATGGCAAGAAGCAGACAGGCATGGGCTGAGAGCTTCACATACTGATTCACAGGCAGCAGGGAGAAAGGGAGGCACTGGGCTTGCTGCGGACTTTTGAAAACCTCGGTACCCACCTTCAGTGGCACCTCTCCTCTAACAAGGCCACCTCCGGTGACACATCTTCTCTAATAAGGCCATACCTCCTAATGCTTCCAAACAGTTCATCAACTAGGGACTACCATGATCATGTATGTGCTGTGGGTGGCATTACTCAAGCCACCACAGTGTTGACAAATGAGATTTTTGATGTAGTAGATGGGAATGAAGATGAAGTGTGGTTCCGTTAAGGTTATTTAGTTTTGCTTTGGGATGCTCGGGATTGAGCCCAAGGCCTTTCCTATACTGGGAAAGCGCGCTCCCTCTGTGCTCCCACTGTGCTCCCTCTGTGCTCCCACTGTGCTCCCCCACTCTGTGACACTACTCATTCCTGGGGCCACTTGAACAAGTAAGCATCGTCTCACTGCAGATAGAGAACTGATAACAGACCAACTGAGGACACCAACCAAGTCCAGATTGGTGAACCAATGAGTTTTATTTACTGGGGTCATTTACAGAAGTATCTGTGAGGGTTCTTTATAAAGGTGTGGGTGAGGGGTTACTTACAGGAGCAGAAAGGACTCAAACACAGCCAAGTCACCGAGGCCCACCTCAGCATCAGTGACAGCTCATGAAACCCGAAACTTAGAGCTCACTGCGCAACCTGAAGGGTGCTTAGCAGGTTGGAGAGTCTCTTTCAGATGGCTCAGCTGGTCTCAGGCTCATATACGCAGCCCAGTTACTCTGAGAACATCTCTCAGCAGTCCTTATTGATTGTATAAGCTTGGGAGGGAGGAGCCCCCCCCCCCAGGAATGTTTCACTTCCCTTTAGAACACCATAAGTCCTTTTTTTTTTTTTTTTTTTTTTTTTGAGACAGGGTTTTTCTGTGTAGCTCTGGCTGTCCTGGAACTCACTTTGTAGACCAGGCTGGCCTCGAACTCAGAAATCCGCCTGCCTCTGCCTCCCAAGTGCTGGGATTAAAGGCGTGCGCCACCACGCCTGGCCCAGAACACCCTAAGTCTTAAGAGACTTCCCTCCCTGGCAGAAACTGTTACACAACAGCCACATCCCAGACAGAGTCTTTGCTGATCAAGTGGACAAGGACCTGAATGTCAAAGAATGCACAAAAATGAAAGTTTTTAGCCATAGACTTTTTAATAAACTGTGTAAGCTGCAGTCAGGACTTCAGGGTTCAGCCATTTTCATAATCTAGGTCAATCCTACCCAGCCTTGTGAAATGGGTATCTGATTCACTTGGTCACTATGAAATAAAATTTGGTCACATATGATGTCATTGCTGTTACAGGCAGTTGACCTAGTTGGAACAGTCTGGGAATGTTTTTGAAGACCTGCTTTTACACTAACAGCTTTCTGTGCCTTTCAGATTGAAAACTGTAACTATGCAGTTGAGCTTGGAAAGAATGAGGCCAAATTCTCTTTGGTTGGCATCGCCGGGCAGGACTTAAATGAAGGGAATGCAACACTTACCCTGGCACTGGTGTGGCAGTTGATGAGAAGGTAAAGGCTCGTGTCTTTAAAGTAACACAGATTCCTCCAACAGATCATCTGAACCAATTGTGTAGCTATTTTCAGAGACTTGTGAACATAAGTAACATACAATGTGAAATGAGCTAATCCTGTAGAAGATTTGTTATTGGTTATATATTTTCAAAATTTGAGTGGGCTAATCTCTAGCAATATAATCACTTAACATCAATACCTCTTAAATGGCTTTGTAAGGAGTTGTTTTAAAATTTTAAAACACTGTCTGGTAGTGTATGGCTTTGGTGAGTGAGCATTATAACCTTGGAATGTAACCAACTGTGAATGCCAGGCTAAAGTTGGGAATATTAACTTTTGGAGACAGGAACTTGCCACCCTACAGCTTCAGTTCCACGGGTGCTGGGCTTCCAGGTGGAAGGACTGCTTGGCTGTTCCTTAAGTGTTGATGTCTGATATGTGTGAGAACAAATCCCATCATCCCCTTGTCTCAAGTTCATCGTTTCTGTTGCAGATACACGCTGAAAGTGCTATCAGACCTTGGAGAAGGTGAAAAAGTCACTGATGATATCATTATTAAATGGGTCAACCAGACCCTTAAAAGTGCAAACAAAAGTACTTCTATTACCAGCTTCAAGGTAATCAAGAAATGAAATTAAAAAAAAAATATATTATCTAAGTCTCATGGAAGGGAGTTTTAATGAGAATTATCTTAGTGAGGTTCAGAATTATATTAGTATTAGACCCCAGAAACATATGACCCAGGAATTTAGGCATGTACAACCTAGAGATAATTAGAATTGGTTATCTGTTGAAGACAAATGCAGGTTAGTGCATTTAATGTGGTAATCTGATGTTAGAAAGAGAATTGAGCCAAAAATCCAGTTGTCAAATGTAGAAAAAAAATGTGGAAAGCGTTGGTTGTTTATATAGGACCTGTAATGTTTTGTGCCCCCCTCCCCAGCAGCAGTCTCTGAGTTGCATGGGCATCATGTTCAAGGCATACAGAGCCGGCCAAACCGATTCAAGTGGGGATTGAGAAAACGGGTAGGAACCAGTTCTTCCCATCCGGCTTCATGGTGCACTTAACACTGTCCTCGAGCATTTGCAGATGCCCCATAAAGCACGGGAATGCAGCCTGCACACACGTACACACCCACTAATCCATGCATCTTCATTGTGTTTTGCTGTTGCATGCAAGTTGGTATTAGCTACAAATAAGCATGTCTGCTTGAACATGTTCATCCAGTGACCCTTGTGTTTGTGCTCTTTATTATATGTTTTTTAAAAAGCCCAGCAATGCCTATTTTAAAATTATCTTTAAAAGTGCCAGTAGACAAAGCCCTAAGCTCTATTTAAAGATACTTACCCATCGTTATTGTTTTCTCTGTCTATGCTCTATGTATTTAACAGTGTTTGAGAGTAGCAGAAATGTCATATATTGATGAATTCAGTCACTATAAAAACGAAGGCTCCACATGGTTATTACAGAATAGATCTTGAGAGAGATACTCCCTGGGTCCTAATTCAAGTACATCCTTTTTTCTTCTTTTATAGCTTGAAAGACATTAGTGACACTATTGTTTGCTGATTTTTTTTAAACTAACTTTCAGTCTGTGATTTGTCTCCATGTTTTAGATATGAAGTTTATTTTAAATGTAAAATAGGAATGTGGTATATTATAACATTCTCTAATTGGTCATCTTTGAAAATATTGCTAATTTTATATATACTTGCATACTTACTAATACTTGTTAACAAATAAGGATGGTAGAATGCTTGTCCAGCAAGCAGGAAGAGCCAGGTTTGATTCCTGGTAACAACAAGCAAATAAATATATACGTAAGTAAGTAAGTAAAGTGATCAAATACAATGAAGAACCGTTTAGGGACACAGTAATATATTGAAGCATTACTATTAATTGGCTTAGATATAGCTAAAGAAAAAGCCATAAAGTATAAGACGTTTATTTAGCCTTCAGTGCTTAGCATTTACATTAAAGGCAAAACTTATAAAATGAATGTAATACTACTACAGAGTAGATTATAAAACAAACCAGTACAAATGATTTTGTCAAGTTTACAGTCTGGCTGGTCTTCCCAACTCGTGGTCAGTGAGGAGTCGACAGAGAAAGCAGGTTTGATGGTGGAAGATGAGCTTGAAGTACATCATATGCCTTCATGAATATAATAAACACTTAAAAACAGAGAGAGAGAGAGAGAGAGAGAGAGAGAACACATACAAGGAGGGATTTGAACTGGTGGACAAAAAAAGGAGCTAGCAAGCTAGAAGCTTCCATCTTGAATAAAGGCAAGGTTGAGAGGATGGTTTCTACGGCGGCGTATTGTACAAAACAGATTGAGTCAAGATGGGGGAGAAATTTGTCCTAAGTAAAGGGATATTGAGTAAAAGGAGTAATATGAAGAAGGGGGTTGTTTCAGGAAGAAAAGTCCAAGTATGCAGACAGGACGGGCTGGAAGCCTGCTGTGACTGAAGAGTGTAGGCCTCCCAGCAGAGCTATTGTGAGATGAGACTTGGCTTCTCGCTTTGGAGAAGCAGGGGAAAGAGCAGCCAGTTATGGATAATTGAGGCTTGGGTAATTTGAAAAAAAAAAAAAAAACAGACAACACAATAAAACTGAGAATTCAGCTTTGTGATCTACTGAGTGAAAGTTGAAAATGGGCATATATTATACAAACCCTGTGATGGAAAAGGCTCGCAGAGAATACATGACTTGAGAGTGTGGCCTTCCTTGTAACAGAGATAAGATAGAAACGTAGAAAGGCTTGATAACCAAAGGCAAGAGGTGAAGAACAGGGCAGCAAATGGTTTTTCTCCATCACAGGAGAAATTTTGCTGAAGGTTATCAAGTGGTACTAGTAAGAAAATGTTAACCACACTCAAGACAGATGATATAATTAGGCACTTTAGAGAAGACATATTTATCCCTTTCATTTGTAAAGAATTTTTCCCTCACCAAGAAGATAGAGAAGTAGTACTTCAACAGTTAATAATAATTACAGCGAGACCATTTGTCATTACACTAAGCGCTCTGCACAACTCTAGGAGGAAAACGTGAGCATTAGAGACATTAATAACTTGTCTGCCACCATGTACCTTTCAAAGGGAAGAAAGAACTGGCTTTCTTGTCAAGGTCTGTCTACTTACAGATTCAAAACCAAACTCTGTAGTTGTATGGCGCTGGGTTTCACCTGCTACTTATGTGACTGGCATATTATTCATTCCATTAATATCAAAGCTATTAGGTGCCTTGTTATTGTGGCTACCAGTGATTTCAAAGAGCTTATTGTTCAAGGAAGTACACAAATAAAAAGGAGCAGTGGAGCCTTAGGTGTCCACAGTCCTTTGCCAATCAGCTAAGGGGGTGGGGAATGGCAGTGCCTGAAGACATCTGTTTCTCAGAGACCTTGGCAGTTTGCACTAACACCTGGCCTATATCTATTGGTGAATGAAACAACCGAAGGTCTGGTTTTTCATTTAGTACCTGTGTTTTCTCGGACAAGTTCTACTGTTAATCTCTCTGTGTTTCAGTTTCCTGAAATCTGAGATGGTGATAATGTCTGTCCTATAGGGTCATTGTAAAACTAAATAAGCTAACAAACAGAAAACTACTTTAGCATGTCCAGTACACAGTAAAGGCTCAATAATGCCACTTGCTACACTAATGGCCCTGCCAATAGAGAAAGGTCATTTTATGTGGAGGGGCTTCTGTTAAGTCTTTTAGAAAAGTTTCTTGGTCATGTCCCTGTTTTTTCTACTTTTATTTTTAAAAACAACATGAACAATAGTAAAATATAGTATCAAATCAAAGGAAGAAGCTTATTATCTTAGAAATCAAGATTATAAAGACTATTTTTGCTTATATAACTTCTTTGTGCTTAACTTAAAGGAAAGTGCTATAAATGTCTTTAGATATGTAACTAAGGATGGCCACACTATCCTCTACCCCTTTGCAATAAAATAATGTCTAAAATGATAATGTGCAAGTCGGAGGAGTCAGGAGATAGGTCTGTTATTTAAGGTCTGTATAACCTTTAGAAACTTCAACTTTTCATTTAATTCAGTAAAAACTTTTCCCATGGTAAAACATGAAAAATAGAAGGAAAAAAAAACCATTCTTTTCTCTTTTTTGTAATTACATTTATGTACAGAAAACTTAGTGTACATTTAACCCAATTTAGTGGTGAGTTCTTTAGCCTTTGCCTTTTCCATCTTGGCAATGCGAGCCACAGACTTAGGACCCAGGACGTTGCCTCCCCAGTGGTGACAGATCTCGTCATATCTGTCATTATAATTGGTCCTAATAGCTTCCACCAGCTTAGCCAGAGCACCCTTGCCTTCCGAGTTAACCAGCCTGTGTGAAGGCAACAGTGGTGCATGTCTTCCTGTGGACCAGGCACCCCAGCCTGGCCTTTCCCTTGATGACACAGTAGTGCACTCCTATCTTTCGACACAGGGCAGGCAGGAGAATCACCAACCAGCTCAATGAGCTCTACATCATGGGCAATCACCACCAGCTGAGCCTTCTTGTTCTCCACCAAGGTGGTGACTGTATTGACTCCTGCTCAGAGGACAGGTGGTCTCTTAGTTGGGATGTCACCTTTGCCAGCAGCTTTCTTCTCAGCACGGGCCAGTAGCCTTTGCTTCTTCTCTTGCTTTGTCTCTGGCCTGTATTTGTGGGCAAGCTTAAGCAACTGAGTAGCTTTCTGCCTGTCCAGTGCCTGGGTGAACTGGTTAATGGCAGGAGGGACTTTGAGCCACTCGTAGAGGATGGCTCTTTGCTGCTGCGGCCTGATGTAGCTGGGCCATTTGACGAAGTGTGTTAGATCTCTTTTGGGCTGGATGTCCTGTCCAATGCCGAAGTTCTTGGGCCTCTTCTCAAACAGAGGGTTGACCACCTTCTTGGCCTCCTGCTTCTTGATGACAGCGGGGGGGGGGGGGGGGCGGGCCACCTTCTTCCCCTTGGCCTTCTTCCCTTTGGGCATCTTGCTTGACTGCTGGAGAGAGCCCATTATTTTCTAAACCTAAATCAAGATATACTTAAAATGCCAAAAGTATGTAAACAATCAAAATAAAGTACAATTAGGTCATCTGTCTGTATTTGAATCATAGAAATGTATGAAAAGTGAGCCAGGGAAAATGTAAAATTATCCTAAAGTGACATAACCAGTAAGTTTCTCCTTAGAAAGTGTCACACCCTAGAGTCCAGCTTCATCGGCAGATGAACAGACTAGTTACCGGTGAGGGAGACTGGGCCTGTCCTTAGTTTTCTTTGCAGTGCTGAGAATGAAGCTGTACCCTCAGGCCTGTTACCAGGGCTCTAATCCTCGGTGCTAGCCAGCATCCAGCTGATTTCCACACAGGTAGTGTGCAGGGGACTCACTGAGAAAAGGGGAAGGGGATGCTTTTCAGAATCGGGAAAGATACTAACGGCCAAGCCCAGAGTACCAGCATCATTTAGATGAGAGAGGCCTAATTTTTTTTTTTAATCTTCCATTTGTATCCCCAAACCTGTTTTCTTCTAGAATAAATAAAGTTTATGGCCTCCCAAATGTCACAAAACATTCTTCAAATTATTTTCAGTCATTTATTATGAAGCTGTATTTGGCCAGAAACTGTATTTGTACTTTCAGTATACTCTAGTAAAAAATCAAGAATCCTGTGGCATCCCCATCCCAGAGTTTAGGTAAAAACGTGTTTCTGACTTCGATGGTAGGCACGTAAATTGGTTTAAGTTAAAGAGAAGGGTACTGATTACAATAAGGGAAGTGCAGAGGTCCCTTAGGCATCAGGGCCATTTGAACCAGTGCTGTCCCTCCACACCCACTACTGTGTTGGTATTAACATGCCAACTTTACCCCAAAGCTGTTTCTTTTCTTGGTTGTGTTGCTGACTATGAGAGAGTGCTCATCCCTCATTCACATTCAGAAAAACGTTGTTGATTTCTGAAAGCTGAATTAACTTAGGCTCAAATAAAGTTATTGTGGTAAACAGGATAGACCCGCTGTTCATCTTAGACTAGGAGCTTTCCATGTTTTTGCTGCCCCTGGACAAGGGCTTTTAGGTACTTTTTTCTTTCTCTTCTTCCTCCTCTTCCTCTTTCTCCTTTTCTTCTTCTTCCTCCTCTTCTTCCTCCTCCTCCTCCTCTTTCTTTCTTCTCCCCTCAGTTTTCTAGATAGGGTTTGTTTGTTTGTTTTGTTGTAGTTCTGGCTGTCCTGGAAATTGTTCTCTAGACCAGGCTGGCCTTAAAATCAGACATTCATCTGCCTCTTCTTCCTAATTGCTGGGATTTTGGGATTAAAGAGGTTCGCCACCGACACCAATACTTTTTTTCTTAATTACTCCTTCCCTGTCAGTTGTTTATAATTATAGGTATTTTGCCTACATGTAAGTCTGTGTACCATGTTCATACCTAGTGCCTGTGAGGGTCAGAAGTGGCCTTCAGATCTCCTGGAACTGGAATTATAGTTGTAAGCCATCACATGGGTGCTGGGAATTGAACCCAGGTCCTCTGGAAGAGCAGTCAATGCTCTTAACTGCTGAGCTGTCTCTCCAGCCCTTTCATGTGAATTTTTAATGCAGACCTATGTTATATACCTGCATATGTACTGAATGCTTTATACATAAAGTTTGTTCAGAATGCATGGCCTACACCAGTTCAGTTTCATCCCTAGATCACTGGATGACAAGAGCTTCCCTTTGAAGTTCATGTCCACATGAAAGGTATAGACAGCAAAAATATGGGTTCTGTTAGAATCCAGAGAGATATGGAGTGAGCCGGTGTTGGATAGGTAAGCAATAGAGGCTATTTTTCAACCTGAGAACAACCATTTTCCATGTGCAGGCAAGTTGCGAAATCGGTTCAGATTAGAATTTTTTAAAATTTTAACTACAATACTCTACTGCCTAGAGTAGTTGTCCATTTTTAATTCACTCTTGAAGTAACTGCAAAAATGAAATGTCTTGGACATTAGTGCTAGACTGTCACAGCTCAGATACTTTGTATTTATCAGCTATGTTAGCCATTTGATCTTTTTGGACTTACATACTTCACTGTTAAAAGAAGGTATAGTTCATTTATTTCCTGGGATGTGGGATTAAGAAATAACAAGATATTTAAGTCACCAAGAGTATCATCTTTTGTAAATGTCAGGTTCCTTTCACTATTTTACTTTCCTTTCTGAAAATCCTTTGTGGAAATTTGTGGTTTACAAATACGAAATTATTAATTCAAAATGCATCAACTCCATCGTGAAAGTTATTTTTCACAGAATGGATATAACAGTTGCCAAAAGTAGGAATTATCATGATCATAAATCTTATTCAGGTATGGGGCAACTCTCTCTACAGTATAATGTACATGAAGACTAAAGGAAAATCATATTTTAAGTCACATATTGTATGTGCTGCTTGCAGAAAAACTTACTATTAAGTACAAAGATAATCAGTAGGTTGGTTTCAGTTACATGACTATGACCAGAAGAGGCTGACATTTGTGAAAATTAAAGATACGATGTTCATGCATGTCTATCTTTATTTCCTAGGATAAATCTATTAGTACAAGTTTGCCTGTCTTAGATCTAATAGATGCCATTGCACCAAATGCAGTCCGTCAAGAAATGATCAAGAGAGAGCACTTGACTGATGAGGACAAACTGAACAATGCTAAGTAAGCCCTTCCGGTCTCTCAGACCACGGCGATCTGCTCATCATCTAAAATCCTTGACGCTCTTACCCTTTAAAGTACAATTTCTGTGGGGAATATGGTTTAAAAAAAAATCCTTAGCCTTTTTTATTAAGTTAATCTTTTTTTTTTTTAAAGATTTATTTTATTTATTATATGTAAGTACACTGCAGCTGTCCTCAGACACCCCAGAAGAGGGCGCCAGATCTTGTTACGGATGGTTGTGAGCCACCATGTGGATGCTGGGATTTGAACTTATCACCTTCGGAAGAGCAGTCGGGTGCTCTTACCTGCTGAGCCATCTCACCAGCCCTATTAAGTTAATCTTATAAAAAAAAATTCTTCTGTTAAAAGAACAAAAGATAGATAACAGATCCCAAGCTGTCTTCCTTTTCTTTTCAAGGTATGCCATTTCAGTGGCTCGGAAGATCGGCGCCCGGATATACGCACTGCCTGATGACCTCGTGGAGGTGAAGCCGAAGATGGTGATGACCGTGTTTGCCTGCTTAATGGGAAAAGGATTGAACAGACTGAAATAATGAAGCGTTTATTGCAATCTGCCACATTATACGCATCTAACGTCTCAGTTTACAGAATTTTGAAATGTAGTGGGTTTAAAATCAGAATATCTGTATGCTCAAAATAGCTCTGTATCCAGCAATGAATGATATCTTGTCCATACCAGTTAGAATTTGTCAATCTTTTTTTTTTTTTTTTTTGGATAACACAATTACTTTAACAATCAATACCAATGCAGGAATGTTTTATCAAGCTGCTATTTCATAATTAAATTATTTTATTTTCTAAGAGTCTTAACCAAAATAAGACTAATCATTCTTTTTCATGGCTCAAGAAAGACCTGTATAAAGTTTTATCAGGTCCTTCTATTAAATGTGTTTGGATTTTTTTTTTGATGTGTTTTTTAATTTTGATTAAAAAAATATACCTAAAGTCATAATCTCAATCCTGTTGGTTTTCTCCCCTTAACTGTGTAAAGTGATTTAAAATTTTCTGTAAATTTCTATATCATATAAAAATTTAAAGGGATAAGTATAATCCATCAACATTAAACTTTTTAAATATGAGAACTAACTCTTGAATAACCCCCAAGGTTCACTCTCTTGTTTAAGCTGTAGGAGATTTTTACTTACAGTTTGATTGTAGCTCCATTGTTACTTCACATGTGCTAGTCTGATAACATAGCTTTATCTCCACCATAGAGCATAATACTATATGTTGGTAAGATGTTACACATATGTATTTCTCTAAGTCATCTGAGTTACTCACCTTTTCTTAAGTGGTATGTATTAAGTGGTCAGCCAGCCATTAAGTATTTATTTTGCCCCCACAATGTGTGTGACACTTTTCAATTTTGGATATCTGATATGTGTAGATATGTTTTGCAAATATTAATTATGAATGTGAATATCGTTATTTTTCACCTAATTGCTTTCAAATACTTTCAGCCAAACATTGGATAGAACGTCCCAACTGACACCAATCCTATCCTGCTAGAATCACAGTACACTTACTAGTCACAGGCGATAGGGAAACCTACATCATTGGAACATGCCCACCAAATGGCTTCCGTAGAAAGCTGTGTATATAAAAGCTAATATCCGTCGTAGTTTTTCATGATTACCACAGCCCTGCATAAACTGGAAACAGTTATGGTTTGTGTTCCTCTTTTCCCCAGAAGGTTTAGCAGTAGAGAAAGTCGGTTGCTCATAGTTAAAGCCAGAAATGAGCTCCCCGACCTTCCACTTTAGTGCCAGTGAGCAGTAGTGCTATTCAGGGAAGGCTGTCACTTCTCTCCGTGTGAATGGGTTGTCCACCTCCTCCTCGTACTGACCAGAACACACAGCGGGAGTGAGAGTGTCTGTGTGTTTAGGGTAGACTTTTTTAAATGAAGTACTGACGGGTGGGATTCTGAAATATATTCTTCTACATGAAATGTCTTTGCCTTTTATATTTTGGTGATTGTTTTCTTATATGAAGATACAATGCTTCTGCTCTTTTCCCGAGATTATTTAAACCAAGCCGCTCTGATTTTTTTCCCTGCTGTCATATTTACTAAAATAATCTGATTTACATGGAATTTAGCACTTTAAGGTGTTCTTTTTCTCACAAAGTATATTTAATAAAGATGCTGTGTATGTAGAATATGTGTTTATTTCATTAAAAAAAATACAGAACCTTCAATACTGATCTAAGCTTATTTCCTCACAAAAGGCTACAACTCCTAGGTGAAGTAACACAAAAGCTGTATTTCTTTAGTGGTTTTTTTCTTTCATATAAGAAAAAAAATTTTAATTCTAAAATTCTAGTGTTTTTATTAACATTGTCTGTGTGGATGATACATGTGTATGGGCATGCATGCATACATGTGGATATCAGAGAACAAATTTGTTGGGTCAGTCTTCTTACATCTTCATGGGAATCGAACTCAGGGCTTCAGGTTTGAACAACCAGCACTTTGATCCACTAAGCCGCTATCTCACCAGCCCTCATAATGAAGAATTTTTAAAAAGACAAACTGCATGATTGTTATAAACTTAGTTTATGATGAAATCATTTGAGTGGATAAAATAATTAGCATAAATTTATTGTCTCTAGTGTCCAGGTACCACAACTAGATTCTTGGGCCTCAGCTAAGATAAGTAGAGACAGTCTTTTGACTTACATCCTGGTAGAGATGGTCAGCCAATAAAGCAACGGCAAGAAATATGAAGCAGGGAAGAAAGAGAGAGAGCAATGGAATGAGGGGAGATTTGCTGCAGACCGACAGAGAGCAGAGGGCGAGGTTATCTGAGTAGCAGGGTAAGGGCTCTCTGAGGAGAAACCATTCAGTGAGTGCTATGAAAAAGAAACAGAGAGACGTGCTCCTCAAGGAGTAAAGGGAGGAGAACATAAAAATATCAATAGGATCCTACTTGTAGGACTAGATCTAAATCTGAATTTCTTTCCCCTCTTGGACTGGAGTTGTGATTCCTTTTTTGGTTTTTGTTTTGTTTACCTGTGACTTGATGGAGTCGCTTAGAGTAAGTAATATGCTACTTTTGAGTTTTTGAATACCATTGTTCATCGTAACTCCAATACTGATCTACATATCACATGTGCTAAATATATAGGTATTGTTAGAATGTCCCAATTTATGCCCACTGAGCAGTTTAATTGTCTGTATCTGAGATAATCCAAAAGCCTGTATTATAATATCCGCTTGCCTGAAGTAGGCTCTCTAATGCTTTGGAAGGTCTCCTGAGATTACTACCAAAGGGGCTGGAATTCCCTCCAGTCTTAGAAAGCAATCCAGTCTCATAGTTCTTTGGATAAAGAATCTGTGTGTGGCTGTGAGTCATTGTGTTAACTTCAAATACTGAAATTCCAGATAGCTCAGGGTTAGTTTTCTACTACTGGCTAAACATTTTGCTGAGCAACAAAGGAAGTGCATATACAAATGTACGGACGTTCTCTCTTCCACTGGCTTCACCTTTAGTCTCTTGGAAATTTCACCAAACTCATAAACTTGGAACTGTATTAAACATTACAGGACAATGNTGAAAAGATGCAGTTTTTAAGTCGCATTTGCTGAGCGTCAGACAATTGTCTAAATAACAAGTCTCTTAAAATTAGATGGGATAAATATAACAAATCCACTAAAAGGACTTGTATGGAGTGTAACTCCTAAACTGTGCTTATGCAACGGTTATAGGTCGCCTTTGACTTACATGCGAATACTTATATAGTGACTTTAGAAATATCAGGAATGTTAGACCATATTAAATCACAAAGATTGTTTTTAAAACGCCTTTAGAAACGAGGGAAATGTAAACACAAACTCCCTAATCAGGTTGCTTGGCCAGGCTTTAGAACAATTCCGTACAGGATTTCAAGTAAACGTTAATCCTTCAGAAGCTCCTTGGCCCTTTTCTGTGCTGCAGTAGCAGCAGCAGCACATACAGGCAGCGGATAAAATGATCTGAAATCCGCCACCAAGCGTTTCCCATGCCCTCAGGTGCTCAAAGATGCTGCAGACGCGCCCAAGACGCTAGGCGACCGACCAGGGAGGCGCGTCAGCCCTGGAGCCACGCCCCTGCCTTACCCCGCCCCTACAAGACCCGCCCCCTAGCCCAGCTTCGCCTCAAGCCCCGCCCCGGTGTCGTCGCCTCCGCGGGGCTGAGAATGACGTGAGGAGAAAGCCGCGAACCTCTGCCTCCTGTGGGTGCTGCTGGGCCAGCGGTTCCCACAGCCCCGGAGCCAGACGTGCTGCGAAGCGCACCGCCGAGCTCTCCGGCCGGCGGCCCCCTCACTCCCTCCCAGGCCGGGCCGCCCCCTGTGCGGCCCCTGCGGCTCCTGGCACGGCCCCGCGCTCGGCTGCCGCCCTGGCGCGCTCCACTCTGTCGTCCCCGGACGGGCGCGGACCAGCTCGACCGGGGCGCCGGCGGCTGGGCAGAGGGCGCTGGCCCCGGGGCCGCGCCAGCGCGGCCACCAACCTGGGGCTGTCCGTGGAGGGCGAGTGCTGGTTTCGGGGCGAGGCGACGCCCTTCGGGGCCAACGGGCCGCACGCCGATGTGGCCGTGGGAACGACTCACCCGTTTTCCAGTTCGGGGTCGGGGTCGGGGTCGGCGCCCATGGGGGCCCCGCCTCCGTCTCCTGGCCTGCCCCCGTCGTGGGCCGCGATGATGGCGGCCCTGTACCCGAGCACGGACCTCTCGGGCGTCTCCTCCTCCTCCCTGCCTTCCTCCCCAGCCTCCTCATCGCCCAACGAAGTGATGGCGCTGAAGGATGTGCGAGAGGTGAAGGAGGAGAACACCTTGAATGAGAAGCTTTTCTTGCTGGCGTGCGACAAGGGTGAGAGCTAGGTCCCCTTCTCCACCTCCGGACACCCTAGCACCCACTCCCCGGGTCCGGCCCCTGCCTCAACGTAACTCCTGCCACTCGTGCTTTTCCTTGCGAGCAGCGGCTATTCCCACCTCTGTGCAGCCCGCAGGACTTCTGCCTAATTGAGCTTGAGCAGCAGGCAGGTAGGGAGGGGGCGGTGGACTCGCGCAGGTCGGACGTTTCCATGGCGAGGAGGGAGCCTTGATCCCAAAGTTGCTCCACTTCTGTCAGTAATAAACTCTAGTTTGAAGTTACTTCTTCCTTTGGGAGCCAGAGGCTAGTTTTGGACCTTCTAATCCGAAAATTCTACGAATTTCCCTTATGATTTCTCCGATTTATGGGCTGTCTGTCACCTTGTAGATTTTTGTTTTGTTTTGTTTTTAAAAAAGACTTTTACTTCTGTTTAGCATCAACCAGCAGTGCCTTAGCCTGTTACAGTTGAGTAGTATCCCATTATCCTTAACACAAGTAATACAAAATAATAGAAAAATCCTGACCTAGTTGCTGAAACTTTCCCCAAATTTCTGGAACCCCTTTTATTGTTGGTATTTTTTATTAGGCAGAAAGATTTATTGCTTCAGAGAGTTGGAGGGAGGCAAAGGTAGTAAAAAGAAAAAGTATAGGCGAAATAATGTGGAATATACTGGTTTTGAATCTAGAAATTGATCACTTTATTAAAAGATGAACATGGAACTTGGTTGCTCCCAGATTGCTTTTATCTCTTATCTGAAAAACAAAAAGTACTGAAACATTCTCATTCCTCAGTTAAGCAGTTGGATGTTGAAAGGCTGTGTTTATTTGGGAAAACTTTGTTGGAACCGTGCAGACTTCTGAAACCCCCTTCCAGAGGCCAGCCCACACTGTGGGAAACCTAGTTACAGAAGTTTTTGGATTTGTTCACATATAGAGGTTTAAGTCAACAACATCTCCCTAAACCTTTTAAAGCATTTGAGTTAAGTTTTTGTTTTTTACATGATTACGTTTCATCTTAGCCAGGCCAAAAGGCAATCCCTTCGTGACATTACACCCTGGATTTAGAGCCAGGATGGGGAGGGCAGAATTCCCCCTGTCCCCTGGATTCCTCCTAATTGTCTTCTGTCACCTTTGTGATAGGCTTGCTACATTGTAAAGAACGTTGCTTTAGGTTTCTGTAACAGCTTTGTGTGCCTCGGGGCTCAGGATGGTTTCAAAATGTGCAACATTTCCTGGAGAATATATGCCACTGTTGTATTAACACCTTCCTTAATATATTTAGTGGTACTTTCTGTTTTCCCTATTTTGGAGGAGATTTGAAGGGTGTGAGGTTAGGGAGGAGAGTGGTTTGGGTAATTAAGAAGCAGAGTCCTGAGTATTTTGTTGAGAAGTTTTATGTTGGTAGTCAGCACCTAATATAAAGATGTGTATGATGAGGAAAATAATTTGCATAGAGGAGGGGTGAAGAGAATATAATTAGCATGTAGGGTGCTGGAGTTATATAGGAATCATTCTATACAGCTCACAAGGGTCACTAGTTATAGAACTTAAGCTCTCTGCACAGGGACATTTTGTAAAACACCAAAGCTTTAGCACACACTAGTTGAGAAGTGTACCATGGGAAGTGGTTCACGATTATTTTAATGAAGGATGGTGGAGCAGCTAGCTACCTTACTGGCATATCTCCTGATCTCACGATGTGTTTCTTTTTATTATTTTTAACTTGCTGCTCTTTGCCTTGCTATCAAAATATGAACATGGAGTTCTTAATTGTGTTAAGGCATTGGGCAAAAAGTTCTATTAATGAGTTACTGACTACATCCATATTCTTTAGGAATTTTTCTGTAATAAAGATGTTTTCTTTATGTGCAGTAGTGAGGAAGAGTAAGGGCAAAAATGTATGTTTATGTGCATAATAGATATCTCTGAGCACACATAAGTTAAGCTTCAGTTTAACTTATGTGGCCTAATGAGGTTTGGAACGCAGACTAGCCCTAGTACAGAGTCCTCTCTCCCCTGGAACGTTAAAAGAAAACATTACCCAAGTGAAACATCAGTACATTGTGTGTTCTGAGGCTGAAGGGCGTTTAAAGGTTAAATCTGAATGTACAAGCATTGTTGTAATCTGAGTTTCTCTTGTCCCTAGTACTATAAACGTCAGACTGATTTGCACCAAATTTAGTGATGCCGAGGAGCCTAAGACTAGGAGTAATAGTTTAATACAGGTAATGAGAAGTTCAAATGTTACTTAGAAGCCATAATTGATAACATTAAAAAGCAAAAGTGAATGATCAGGACTAAACCATTCCAGCAATTACGTATGAGTTCCAGTAGGATTTCTTTGGGTTCCAAAGCTTTATCTTTTTCTCTTAATCGTTTTAATATTAATTAGAAATATTTTAAGTAGAGTGCTATAATTCCATGTCAAAAGAATTTTGTAAAAAGTTTGGTTTGAAAAGATTTATAAATATTTTGACACGAAAGCTTCCCACACTTCACAACTAACCTCAGCTCTAGCTTGGGCCTGTAGTCCATCTTGTCCTGGAATTCACTATGTAAGTAGCCTAGGCTGGCCTCAGACTTACAGCAACCCTCCTGCTTCTGCCTCCTGAGTGCTGGGATTATAGGCATGAGCCACCAGATGTAGCAAAACTGATCAACATTAATGCAGTTGTCATTTCAGGAGTGGTGAGACTTGCCACCATATGTTCGAAAGTCAAACGAGAAGCCAGTAAGGAAATTGAAAATCATCTTTCCTAACTGATATTGTAACATTTCTCTACTGTGTTTCTCTCAAGGATTTATTAGAGTTGGACAGGGGAAATTTATTGTTGAGATACATACTATTACAATTGCTAGCCCAGTTTCCAGTGGACTTCATAGATTCTAGTAAAAATAGTGTCCATTGAGGATGTTAGAAAAACATAAGCTAAAAGAATGATATGCTTTGAAGAGGAAGGGCTAGAGCATGGGCGACTAACTGATCCCTAAGCCAAATCTGTTTTTGCAAAGCCTGTAAGCTAAGTCTGGTTTTCACATTTTATATTTTAAATACTTGGAAATGTTTCCAATTAAAAGAAAAGTTTTATAACATGAAGATTCTATGAAATTTGAAAAGTTTTATTGCTACACATCTTCATTCATTTCCATATGCTCTGTGTCTGCTTGGATGCAAAAGGGTCTGAGTACACTTGTGACTGAGATACCATGCCCCACGAAGCTTAGCATATTTTAGTGCCTGGCCCTTCTTCAGAACAATGTTGTTGGCCCCCTGTGTTAAAGTACAAAGCATTGTATGAGTAATAATACAGAAAAGAGCCCAGTGTGAACTGAATCCAACTTCATTTTGGACAAAGGAAACTAGTTGTTTAATGGGTTAGAGAGGAGTGTGAGTTGGAGTTCAGGGGAGTGAAAAAGTATAAAACATCAGAGAAAATTTACAAAAAGTGGGTGGTTGATTTATGGGAATCCAATGTAGATATGTTATCTGGCACTAAGTGGGCTTAGATGGCTATCCTTTCAGAAGGGCCAGGAAACGGGCCCCCATCTTCAATGCTCAAATGAACTGAGAGTGACGCACTGGCAGCCATGACTTTTCTAGGACATGCATTTGCAGAGAATCAAGCTAGTAATGCAACCTAGAGCTATTAGAAAGTATGGTAATATTTTGTTCAAGTCTTTATGGGCTATGATAGAAGCCTTGTTGGGGGTGGGGGGGGAAGGAGCATTAGCTTGCTTAGGATTTGGTCAAAGAGAAAACTTTTCAGTGGGCATATCAGTTAAGAGTCTTTTTCACACCCAGAAGGATGGTCTTGGTTTGGATGAGGATTTGTTGTGTCACAGGGACAGGGAAATGAGTATGGGAGATACTCTAGAGATCGGACTGAGATGACTTGCTGTTACATTGCTGTAGTAGCTATGGAATAGACTGAAAAATATTTCTTTTTTCTTTGTTGAACAAAGACAACTGTCTAGTGGCTGGGGAGGTAGCTTGGCAGATAAAGTGCCCGCTGTGCAAGCCTGAAGTCAGGAGTTTGGGTCTCCGGCCTCTAAAAAGCAGAGTGCATTGGTATGAGGCTGTAAGCCTGGAGCTTGGTGGGAGCCAATCTAGCCAATCGGTGACCTCTGAGCTCTGGGAGAGATCCTGGCTGGCAGGGGCTGGGGAAGGGGAGTGGCAGTAGAAGATCAGCCTGAACCTCTAGCCCCCTCCTTGGTACCCACACAGACAGAAATACACACACACACATATACTTCTTACAGACTCATAAATAAAAATAAAATTAAAAAACAACTATATCATCAACTATATCATAAGGGAATTATATTGCTGTTCCAAAGATGTGACTTGAAAGCAGTTTCCCTATGAAAGAACAGAGTCTCTGGCATAGCAGGCATGGTGACTAGCATCTGGGCTGTTAACTTTCTCTTTCACATATGTATTGGTCCTCACAGTGAACAGCTGTTCTTGCCTTTATGATATATCACTTTAAATGACTTGTAAATATAAACTGTAGTAATGAAGAAACAGTTAAGAAGGCACGGCTGAAAGTATTGCAGAGTTACTGAAACCCACAATTTTAGGTTTGGAAAGCCTAATGATGCCAAGAAGGTGGATTAAAATGCCAAGAAGGTGGATTAAAATGAGTAACCCTCACCTGGATATGCCTGGATGTGCCTGGATGTACCTGGATGTGCCTGGATGTGCCTGGATAGCGAAGCAGAGCTCGATTCTCCTATCCCTAGGCTTAGAATCAGATTCATCTGAAATATTTTTAAATGTTACTTTTTAGCAATAGTGACGCCATTTTCATGGATTATTTGGCCACTCTTGGTGTAGCTGAAGACTTATGAGCATTACTGCAACAGTGGAACTTAAATGTTAACTAGTGCTATGGGAGAATTATTTCATACTAGTTTTTTTATTCCTGAGACACCTAAGGAGATGTGTTGTCAAGAAAACTAATATTTAGCTTCTTTTAAAATGTACAAGAACTGTAAGCAGACATTACAAATAATTTAAAGTTTTTAGTTTTCACAGATGAAATCTGTTAACTTACTTACAATATTGCTTTTCTTACTCATTTAGTCTAATGTTTTTTCTCTGTGGATCATGAAATTATTTCCTCTCCTTCCAGTTTCCACTCTGATTATCCCTTTCCTATTTCTTACTCACAGAGATCTAAAGAATTACTGTATGTAGAATGTTTATTTGTTTTGTGTTTAGAACAGTAAAATGAAACAACTCTCTCACTGCATTCTTTCTCTAATGAGAGTTTCCCTTTTGGTTTTTATTTCTTTTATCCTCACACAGTCTCATTAGTGGGCAAATATAATTAATGGGCCTTTGGTGACAGTAATTCCCATTTTCCTCACATGGGATGACAAGTTTGTGGCTTTCAAGTTAGGCAGAAGACAGCCTGCTGTCTCTTGGTAGATCAAGTAGTCATAATAGCCCCAACTTAAGGCTTTTTGTGAGCTGGATGTTTTCTGTTTATTAATACTCTACACCTCCTCTTCCTTAACAAGATGGTGTGTGTGTGTGTGTGTGTGTGTGTGTGTGTGTGTGTGTGTGTTTAAGAGTGAGGTGGGGGAGAGAGAGGGGTGTAGAGGGAGAAGAAAGGGAGGGAGGGAGGAATAAGAGCATTTAGATACCCTTATTGTATAACTATACTGTGAAGTTCACATTGCTTTTTAAATGTATGCTTTCCCTCTCTCTAATATCTTCTACCTCTGGTCTCCATTTTAACAAATCTGATGCATGAATAAATGTATATGTATTTAAGATCTAAAACTAATTTCTTTTAAGTTTCATTTTATCTTTCTACAGTAGACGCCAGCCTGAATTTTGGGGTATTCTATATTAAAACTGTTTTACATATCTTCTATAAGTTTTTCTCCTTATACCATCAAGAATTTTAAATTAGAGATTTTTATTACATGCTACACATTTATATTTTTCTACTTCTGTTTTATATATACTGTTTATATCTGTATTATTTTATCAAGATATACTTTTTTCCAGGAAATGTTCACATTTTCTGTGCACATGTCCACGTGCAAAGCAAAAATGAGTTTAGGTATTTTTAATCTTTTAATTCAGCAGGATAAAATTTTCTATATAGTCATTCTTGTTTAATGTCTTAAGTATTAAATTATGTTTGTATATTGTTATTTAGGTGACTATTATATGGTTAAAAAGATTTTGGAGGAAAACAGTTCAGGTGACTTGAACATAAATTGCGTAGATGTGCTTGGGAGAAATGCTGTTACCATAACTATTGAAAACGAAAGCTTGGACATACTGCAGCTGCTTTTGGACTACGGTTGTCAGGTACAAGACTAGATGATTTTATCCAGTAGCTTCTAAGAAATGTTAGCTATGCCTTGCTTTCATCTGTTCTTCCAGCTTTCTTTCTTTCTCTTTGTTCTCTTCTCTTCCTTTGTCTTTCTTCTTTTACTTGGTTTTAAGCCCCTAAAAAGTTTACAAAACAAACCCAAATAAGCTTTTTAAGTGTAATATTTTAAATTTATTTATATTTTTCTTCCTGTTTCCTTTCCCTGCATCAGACAGAAGTAAACTATCATGAATTATTAAAGCTGACATTATTTTTATTACTGATAGGATTACTATTTGTATTATATGCCTAAAAATAGTGTGAGTGATCTAGAAGCACAAGGCTTTTCTGTGACCTGGGTTATTTATAGGCACATGAATAAATGTTCCTAACAAAACAGTTTACAGTTCAATTTGGTTTTCTCCTAAGTTTTATTATGTTTTCCTTTTTGTTTGAAATTTAGTGTTTGCTTTCATCTAAAGATGAATGATTTGTTTTTAAAACAGGATAGGATAGGATAGAACTTTCCGTTTGTCTTTGTAACTGTTAAGGTAGAAAGGCAGACATGCATGTACATCGTGAAGGTATAATCTAATAATAGCATCATGTCCTGTCCCTTTTTGCTTCACTCATGATAAATAGTATAGGAACTCTGCATCTTCTGTTGTAGCTGTAATGTGGCAGAATTTTGAAGTTACATCAGCAAGCACTCACAGCATATTTGTTTAAGTATTGTAGGTGGTTTTAGGTACATCTCTATTATTTATATTATAATATAGTATCATGACTGATATATAAGCCTGTGTGTGTATATATGCATGCGTGTGCATGCACACACAACACAAACACACACACACACACACACACACACACACACACACTCGGTATAGAAAAGGGAATTGGGTATCCAGTCACTTAGCTGTCTAGAACACAACAAGAAACTAAATCAAAGGGCTTCTGTACTGCTGTACTGCTAGAGTAGTTTTGCTGAAGTTTCTAGGTTAAATTTAGTTATAGAGCACTTCTTAGAAGTCTTCATTTTTCATTTTAGACTTCATTTTTAACTTAATATTTTATTTTTCTGATCTGAAGAGAATCAGTAAAGGCAATGAAAGGGGCATTAGAGCTGTAGCTAAACAAAATGAAGCTTGGAACCATTCACTCTCACTGTTTACTTAGAGGTTGTGCACCAAGCCCTGTATGTCTGCTTGGTGGCTATGCTTTATAACAGTGGTTTAGCATCAGTAAGGGAAATTAAAGTGTACTCACTCACTAACACCTTAGATGAAAGCACATATATGTATGTATGTGTGTGTGTGTGTGTGTGTGTATGTGTGTTATAAAAACAGAAAACTTCCATTAAAATTATTTAAAATTTAAAATTAAACACTTAAAGGCATAAGCTTCAGTTACCTAGGAAATAAGATTATAAAGAAATTAAGTCATTTTGGATAAGAAATGCTATGGTATAATAATGGTATTTACATACATGGCTTTTGTGTAGCTAATAATTCTGCAGTACACATGGTTCTATCACATATTTGATCAGGGTCAGTCTATCAGGATGCTATATTTTATAGATTAGAAAACTGAGGCTCACAGACCTTATTGTATTGCCCAGAGTTGTAAAATCAGTAAAGGCAAAGCTAAGGTTTGAATTTAACCTTCTGACTGCAAACCCATGCTCCTTCCAGTTCTCCGTATTCTGTCTAAGTTACCTGGGTCTCACTCTGTTAGTCAACAAATGTCAAAGACCTTTGGCTGCATGTGGTGGTGGAAACAAGTAAGAGAGTTCTGACTTCCACACAGTGGATCCTCAAATGAAGTAGACAGCTGAAGCGCATGTGCGTTACAAAGGGATTTAAATATAAGGCTGTATTTTATAAGTCCTGAGCAGTAACAGTACTTGATGTTTGTATATGGTTAGCAGTTACAAAACTGGAAACTTGGCGTTTTATCTTCAGTTGTATCTGTGGTTCTCAAATAAATAACTTTGCCTGCACCAAGGGATATTTGGCAGTATCTGGAAACATTTTTAGTCTTACAGTCTGTGGGCAGATTATCTTGTGGGTAGATGCTATAGATGTTACTGAACATACTGCAGTACCCAGGAAAGGTACTACAACATTACCCAAACCATACCTGACTCAAATGTCAATAGAGCTGCTTTTGAAAAGTCCTAATTATACTTAAATGTTTTGCAATTCAACATAAATGTCTTAGCAATAATAATAATAATAAAAGACTATTGTGGGTTGGAGCAATCAAGGAACTAGGTTTCTGCGTAGCATATGTGAGGCCTTGCATTTGCTTCCTGGCACTGAAGGGGTGGAAGAGGCATTTATTTATTTATTTATTTATTTATTTATTTATTTATTTATCTTTGATGTATCGAAACTGGAGAAATGGTTTGGTGGGTAGAAGCACTTGCTACTCTTGCAGAGGACTCTAGTTCTGTTCTCAGTACCTACATCAAGTAGTTCATAACTCCAGCTCTAGGAGACTCACCTGCCTCTGCCTCCCAAGTGCCACCAACACTTACCTAAAAAGATACCTTTTAAACATTTTATCAAACACTTCACTGGAAGAATGTCTTTTGAGCTCAGTCCGGAAATACTAATGTTGTGCTGGAGAGATGGCTCAATGGTTAGGGGCACCCCTTGTGCTTACAGAGGACCTTGGCTCAATTTCTGACATCCACACAGTAACTCACAGCCGTCTCTCTCTAACTCTAGCTCCAGGGAATCCAATGCCCCTTTCTGGCCTTTGAGGGCACAATACAGACATGTGCTACACAGACATCTGTACAGATAAAACACCCATACATGTATAATAAAATTTAAAAATAAAAAATAAATATTAACATTGCTAACTTTGTGCTGCTTTGTGACAGTGGGCTTGACCTTCTGATCTTCAGAAAGACAAGAAACTTGTCCAGAGTTACTCTGTCATTGGCAGACCTGAAATCTGCACCGGTGTTCTGGCCCTAGAGTCCATGTTCTTCCTGTTACCTATGTCTATTCTCAAGAACTTAGAGGTACTTAAGGAACAGAGGATTCAGGAAAGAATGTAAGCAGATATGAGAAATGTGTCTCTTGAGATAGTGAATTCAGAGTCTTTAGAACAAAATACTGGGTTTGTAATATAATGGAAATCTCAGGAAAATAGCAAAAATAAAACTGACAGAAAAGACCTTGAATGGGAGGGTAAGCATTTGTGCTTTAACTATATATAATGCAGTGTCATTCAATGCATTCGGATAGAAGGTGTGGCTTGTGCATTGTGTTTTACGTAGATGACCATGGTAATCAGGTTTAGGCAAGACTAGAAAGATAGGGAGGGCTATAGCCTATGTGAACAACTTTTGTAGTACTTCAGGTGTGAATTCTAATGTGTGAACTAGTAGACTGCCTATAAGAGCAATCATAGCTATCATGAAGGAGGCTTGAGGAATCCAAGAGCTTTATTAATCTTTAATATGGGTGACTAGGAGAGAGGAGAGAAAACTAGCAAGTCAGGGGAAGTTAGGCTTGATGTAAAGAAGTCCAGTTTCCAGGCTCTAGCTTTGCTTTTTTGGGGCTGTCCAACAATGACCAAGGTGTCATAAGAAGGAAGATGACCCTGTATATCTTGAGAATGGCTGGTATCACAGAGCAAAGAGTACTACAGAGTCATTCTTAGGGAGCATTTATGCTTAATAAAGGGCACTAGAAAGAGGGAGTTGCATTTTAAAAAATCAAATGAGTTATTGACAGTTTGGAGTCAGTTAGAATGGTGGTGTGAAAGCCAAAGGGGAACTTTAATTTTTTTTGTTTGTTTTTGCTTAGAAACTAAGAGGAGAGAGAAAAAGTCATTGGACTTCCAAAGTATAGTACTGTTAGATTCAGGGAACATTATATAAGTTAGTTTGAGAATATTAACAGTGAAATAAAGCAGAAAGTATTTAGAAACAATGGAAAGATAAGATCAAGTTAAATGAACAAAAGGAGAAAAACATAAAGTTGGGCTATGTGGGACTGATGTTCTTTGGATGAAGGACCAAGTTCTTACAGAGTATGCCAGAGCATTAATATATGCTATACAGTGGGAATTAAGTTTAGAAAGGGAATTAGTAGCTTCGCACCCTGAGTGCAGAGGAAGGGATGGGAGTTGCCAGACAGCCTCTGAGGCAAGAGGGAAGGTAGCGGCTTCAAATACATAGAGGGTCTATGCGCTGAATATGTTTTAGTGGAAATGCTCAGATTACTGAGAAATCAGGAAAGAAAAGCGAGTGGGCAATATATGATGTCAGATATTCAAGAATACTTAAAATGCCTATAATCCAAACACATTGGCTGAGGCAAGAGGATTGCAAGTTCAAGGCCAGCCTGCTTTCAAGATAGTCACAAATACATTTCTTCTTAAAAATTCAGATATTTTCCTTCAGAACTGCCATTTAGTTATCATATATCATACTGTTGTATAGAACAAGCTAATGGCCACCCTTTAATTACATGACTTTTAATACAAATACATTTTATAGCTGAAGCTTATCCTTTTAAGCATTGAATGGTAATACATTTTTACCCTTTACTGAGTAGTGTGTCTGAATATAATTTAACTTTACCATCATTAATTGGAGTTCTTGAGAATATAATAATTTTACTTTGCTTCACAAAGTCCAAAATTATTAACAATTTGTCCTTGCACTAAAGTTTGTAGACTGCTGTGTTCCGACAGTGATTTTGCTATACTGGTATTTTATTCTTTCCATGGTTGACTTTTGGTTTTCTTCTTCTTTTCTCCATTTTTGTTGATTTTATTCTAGCTGTCTATTATTCAGTAAAGATCTGAGGAATGCTTGGGAAAGCCAAGTCAATGTGCTTAGGCCTGTCTCCTCTGGAAACAATGCCCATGTGTAACTCTGTGACTTGGCTTGTTCTGTTTCATTGTTTCTAAAGGTGTTGTTCTTGTTGTTGTTTTAAGTTGTAAATAAATTCATGGCCATATTTCAGATTATTGAAGTTGCCTGGTGTTTGAGAGCAGTGGCATTACTATTGTTAGCTTTATTGGTTAAGATTAAAACTGTAAATAAAATATCTGTAATGGATACTAGGTTCTTGTTTTTAAAAGTTTGTTTGCTTCAACTGATTGAAGAGAAGCATTATGAAGCAGAAAAAAGGAGGATGGGGAGGGGGGAGGGGACGGGGGGAAGATGCTTGCACTTTAAGGTCGTATCTAACAAGAGATTAAATTTCCCACCCACTGAGGAAGCTTTTCCTACAGGAACGTATAGGTGATTCCTTAGTTTAATGAGAGATCCATCCTTTCTTTGGGTTGGCTAATGCTATTTTCAATATCCCATGAAAGCCTGCCACTTTGAGTCTTATTTTTGACATCCAAATAAGGAGAGTAAAAATTTTATTCTATGGATCTATAAAGAATACAGTTCTGCTATAGTTTCATTCTTGGGAATAAGAATATTGATGGATATAAAAATAGTAAAGGTTCTACTAGTTAAAATTGTACAATCTGTACAATTAGATTTAAATTTAGATTAAATCATTATTACTTCATTTTCATTCCGCTATTATGTTTTTGCCTTAAAAAAAAAATCAAAGGAACCAAATCTTGGTGTCATGGTTGCCAGCAGCTCATAGGCTTTGTTATAGAGAAGTGTGGAGCCCTGAGTCATGAGGCTGTTTACCTACACCTCTGGTTAGAAGTAGATCTGCACAGCAGGTTGAAACTGGAACTCTAAACTCTTCCCTACCTCTGCCAGCTTTGGTAGCTGGATTCTTTGTGATTTATATTTAGCAAGAGTGCTGGTACCAGTGTCAAACTGTCTAGACCCATGTATGTTTTGAAGATGAGAATAGAAGGCGTCCCCTTTTGTGTATTTGTCTATTCTCCCCTCTCGTCAGAACTGTACTGATGACGTTACACCCAACATAGTCCTTCACTTAATAGGTCATGGTCATTTCTCTAATAAATTTGAAACCTTAAGATTTTTCTGGTTCATGTTCAAGAGAAAATATTTTGAAGGCTTTTTTGGTTTTGTTTTTGTTTTTTAGTTTTGAATGTTGCATGGATCAGCACTTCCATATGGAGTCCCTTCTATGAAATAGTCATTATTTTACCAGGTTGTGCATTGAAACCAAAACAGAAATGTTTATGCTGGGGTACATAGATGTACTACTGACTCTGGCAAGCAAATGTACTACTTGTACAATATACATTTTTTAAAAACCCAATATTACTGTATATAATACAGTTTGAAGAATTTTAAAATAACCATGAATTAGTAAAAATAGTTTACATTTTTATCTTCCATTTTCATTTTTAACTTTTATTTTTTTAAAGTCCGCAGATGCACTTTTGGTGGCAATCGACTCTGAAGTAGTGGGAGCTGTTGATATACTACTTAATCATCGGCCAAAACGATCATCAAGACCAACCATTGTAGTCAGTACTCTTAAATATTTATTCATTTGGATTTTTAAGCCAAAGTGGATCTCCTGCCCCATTGCCATCTTTTCTCCCTCCTTCCCAGCTTATTTTGTTTTTAAAAATATTGATATTTTTCTTTGTAAAATATTACATTGAAGTAAGTAGAGACAATAATAATTAATCTTGCTTTCTGGAAAATTTTTTAAAAACTAGTTAATATTTACATATTTTGTCAGTGTGAACCAGTATTTTTAATTTGGGATATTCTTCAGGTGATGCTGAAAGTGCAGATTAATTTCTAGGTAGATTTAAGAAATGTGTTGGACTGGAGAGATGGTTCAGCAGTTAAGAGCACTGACTGCTCTTCCACAGATCCTGAGTTCAATTCCCAGCAACCACATGGTGGCTCACAACCACCTGTGATGGGGATCTGATGCCCTCTTCTGGTGTGTCTGAAGACAGCGACAGTGAACTCACATACATGAGATAAATAAATAAACCTTTAAAAAAAGAAAGAAATGTGAGTGATGAAACCATAAAAAATGGAAGAAAATATTTAGCTGTCTGGTGTAGAAGAATTGCTTTAGCTTAAAAACTGGGTAAGGACTACAGCACACAGTCTTGATAGTTACAGAAACTGAGTCTTAGTTTCAGATGCTGGTAGATGCAGAAAGCTGTGGATGCCTGGGAAACAGGCACCCACTAAGCATCTCCAAGTAGAACCTAGAGATAGGCCTGGAGACACATACCTTCAATGCCAGCACTTCAAGGCAGAGGCAGGGGGATTTCTGTGAGTTTGAGGCCATCCTGGTCTACATAGCAAGTTTCTAGGACAGCAAGAGCTACGCAGTGAAACCCTGTCTCAATTAATAATAATAATAATAATAATAATAATAATAATAATAATACAGAAACTTTGATGTAAGGCACCAAAATCTATTAGAAAAGAACATTTAGAAATTTTCAGAAAATAAAACATAAATTTTATACCTTAATTTTTAATCAAGTATAAGATACTGGGCAGAGTGGTAGCATGGTGTTTTGATCCCAGCACTCAGGAGGCAGAGGCAGGCAGATCTCATGAATTCAGTGTCAGCCTGCTCTACAGAGTGAATTTCAGGACAGCCAGGGCCACACACACAGAGACTTTGCCTGGAAACAAAAAAGTATAAGATAGTAAATTTTGTTTACTAACAACCAAATCGTTTTAAAACACTACTATAGGACAGGGTGTTTTAAAAAATATTTTGTCAAGGAACAACATATACAACAAAGATACTTGTATTCTCTAGCTTAGTATTTTCTCCTCTAGAAATCTGAGAAGGAAATGGGAAAATCATTGATTTATGTTTTATGTGTCGCAGTAGAACACTGACATACCCTAAATATCCTAAGTACAGTTTAGTCTTAGATCACTCAACTAGCATGCCCTTGATGACACCCCTAGGATAGGAGGAAAAAAAGAAAAGAAAACATTCTGAACGTCAAAACAGGAACTATAAATAACCATGTAAATATATATAAACTTTGGAATACAGGAAGTACAGTAGTTTAAATTAAAAAATTTTTTTGAGACAAGCTTTAATGTATTCCAGACTGCTTGATCTCCTTGTATAACCAAGGATAACCTTGAACTCCTGAGCTCCTGCCCCTACCGTTCAAATGTTAGAATTATAGGTGTTAGATAAAATGAGGATTGTGTACACACACACACACACACACACACACACACACACACACACACACACACACACATATATATATATATATATATATATATATATATATATATATATATATATATATATATATATATAACTGAAGGTTGAAAGTATACATAGAAAAGAGGCTGAGAGATGGCTCCGTGGTTCAGAACGCTTGCTATTACTTCAGAAGACCTGGGTTCATTCCCAACATCCACATAGTATCTCACAACCATCTACAACTCCAGCTCTAGGGGGTTGTGAGATAATTTTGTACATTGAATTTAAGAATTTTTAACATTTATTATTGTTGAAGGTATAGTAAAACAGTTTTAATAACTGCTATATTATCAGCTGACTGATTTCAGAATAAAATATATTTAAAGAACTAAACAAATTTTATATTCATTTTGCCTACTAAAAAAAGCCTATGATTTGGGGACCTGATGTTGTAAATAGTGTATAATGTTTGTCTATCATGCAGAAGCTCCAGGTTTCAATCTTCATACACACTTTAAAAACTAATTTAAGAACAACAAAAAGTATGACTTTCCTAGAATACCTCTAAGTTCAGATGGTGGTGAGAAACCAGTAAGAATGGAATGAAGAGGGCTGAGAAGAGATTCTGTCACTGAAGGACAAAAGATAACAGAGTCCCATTTAGTTTCCGCCATCTATACCACAGTTACTATTATATTTTTATATGCCTGTACCACCTTGTAGCCTTTGGACACATTTCCTTTCCTCAGAGCGAGGTGGAGCGCTATGTGCCACTACAACAGTGGCAAGCATTATCTCCTCACCATTGCCATCGGCAGTGGAAAGCCTTGGCAGTCCCAGCTGGCCAGTGAACTTCCGTGAAAGACGAGACAGAGATTGTTTATTTCCAATGAGTCAGAAATAGACTTATGAATGTCACCGATATTTTAGTTGAAAATTGTCGAAATAACAAAGATTTGTCTATGTTAATTTATAAAATTATATAAAAAGAAAATGATAAATTCACTCAAGTAAGACATCGGAACCGAACAGTCTAACAGAGAAGTGATAACACTTTAAAATAAAGGTTATTTGAAAATATGTAGGTCATGCTATCGGCAGTAAAATTATAAACTTTAATCTTACACATGTAAGATTAGTACATTAGTACAAGATTAGTAGTGGTGTTCTAGCTATGAGTGCTACATAGGAAACAGAAGGATCACTTTTCAGTTAGGACTTTAAGCCTGAGAGTAAATGTAATTTTCTTTTTGATCAATAACACAAATCAGAAAAAGTACCTATTTTAGGCTTTTATGTAACTGTTGTATAACTTCATGAATATGAAATCTCCAATAAATAATTGAAAGATACATGAACAAGCTTCATAAAAGAAAAGCATATGAAAATATATCAAAACTTATCAGTATTTAAAAGAAAGTAAATTAAAATATCATTGTTTTTCACTCATATTAAGAGTGACCATGTCATTTTCTGTAAGTAAAACTTTACTATAAAATGGATACATTCCTATATTATCAAGAATTTAAACCATTGTAAAGATTTTGACATTATGTATCAAGAACTTCAAATTTTTCCTGGCTTAGAAACTGGAAAGAACCCAGATGTCCCTCAACAGAGGAATGGATACAAAAAATTTGATATATTTACACAATGGAGTACTACTCAGCTATTAAAAACAATAAATATATGAATTTCCTAGGCAAATGGATGGATCTGGAGGCCATCATCCTGAGTGAAGTAACCCATTCACAAAAGAACTCACATAACATGTACTCACTGATAGGTGGATATTAGCCTAGAAACCTAGACTACCCAAGATACAATTTACTAAACACATGATACTCAAGAAGAAGGAAGATCAAAATGTGGACACATCATCCCTTCCTAGAATTAAGAACAATGCACACATTGAAAGAGTTAAAGGGAGCATTTGTGCAGCTCAATCCAAAGGATGGACCCAACGACTGCGGCTGCCAGGGATCCATCCCACAATCAGTCACCAAACATAGACACTATATCATATGCCAGCAAGATGGTGCTGAAAGGGCCCGGATATAGAGGTCTCGGGGGGAAAATATACCAATCCCTGGCAAACATGGAGGTGGAAGCTCACGGTCAGCTTTTAGATGGAACACAGGATTCCCAAGGAAGAAGTAGCTAGAGAAAGTACCCAAGGAGCTAAAGGGGTCTTCAACCCTATAGGTGGAAGAATAACCATGAACTAACTAGTACCCCCTGGGCTCGTGTCTCTAGCTGCANCAGTGGGAAGAGAGGCCCCTTGGTTACGCAGACTTTATATGCCCCAATACAGGGGAACGCCGGGGCCAGGGGGTGGGAGCGGGTGGGTAGGGTAGCAGGGCCGGGAGGGGGGAGGATATAGGGAACTTCCTGGATAACACTTGAAATGTAAATGAAGAACATATCTAATAAAAGTTGAAAAAAAAATTTTTTTCCTGGCTTTTTAACCTATACTTCTAGTTTGAGGGGAGGGTCTATGGTAATGAGATAGTCCTAAATTTGTAAAAAAAAAAAATCTATTTTATAGTGATATTTGCTGTAACGTCATTTATATCACAAAATATCTTGGACCCAGATTTTGTGAGTTTCCTTAAAATGCATGCAAAATTCTATGCATGATTTGGTCCCTTGAAGATCCTGGGCTCTCAGACGAAGAGATTATTCTCTTAATATTTGAAGAACTAAGAACTATTGCTTTTATTAAGAACTGTTGTTTTATCACTGGTGCTTAGCACACTAGGAGGTATGCAAAATGTGTCTTTCAAAAGGGGTGAAGAAAGGACTAGAAGGAATACTGTACTATAAATGTTATTTGAGTAAAAGGAATATGGGCATTTTTATTCTTCTTTCTGCTTTTTTTTCTGTATTTTTCAGATATTTTAAAATGAGTATACACTACTTTTACAATGTTAATAAAAGTTACCAAGGTGTGATCTTGGTGAGCTAACCCTGGAATCAAACAGCTCTCAAGGAAACCTCTGCAAAAAAGTGAGGAGCATTGGCAAGAATATGCAATAGTCATAAAATAGCCAACCTTTTTATTTAACCCGATACTTAAACTACTAAATGTTTTGTCTTCATTTCATACAATCACTGGCCTCAGGTCCCAGTTAGTGGGAGGAGTCAGCTCTTGGCTGACTGTGGTTCCACACATTCACTTCTCTGAGCCTCAGTTTCTTCACGGTTACTAATTACACTCAGCTCTGTAGTTCCCTGTGGGCATTGAATGGGAAGATAAATGACTGACAGCTCCAGTTCTCGCTAAGTGTTAACTGTGATTGTAGTGGTCTGGCATAGTTGTGACAGGCTGCAGACTAGGTAGGGATTGGATTGTATAAAGAAGTAGCTTCATAGCTATCTGTAGGACAAGGTAGGCTACACGGGTGCAAATTTTACTTTTCCTCATGCATTTATACTGTGGTTGTTCTTAACATTTTTCCATGTTATTGTTTTCCTAAAATTCTTGTTCTTTCTTCTTATCATTCATGTTTCTATTGATTTTTTAAAATATTAATACTTTTTCTTAAAGTATTTCTCTAGATGCTCTTGCTTCTATATTAGTAAAAAACGGAACTATAGTATTAGGATGTTGTCTATTGAAGATTGTATTTATTATATAACATTTGTTAATTAAAACTGAAAATTTAAAGTTTTAAAATAATGAGTCTAAGTAAAATGTATTCTTCTTAAAATAAGCCTTATGTTCTTTATTTAATATTACTTTTATTCCATCCTTTAGATAAATATATTTTTAAAGTCACAGATAATAACCTTTGGACATTTATATGAATANCTATTGAAGATTGTATTTATTATATAACATTTGTTAATTAAAACTGAAAATTTAAAGTTTTAAAATAATGAGTCTAAGTAAAATGTATTCTTCTTAAAATAAGCCTTATGTTCTTTATTTAATATTACTTTTATTCCATCCTTTAGATAAATATATTTTTAAAGTCACAGATAATAACCTTTGGACATTTATATGAATATTTTTCAGAAACTTATGGAACGAATTCAGAATCCAGAATATTCAACAACGATGGATGTCGCACCTGTTATTTTAGCTGCTCATCGTAACAACTATGAAATCCTTACAATGCTTTTAAAGCAGGATGTGTCTTTGCCCAAGCCCCATGCTGTTGGGTGTGAATGCACGCTGTGTTCTGCAAAAAACAAAAAGGACAGCCTCAGACATTCCAGGTGAGGAAATTAAGATTTTGGTAAATAGGGCTGGAGAGATGGCTCAGCCGTTAAAGGCTAGGCTCACAACCAAAAATATAAGATTTTGGTAAATAGAAGAATAATTTATCAGCTGGGTGGTGGTGGTGCACGCCTTTAATCCCAGCACTCGGGAGGCAGAGGCAGGTGGATTTCTGAGTTCTGAGGCCAGCCTGGTCTACAAAGTGAGTTCTAGGACAGCCAGGGCTACACAGAGAAACCCTGTCTCGGAAAAAAAAAAAAAAAAAGAAGAAGAAAAGTAATGTATCAAAGCATGTGTCAATAACACTTGGGGAAAAAATGCTCTTTCAGTGCAACTTTTAAGAAATATGCTTGGGTGACATAGGAGAGCCAGATTTCTAGCGCCTTTGTTCACGAGGTAAATTAGCAAGAGTGGAAAGGCACCACTTGGCACCTTATAAAGAAAAACAAACTACTATTATACCATCATCAGCACCACCGTCATGACGGCTTTTTGAGGTAGAGTCTTGTGTATGTATACAGACTGGCTAGCCTGGACCTCACCTTGAGGGCTTTAGGCTAATCTTAAAGTTGTGATCCTCTGCCTTTCTGTTTCTTCAATACATGGATTGTAGATGTGTACCATTATTCCTGGAAGAACACAGCTTAATTGAGGAATGTGCAAAGACTGTTGGCTGCAGCTTTCTCCTCCCAGGTGTTTGTAGCCTGAGACAGCTGCCTACAGAGATCTACTGAGAATGGCTAGTCCCTCCCCTGTGCTGTACATATTAAATGTGCTGAGAGGTTCCAGAGGTAGCAAAACCCAACCTGATCCCAGATTCACAGTGTGTGTGCCTGTGTGAGTGTAGTCTGTCTTTTCTTCAGTCCCTTCTCATGCTTTGTCAGGGTTCCAAGACCCAAGCTTTAAAGGTCCTGTAATATTTGTTTGTCACCATATGTGTGCTGGGAACTGAACCCGGGTCCTCTGCTGAGGAATGAGCAGTTTTAACTACTGAGCCATCTTTCTAGCCCACAAAACTTCTCACTAAATATTTGAATTCTTCTTGCCTCTTATTTCCCTTCTTAGACCATATTTATAGTTCTATCTTTACTACTTATCATCTCTTCCCATTTCACCAGTTGAAATAACATCAAGAAAGGACCTGCCCTCTTTATGTTCAACAAGATCACTCCAAGGGCAGTTTTATTACAGGTGTGGCTGTCAGTTGGTTGAGAAGTCAGCTTTTCAGCATAAGCCTTTTCTGTGCTTTGTATATGGTTTTGATACCCGTTATAGCAGCATTGATTGATATAGGCAGTCTTAGACATGGTAGCACACATCTATAACCCCATTTCCTAGAATGGTAAGGTAGAAGAAGGATCATAAATTTGAGGCCAGCAGAGGGTATTTAGAAAATTACCCTGCCTTAGGTATTATTATACATGTTATCCAAAGATGTTTTCATTCTAATGAGGCAGGTTCAATAACTTCTTTGGTCATTTCCTTGTCTGTAAAATAGGACTGTTAAAAATGCAGTGATATTTTAGAAATGTTTCAGTAATATCAATTACCAAAAATGTGATGTTCAGGGTTTTTTTTGTTTTATATTTGTTTTTTGTTTTTTGAGACAGGGTTTCTCTGTGTATCTCTGGCTGTACTAGAAGTCACTCTGTAGACCAGGCTGGCCTTGAACTCAGAAATCTACTTGCCTCTGCCTCCCTAGTGCTAGGATTAAAGGTGTGCACCACCACTACCTGGCTCAGCTTTTATTCAATATATGGTTCTTTCACATGTTTTTTGTAAAGTAGTTAAAAATAGTTAGTTACAAGCTTATTTGGGAGGCAGAGGCAGGTAGATTTCTGAGTTTGAGGCCAGCCTGGTCTACAGAATAAGTTCCAGGACAGCCAGAGCTATACAGAGAAACCCTGTCTTGAAAAATTAAAAAAAAAAAAAAGTTACAAGCTGAAGGCCACCAGGTTAATGTTTGCTGCTCTTGATGGTTTCAGGCATCAACATGATTAAGGAGGGATAATATGATTTCTCTTAATGTGTGGCTTGTCTACAAAATCTCTTGATCTGTGAATTATTATTATTATTATTATTTTATGTGTGTGTGTGTTTTTTGTTTTTGTTGTTCTTTGGTTTTTTGTTTTTTGTTTTTTGTTTTGTTTTTTGTTTTTTGAGACAGGGTTTCTCTGTGTTGCCCTGGATGTCCTGGAACTCACTCTGTAGACCAAGCTGGCCTTGAACTCAGAAATCCACCTGCCTCTGCCTCCCAAGTGCTGGGAATAAAGGCGTGAGCCACCATGCCTGGCTTCTCTTTTTTTTTTCTTAAAGGAAAAGATCACAGAGTAGATATCATTTCAATTAACTTAATTTGATATGAACTATAAACAAAAATAAAATTAAGAAAGAAGAAATATTGATTTTAAATTAGACCATTAAAATATATGTGTTCATATTTTCCAGATGGATATGTTATGTGACAGGAATTATAAATAGAATATTTCTCCTACAATTAAGATGTTCAGAAGTAAAAGAATATTCAGTTTAACCACTGTGAATTTTTGATTCTTTGAGGCAGGGCACTCTATAGTCTTAGTATAGTTATGCAGCTGACAAATGGATTTAACAGGAAACATTTATCTGATGAGAAACAATAAGTGTCCTCTGTGTAGTCATAAATACAACTCGATTATGGGGGTTTTGTCATTCTTTTTTAGTTTTTATTTTTTGAGAACTTTTTACATGAGTATGTTATCTATATAATTCTCACCTCTCCCTTCTGTCTCAAGCTCTCCCTGTGTTTCTCCTCTGAAATCCATGCTCTCTTAATTATTATTGATACACACACACACACACACACACACACACACACACACACTCACTCACTCTACTGAGTCCATTTAATATTGCTTGTATACATGTGTCCAGGGCTGGCCATTGGGGATTGAACATCCTGTGCAGGAGCTACCCCTGGAGGAAACTAACTCTTTCAGCAGACACTGGCTGCCTGCAGCTTTTTCTCTAGGGGTAGGACCATACGAACTTTCCCCTCTGTACAGTGGCACATCCTCTGGTGTTGTCATTATGCTGGTCTTGTTCAGGCAGCCATATTGTTGAGATTTCATGGGTGCATTTTCACTGTCATGCCTAGAGGACAGTCTGTAGGAAGGGGTCTGGGCCACTGACTCTTACAGTCTCTCTGCCTACCTCTTCTGTGTATCCCAGATTGGACTAAAACCTGCTTTGTAACCTTCAAATCCCAGTCCTGCCTCAGCTGCCTGAGAGATGAAACTGCAGGCGTGTATATACCAAAGCAGCCACAATTTTGAATGTTTGAAAAGAGACAGTAACTTCAAGCTGTGGACAACATTTTCCAATGTTTGTTCTCAAAATACTTAAGTTTTAGGTGTTTCTTCTTATGGAAATATCTTGAAGTATTTATACATTTGTAAAGATTGCAGATTAAAACTAACAAGGGTATGTTTGTTTTGTTTTGTTTTGTTTTTACATTGGGTAATCTAATTCTATCACAGGTTTCGTCTTGATATCTATAGATGTCTGGCCAGCCCGGCTCTGATAATGTTAACGGAGGAGGATCCAATTCTGAGAGCGTTTGAACTTAGTGCCGACTTGAAGGAACTCAGCCTTGTGGAGGTGGAATTCAGGTGGGAAGGAATAGATGGTGTTGGTTTGTCTTTTGTTGCAGACTCTTCTGCTTGAATCCGTTCATAAGCTGACTAATGTTGTTGCCACTTAGAATTTCCTTTCTCTGTCTAAGGAACACATCTTGGTGCTATTTAGCTTATTCCTTCTCTGTCCTCTCTATTTAACCCCTGAATCCCCAGGCAGACCTTTAGATTATCCTTATGGCAGAGTATCTGTTGTAGGGTCCTCTTGCCAGCTCCCGTTTGAAAAGTGCCAACAGGGACTGTACATGAAACGCTTTCTTTTCATAGTTGCTTGTGTGGCTCTGCTCCATCTTGAAAAGTTAACACTTACTGGAACAGGATCAGAGACTCACAGTTTTCATTAGCCTTAATGCAGGCATATGTATTATGTTCTGCAAAGTCCTGAGTCCAGAGACTTATGAAAAACCTACATATAAGTTTTGAAGTTTAGAACTACTATTCTTTAAGTACATTACATTAAAAAGAAAAACTCAATATGACATCTGTCTTACTTAGGGTTTTACTGCTGTATACAGACACCATGACCAAAGCAACTCATAAAGGACAGCATTTAATTAGGGCTGGTTTACAGGTTCAGAGGTTCTGCCCATTATCATCAGGGTGGGAGCATGGCAGCATCCAGGCAAGCATAGCATAGGGGGAGATGAGAGTTCTACATCTTGGTCTGGAAGGAGATTGACTTCCAGGCAGCTAGGAGGAGGGTCTCAAGCTCATCCTCACAGTGACACATTTCTTCCAACAAGGTCACACCTCCCAATAAGGCCAAGAATTTTCAAACTACCACAACACACACACACACACACACACACACACTTTGAGAAACTTACAAGACATAGTTAAAAACTTAACTTTATTAAGACATGAGGCTATGAATAAATTTTATTTAAGTATGAAGTTCTTATTTTAACCTTATTTTTCTTTCCATATAAATTAGAATTTATATAATTCATTCCAAAAATAGATGTGTACAACTACTATGATTGTAGTACAGTCATGAACAAATAAAGTTAGATTTGAATGTTATCTTAAAACTCACTTATTTCAATCTGGTATTCAATAGGCAGAGAAAGGTCTGCAAAAGTAAGATGTTTTTACTAATGTCAGCATCGAGTTAAAAGCAGAGTTAAAACTGAATGAAGGATGTTATAGCTTGGCATGGTGCCACATCCTGCAGTTCCACCACTTGTGAAGTGGAAGCAAGATGATTGGTGTGTGAAGCCAGCTCCAAGGGCTACATAACAAAGCTGTGTCTCAGTAAAACTGTGTCTCAGAAAGGGAGACAAGGGTAGGGCATGGTGACACACATCTTAAATCCCTGCACTTGAGAGACAGAAGAACAACTATTGTGAGTTCCAGGGCCAACCTGATCTACCTGATGATTCCTGGATAGCAGGACTACACAGGGAGAGACCCTGTCTTTAAAACACCAAAAAAAAAAAAAAAAAAAAAAAAAGAGGAGGGAGATGAAACCCATAAAGTTATATTAGTGTGCAAGCTCCTGGCTCATCTCTAACTGAATCTCTGTCTAAACCACACAAGCACTTAATTATCTTCTCATAATCTATTAGAGATTAAACAGACTAGATCAATAAATTATATATTTGCTCTAGCCATCTTAAATGTTTATTTATAGAGGAGATATCTTTGATGCATGTTCCCACCTGCAGTTATATATTCCTAAGCCAGAAGACATGTAATAAATACTTTGTCAGAGAAATCCAGTGAATTGTTCTCAGGTTATGTAGTAATGTAAAGAGTGAGAAAAACGTTCACCTGTAAGGAAGAGGCTGAGGATTGAGTTGTAGCTTCATACAGCCAGTTCCCGGACCCACCAGTCACCTGTGGGAAGAGCAAGCAGTGGACACCTTCCTGCTCTCATATTTTTTCTGCATGAAAAAAAGAGCTGAATACAATTATTTTCAAATGTCCAGCCTCATATGCATGACTAATAGTTATTTGCAACATACTTATTTTTTATTAACTGAGTTATAAATTTAATGTAATTGATGTTTAATAAAGAATTATGTACTAAAACTTAATTTCTCACAAATTATGTTAAAGACAAGTTTTATAAGTAATTCAAAGACAGTGGTAAATGTAGAAAATAGTACTCCTAAAGAAAGTTCCTTAGGAGCTGTAGTTAGTGGGTTTTTAACTTGAATTTCACTCAAATGAGTGCTTTTAATATGTCAGAAATCTTTTTCAGTATTAGAATAGCATACATATGTTATATATAATTGAAAGTTGCTGTAAGCTTAAATTACCTAGTAATATTAAAAGCATTGTTTTTACTGTTTACATGACTAATATCAAGGGAAATTTTAGCCATCTGTGATGGTTTGAATATGCTTGGCCCAGGGAGTGGCACTATTTGGAGGTGTGGCCTGTTGGAATAGGTGTGTCACTGTGGGCTTTAAGATCCTCCTCCTAGCTGCCTAGAAGCCATGCTTCCCCTTTTTGTCTACATCCAAATGGATGAAGATGTAGAACTCTAAGATCCTCCAGCCTTATAGCTGCCTGGATGCAGCCATACTCCCACCTTGATAATGACTGAACTTCTGAACCTGTAAGTCGGCCCCAATTCAATATTGTCCTTTATAAGAGTTGTCTTGGTCATGGTGTCTGTTCACAGCAGCAAAACCCTACCTGAGACAGCATCTTACTGAGAATGAGGAGAAGTGAGTGAAGTGAAAAACTGAGCAAGTTTTATCAAACGTTTCTCAGTGTTTATAAAGTATACTGTGCTCACCTGAAATCATCAGTATGGGCACAGGAAGTATGTTTCTCCAAAGCTGGGGAGAATTTCTGCACCAGGAAGCTCCTGTGTCAGCAACAAAGGAGAAGATCTTATGTAGTCCTGTCAGAATTTAAATGCTGCTGAGTAAAGTAATTTCTAGTGATGTAATCTGGTTGGGCAGTGGGAGTGACATTCTTAATAGAGACTTCGTTTTATAGGAATGATTATGAAGAGCTAGCCCGTCAGTGCAAAATGTTTGCTAAAGATTTGCTCGCACAAGCCCGGAATTCTCGTGAACTGGAAGTTATCCTAAACCATACATCTAGTGATGAGCCGCTTGACAAACGAGGACTACTAGAAGAAAGAATGAATTTAAGTCGTCTGAAACTTGCTATCAAATATAACCAGAAGGAGGTATGAAGCTTTCTGTGATATATTTATTTGGTTCTTAAATAAAAGTTGTAACAATATAAACAGTATGATGTTTATAACTCAGTAATGTATATATAGCTTAAAGGAAAGGTCATGCTAGTGTCTGAAAATAGAAAGATCCTGTTTGGAAGGGCAGCTCTCTGGTTTCTGAGCATCAGCCAGGACCATGAATAGTGTGGTCCCAGCGTGCTGAGCGATCAGATGGGTGAGCTGAGAGCATGATGCTGAAGGAAGCCTTTTAGAAGTCACATCGCATCCTTTCTACTAGAGTCTGCTGGCCACAGGAACCACGGGTTACTGAGTTGAAGGACAGATGGGAACAGTGCTGGCCTCCTCTCCCACCACCTCTTGGTGACAGGAATATAGAGAATCCATGCCCTTGCCTCAACCCGCTGTGGACATAGAACATTTATAATTGGAAACTTGCTCTTCTAGAAACTATTGAATATAATTTCTAATTATCATTATATTTTGTTCTTATTTGAGATTTTTCTTCTCACATGAAATTTACTATTAACCAAGTTAAAGAGTAATTACTAGGGCTGGCATGGTGGCCTAGTGGTTTGGAGTACTTGTTGCTTTTGCTCAGGACCCATGTGGTGACTCACAAATGCCCTGTTCTTACCCCTGCAAACAATATGCACTTCCATGGTATACATACATGCATATAAGTAAAACATACACACAAAAAAATCTTAAAAGTAATTTTTAAAAGAGTATTTTTAATGGCTCAGGCCTGTAATCCCAGCTACTGAGGCTGGAAGATCTTCAGTCCAAGATCTGCCTGGTCAGCTTGGCAAGACGACTGTCTCAGGTGAAGGCTAACAAGAGGTCTGAGGACTTAGCTGAGTGGTAGAATACTTGCCTACCACGTGAAGGCTATAACTTCAGTATTGCACTGCAGGGGGAAATTAGTATCTCTGAAATCTGATATATTTTAAGTCGCTCTCTGCACTTTCATGAAGTGTGTCTAGATCTGATACATGGACCATTTTTTTTTATCAGGCCATCTCTATTCCTTAGAGCTTAGAAACTAAAGCTGGCACTTTCTCAAAGATTAGTGAATGCTGTCTCTATGGAATGCACATTCACTTTCAACTTTTATAAATATTGGATATTTTTGTGCTGACTAATAAAGGCTCATGATAGCCTTTAAATGTGATTAGTTTCCTAGGCTGCTAATACTATTAATATTTACAATAGCATGTGCTGTGAACAAGGCAGTATGCTAAGAACCTGACACTGAATCTTCACAAGTTCATGAGGATCTACTATTGCTATCGAGACATTAGAAATGAGGGCTAGGAAGCTTGGAGAGGCTGAAAACTTACTCATGGTCATTTAGTCTGTATCAGAGCCTAGATGTGAATCTGTGTACTCAGACTCCACAGTCTATTATCTGAACCTCTTCACTCTTAGTTGTAAGAGAAAAAAAAAACTGTGAACTTTGTAGGCTTTTCTTTTAATGTTATTACTTTGAATATCAGCCAGTTTCTGTTTTAAAGGGTTCTTACCCCCTTTTTGTTTTTTATGTTTCTGTGTGTCCTTTTCAGTTTGTCTCCCAGTCAAATTGCCAGCAGTTCCTGAACACCGTTTGGTTCGGACAGATGTCAGGTTACCGCCGTAAGCCCACCTGTAAGAAGATAATGACTGTTTTGACAGTTGGCATCTTCTGGCCAGTTTTGTCACTATGCTATTTGATAGCTCCCAAATCTCAATTTGGCAGGATCATTCACACACCTTTCATGAAATTCATTATTCATGGAGCATCGTATTTCACATTCTTGCTGTTACTAAATCTCTACTCACTTGTTTACAATGAGGACAAGAAAAATACAATGGGGCCAGCCCTGGAGAGAATAGATTACCTTCTCATACTGTGGATTATTGGTAAGTATCAATGAGTTCAGTAGATTTGTCTCTGTGGGGTGTGTGTGTGTTTATGCACATGTTTGTGCTGATATACATGTGTGGATGTGAATACAGTGAGGGTGTAGTATGTGACAAACCTTTCCCGGGGAGCTGCAGCATACACGTCTACTTCCCACAGATAGGAATCTCATGGCTGACCAAAGCATGGATACCACGAGAGTCCAGTTTGGTGAACCAGTGAGTTGTATTGGGCTTCCCTACAGGAATATTGGTGAAGGGTTACTTGAGGGTACAGGAATAACTCAAAGACAGCGGTATCACAAAAGCCCACCCCAGCTCACAAAGCTAGGAACCTAGAACATTCAGCACAGACTGCAGGCAGCTCAAGGGCCTGGAAGGTGTCCTTTCCGGGTGCCTCAGCTGGTCTGACCTAACTCTTGTAGGCAGCTGGTCAGTCTGAGTTGTCTTTGAAAGTTTGGTTTCCTTTGGTCTCAGCTTTTATTGTTTACTCGGGCGGGGAGAGGCCTAGTGAATCTGGTCAGTTATAGGGGCTTTACTAAGTTATTTTGAGTAGTTTAACTTCCTGCTTAAGGAACTTCTCTACAGAGTGGAATGTTTCAATCTCCTGTTACACAGCAGTACACATGTGTTATACCTCAGGAATAGCCACCTCACTTTTTAAGACAGTATCTCACTGAGGGGTGGGGCTAGATTAGACCATGCTGACTAGCCAGCAAACCCTAGTGATTTCCTGAGTCTGCTGTTGATATTACAGGTGTTTGCTGCCATACCTGACTCTGTGTGTGTGTGTGTGTGTGTGTGTGTACACATGTGTGTCTGTGTGCTAGGATTCTAACTCAAATCATCAGGCTTGCATGGCAAACATAGATTGAGCTGTCTTCACAGCTCATAAGTTAAAAGGTTTTTTTTTTAATTGTATGTGTGTGTAAATGTGTGTGTGTGTGTACATGTACATGCATGGAGGCCAAAAGTCAAAGTTGGGGTTCATGGATTATTCAGCTGTTCTCCACCTTGTTTTTTGAGGCATCGTCTCTCATAAAACCTTGATCTCCCCAATATGGATAGACTGGCTGGCTCCAGAGATATGCCTGTCTCTGCCTTCCTAGCACTGGGATTACTGGGGTACACTATGCACCTAGTAAAGGAACTCTGGTCAGAATGTGGTGAGTGTGATGAGCATGGCTCTGGCAAGCCTTGCCCTTCTCTCTCATTCCCACTGCCTTTCTGAAAATCCTTAGGTTAGATTCCTAATACTAGTTCCCTGTTTGGTCACTTCCTCCTCCTGAGGCTGATTACTAAGGCCCAGCTATCGAAGTATTAAAGTCTAACAATCAAAAGCCCCTTTGGCTCACCTAATTAGCATGCCCAATTCAAATGAATACCCTAACATCCTAACACAGGTGTCTTAGGCAAGGTTTCTATTCCTGCACAAACATCATGACCAAGAAGCAAGTTGGGGAGGAAAGGGTTTATTCAGCTTACACTTCCATACAGCTGTTCATCACTGAAGGAAGTCAGGACTGGAACTCAAGCAGGTCAGGAAGCAGGAGCTGATGTAGAGGCCATGAAGGGATGTTCCTTACTGGCTTGCTTCCCCTGGCTTGCTCAGCCTGCTCTCTTATAGAACCCAAGACTACCAGCCCAGAGATGGTCCCACCCACAAGGGCCCTTTCCCCCTTGATCACTAATTGAGAAAATGCCTTACAGTTGGATCTCATGGAGGCATTTCCTCAACTGAAGCTCCTTTCTTTGTGATAACTCCAGCTGTGTCAAGTTGTCACAAAACTAGCCAGTACAACAGGGTTTCTTGTAACTTTATAACCTGGCATTTTCTTATGTCCCCTGTTGGTCTCCTCTCTATCCAGTGGCAGTCCTTCATGTGCTCCCCTTAACCCCTGGGGACAAATACCCTTCACCGCCTTTCCCATGTTTCCTTCCCCTTCCTGATCATCCTCTAACTCCCATCTTTGTCTTTTATTCCCTGCCCTCTGTCCCTCTGGGGCAAATAAATCTTTGTGCTGAGAACTTGGTCTTGGGGATCCTGAGCCAATACTTTTCCTAACACCTGGCTTTTTATGTCTATGCCGGGATCTGAACTCACTTCCCCAGTCTTGCATGACAAGCACGTTACCAACTGAGTATATTATGGTGCGTCCCCTGCAGGCTTTACCGCTGGCAGAAAAAGATGATCAGAATGAGGGAAGAATGAAACTCGGCTCAGCCCAAGTTTGCTGTAACCAGCGCTGGACCAGGACTTCTAGAGTTAGCCCAGATCATTTTACTTTAGCCATATTTAAGCACAGTACCATTTTTGGAAAAAAAAAAAAGTGTTCAGGTAACAATTAACTCAGGCTCATAAGTACAAAGCTTAAGAAATGTTTGCCTTGAAGTTCTCAGGAGAGTACCTATGGCTTCATCCGTAAGATGGTTTCTTGACTTAGAAACAGTGCTCAAGATAAGGGTCTAGGAGAATGACTAAAGTAAATATAGTAGGTGGGAGTCGGATTGGCCTGGCCCTAAGATGACATAGAAGTCATGTAGGCTGTTGTTAAGCACAAGTGGCATCACTCATGAGAATGGGTTGTTTATGGTCTAGGTATCTGGAGTTAGTGTTTCTTGGTATGGAAACCCTGTCTTCCATTTCAAGAGGGTGTCTGAATCTGTTTCCTGTCACCTGCACTCATCAGGTTACACCCCAGCTGAAGGGAGCTTAGGCCTCACTCTTGGGAATCTAGGGGAATTATAGTCAGGCAGTGGGAGCCTGTAGCATTGGTGATAGTGAGTCTAGCCAGTGTGAATCTAGAGTCCATGCCTAGAGATGGGGCCAGAGGGTTCCGAGTGGTGGCTGAATCTGGGCTCTCTACCTGAAGGGAGCATGGGAGGACAGGATTTGCTTTTGTAATGAGTGTGAAATTTAGAAGAAACAGGAGCTGGGGTTGATTCAAGCAATGAATTGATTCATATTGAACAATTAGAGGACTAGAGTGCTAATAACTGAAATGAGAAGAAGATCTGCACATGTGAATTTGAGGCAGAGATGAGTTCAGTTGTATACATCTTAACTAGAGGAGCAGAGAGAAGAGTGCCTAAATAAGTTGAGTTTAGGAGAGAGGTTTGGAGATAGAAATTATTATATAAACACGAATTAAGTTTAAATAAGTTGGGAAGATGGCTCAGTCAGCAGAATGCCTACTGTGCAGGCTTGAGGACCTGAGGTCAGGTCCACAGCACCACATAAAAGCCATGCACTCCAGTGTGCACCTGTAACCTCAGTGCTATGAAGACAGAGACAGGTAGATCCTGGAGCTTGTTTGCCAGCCAGAAATAAGCTCCAAGTTCCCTGAGACCCTGCCTCAAGAGCTAAGGTGGACAGGTCATTGAGGAAATCAACTGACATTGACCTCTGGCTTCTATACATACTTGCATGCATGCACACATTCACTGATCACACAAAAATTAAAGAAATTTGAGACTGTTGCCACAAGATGCTATTTTAAAACCGCTACACTACAGAAGATCATGAAAGCACTATATTTCATAGTTAAAAGAGTGGAGAATAAAACCATGGGGGTGGCTCATATGCATGCATTTATCTTCCTAATTTATTTCACATCAGTTAGTATCCCATTCTGGCTGATATGAAACTTAAGGTTAGTTTTTTAAGTTGCATGAAACATATGGCTTTTTTCGTGCAAGTTTTAAAAGATCTTCACTAAAAGGCTGTTGTTCCCTTCCACTAACCCCCTACTGCCTTTGGAATACAATCATATCAGGTTATAGTTAACCCAAGAGCTATGAACACTTTGTCTCTTAAAGTATTATTTAATATATAGCTGAATTAATAAACCTGGCTTATTTCTTTTTTACCATTTTAGGGATGATTTGGTCAGACATTAAGAGACTGTGGTATGAAGGGTTGGAAGACTTTTTAGAAGAATCTCGTAACCAGCTCAGCTTTGTAATGAACTCCCTTTACTTGGCGACCTTTGCCCTCAAAGTGGTGGCTCACAACAAGGTGACTCTTTACTGTCAATCAAAGATACATTTACTTCAAAGACTAAGATAACTGTGTGTGTAACTCAGACTTAATACAGACCCAAATCTATGTCTGATATATATTTTCACTTTAAAATAATCTGTGTGAATGTGGTTGCTTACTTTTTCAGTCCTTTGAATGGCTTACCTTTTCATTAATGGTTACCTGCAATATGTTGATGTTAGATACACTGTATCTAATGTCATTTTCACAGCAATTCTTTAAGACATAACAGAAGTCATTATCCTCATTTTGTCAATAAGAAAATGACTCAGAGATATTAATAATGTATCTAAGACTATATAGTTTTTTTAAAAAATGATTTAAATACAGGTCCTAGCTATTTTCTCTCTACTAAATGTTTTATTTATTCATTTAGCTCATTTACTTAATCTTTTATAATTTTACTTTCATCAATATTTATAATTTCACAAAGCTAGAAATATACTAGACTCTATGTTAGTTATGGGATATCTTATCTAAGGAACTAAGATACATAATATTGCCTGATATATTTTTTTTGCTATTTATATAGACAGAGCAATGTGATTCTTTCAGTTTACTTTATATAACATCTGTTTGTTTGAGTGCTCAAAAGTGTGAAGCATGTTGGTGAGAGAGCGTTTCAGTGACTGAAGTGAGAAGTGACTAAGAGTCAGAATTGGCCATCTAGAAATGAAAATGGTCAGATGCAGTGCCTGATAGGTCGGGTGGCATTGATTTTTCAGACCCATTTCTTTACTTCTAGAAGTAGTTTTCGAATCCAAACAAGACATTTGAGAGTGGAAGGATGTGTGGCTAACAGTCACACAGAACAACTGGTATATGGTCTCAGCCAGCAGGACAGGCAGACAGCCATGTTGTCTAGGTTCAACAGCACTTTGGTTTTTTATTTGAAAGGGGTGGTGGGGGTGACTTGTAGTTTGCTCTAAATTCCTAAGGTTTAGTATGGCATCTAATTAACTAATAACATACATGTTCATGATTTATGTTATAGGATTTAGAGAAACTAGCTAATATTTTATTCATAAAATGTCTATGCATTTTATAACTTGTTCATTTCTTTTAAACCAAAGAATTTCTGATAATTCTCTGCATATAAAGTGGTATTTCCTAACATACATGTAAATCTTTTGTTTGGCTAAAACATCATCTAGATCTCCTACAAGATGACAATTTCAGGCATTTTAGAATATTTCTCTTAGGGGTTGGGGATTTAGCTCAGTGGTAGAGCGCTTGCCTAGCAAGCACAAGGCCCTGGGTTCGGTTCTCAGCTCTGGGAAAAAAAGAATATTTCTCTTCACTTTCCTGACTGACCTTTGGCTTCTCTTCCTGCTTCCAGTTTCATGACTTTGCTGACCGGAAGGACTGGGATGCATTCCACCCCACGCTTGTAGCAGAAGGACTTTTTGCTTTTGCAAACGTTCTGAGTTACCTTCGACTCTTTTTTATGTATACAACCAGCTCTATTTTGGGCCCACTGCAGGTAAATAAAGGTTTTCAAGAATGTTCGTTACACGTCACTACTGTTGTGTCTGCTTACCCACTTCAGCACTGTTCTCCTGATGTTAAAACTCTACTTGGCATTTGAAAGTGACTAGCAAGACTTTGCTTCTGGCGCATTGATGATTTTCTTAAGAACTGAAACTGAGTCAAGCTGTGCCTCATTGGCTTCCTCCTCCCTTCATTCTTTTGCTCTGCAGTCTTAATGTATTGTAACAGAAAGGAGTAACATAAAAGTCTCGCTTTTACCAAAATAAATTTCATATTTAAACTTTGAAAGATAGTTGGCTTTTAATAAAAATACTATCTATAGGATTTTAACATATAGATAAATGCATGTGAAATGAATGACAATAATAAGACCAGTCTGGGAGAAATATAAACACACTACTGTAAGAATTTCTACTATAAAACAAACAAACAAAAAAGAATTTCTACTATACACAAAGTAGTATGATAGGGGTTTTATTTATTTATTTATTTATTTATTTATTTTCTCTGATAAAACACTATGTCCAAAAGAAGAAACTTGGGAAGGAAAGGGCTTATGTTAGCTTACAGCTCTACGTCACAGTCTATCACGGAAGGAAGTCAAGGCAGGAACTTTAAAGCAAGAACTGAAGCAGAGGGTATTGAGGTGTGCTGTTCCCTGGCGTGCTCCTCAGGCTTTCTCAGACGCCTCCCTTCCTTCCTTCCTTCCTTCCTTCCTTCCTTCCTTCCTTCCTTCCTTCCTTCCTTCCTTCCTTCCTTCCTTTCTCTCTCTCTCTCTCTCTCTCTCTTTCTCTCTCTCTCTTTTTCTCTCTTCATAGAAGACTTATATTTCTTTAAACAGAACAATTTTGTAACTTTTAGAGCAGAAGATGTAGACATTTTTTGTTACCTTTACTTGTATCTTAGATTTAATTTTCCTTTATCTATTTATTTATTCACTTTATATCCCCATTGAAAACCCCCCAGTTCTCTCTCACATAACTCCTCCTACTCTCCCCCCCTTCTCCTCTGAAAAGGGGGACTTACCCTGTCCACCAAACCAAACCACACTGTTACATCAGGTCACTGCAGGACTAGGTACATCATCTCCCTCTGAGGCTAAACAAGACAGCCCAGTTAGGGGAACAGTATCTACAGACTGGCAACAGAGTCAAGGACAGCCCCTACTCCAGTTGTAGGATCTACATGAAGACCAAGCTGCACATCTGCTTCGTGGCAGGGGGGAGGGGGGAGGGGGGAGGGGAGGAGGGAGTGCTAGGTCCTGTCCAAGTATACTATTTGGTTGGTGACTTAGTCTCTGAAAGACCCCAGGGGTCCAGGTCAGTTGAATCTGTTAGTTTTCTTGTGGAGTTAATATTCCCTCCAGGATCCTCAATGCTTCCCCCCAACTCTTCCACAAGACTCCACGAGCTCTGTCTAATGTTTAGCTCTGGGTCTCTGCATTCATTTTGGTCAACTGCTGGGAGGAGTCTCTGAGAGGACAGTTATGCTAGGTTACTGTGTGCAAGCATAGCAGAGTATCATTAATAGTGTCAGGGATTGCTGCTTGCCCATGGGATGGATCTCAAGTTGGAGCAGTCATTGGTTGGCCATTCCCTCTGTCTGTGCTGTATCTTTGTCGGAGACATTTAGGATCGAAGGGTTTGTGGTTGAGTTACTGTCCTTATTCCCCTACTGGGAGTTCTGCTAGGCTAGAGGAAGTGACCACTTCCATATCTATATCACCCAACTGCTTGGAGTCTCAGCTAGAGTCACCCCGATATACCCCCTAGGACCTCCATCCATCCCAGGTCTCTGATGTGTCCTGGAGATTGCCTCTTCCACACTGCTGCTTTTCCTTCTCCACTCTGCTCTCTCTATGTCTGACTCCAGCCCCGCCATCCTCCCATCCCCTCTTCCACCCAGTTCCCTCCTTCCATCAATGTCTCATATCTATTTTGTTTCCCCTGCTGAGAAAGATTCAACCATCCTCCCGTGGGCACTCCTTATTGTGAGCCATCTCTCCAGTCCCCTTGTAATTTTTAAAAGGCATTTTATAGAGCTTTTCATTGGAGACATCTAATCCTTGGCTTTTCTTAGGTGAGAGATTGTTATTATTGGGTTAATTTTTATATCAATTACAGGATTTTATATTATGTACAGACTTTCTATATCTTCATGATTTATTCTTTGTAGGTTGTATATTTATAGTTATTTGTTTGTCTATTTGAACTACCCAGTTTGTTGTTCAAAGTAGTATCCTATGATCCTCTCTCTGTGTGTCTCTCTTTCTGTGTTTGCATCTCTGTGCATGTCTCTCTGTCTCTGCCTCTTTCCTGCATCTCTCCTTCCTTCTTCAGTTAAAGTATGTGTGTTCATTTGCATGTACACACATGTCCTGATGTTGATTGCAGGTGTCTTCCCTGACACCTGGTGCTCTCTATCTTACCTTTTGAAACAGGATTTCTCACTGAATGTGGCACTCACGGATTGTCTGAATTATCTGGCCAGTGAGCTCTGGAAATCTGTCTTTCTTTGTCTTCCCTATCCTTGCAAATGACCTAGCACTTTCACATGGGTACTGGGGATCTCAACTCAGGTCCTCATGCTTGTTGTATAGCAGGCACTTCACTGGTGGCCTGTGTCCCTAGACTTCTTTCTAATCCTCCTGCCTCAGCCTCCAGTGCTGCACAGATCATGTGTTCTGCTGCATACCAACTTTATTTCCATTTTTTTTTTTGACATTCAAGAACATTTTTTCTCAGTCTGCACTAATATTAACTCCTTTATAAATGTCAGTATCTATAGCTTAATTTTCTTTTTTATTTCTTTACACTTTCATATGTTATTATATCTACAAATGCATAATGCTGACCTTTCTGTCCACAAAAAACCTAAAAAACAAAAATCATTTTGCTGTTTTTGCTGCTTGCCCATCACATACAAGTTCAGTATTGCAGCCAGCGCACTGCTGAGGGTTCTCTGTATTGTACTTAGTTCTGTATTATGCAAGAACTGATGTCAGTCTCTGCTGATCTCCTTCAGTATTACTCACCTTGATATTAAAACTGGTTACACTTATTTTTCTTAGACTTAGTTGTGTTGTTAAAACTTACTTGTATATGAAAATTAAAATTATATCATTATAAATGGTCACTTTCAAAAACTTTATTTCTAAATAAGTCAACAGTGCAGGTAATTTCTTCAAAGGTCGTCTTTCCTGAAGTTGTCATAGGCAATTGTTTCACTGCTTCCTTGGCGCATTCCCTGCTGACTCAGATATCCTATTCTAAATAGTCAAGTCTGTTCTGCTCTCTTTTTGTTCCTTATTCTTTTTATTTTATTTTATGTATATAAGTATACCATTGCTCTCTTCAGATACACCAGAAGAGGGCATCAGATGGTTGTGGGGTACCATGTGGTTGCTGGGAATTGAACTCAGAACCTCTGGAAGAGCAAGCCAGTGCTCTTAACCGCTGAACTGTCTCTCCGGTCCCTATAGTCACAGTCTGAATGAATGACTTTGTTTTCCTAAGTGACCCACTAAAGTGCATTAAGGAAAATGTGTCTCTTCTTTTCCTAAATTTTGAGTTTGGCGATTCTAAACTCTCCCTGTTTCTTCTGTCCTAATTCTGCTAGAGTGCCACAGGAGTGCAGTGCAGACTTGGAAAGCACCACGTGGCTTAGTCACTGCTGCAGTCAGGGGTCCCAGCCTAGCGTGCATCTCACACCACTTCTGCTTAAGGAGCCAGCTCACTCTAGTGGGATAAAGGAGCTTTGTCACTCGCCTGTAAATACCACACATGTGTGTGCGCGCACACATACACAGAGACTGACTTTGAACTCAGAATTCTTCTGCCTCCACTTTCCTAGTGCTATGGTTTACAGGCATGCATGGCCACACTCAGCCTGTACTGTTTTCATTATGTGATGTTCTATAAGTGTTCTATGCAAGCACAGAACATGTCAATATATAATATATACATATATACATTACTCTTTTTAAACAATGTTTAGAATGCTCTATGTTTTGCTGCCTCTGTCAATGATACTTTTTTTTTTTTAAAGTAGATGGACACTTTTGTACTTTCTCCCCATTGGCTACCTTTTAGGGCTAATTCCTCTTCAAAAAGTACTGTCAGGAACTGGAGAGATGGCTCAACAGTTAGGAGTACTTGCTGTTTTAATAGGGACCTATGTTTGTACCTTAGCATCTTACATGGTGGCTCACAACCTTCTGTAACTACAGTTCCAAGATCCAATGCCCTTTTATTGCCTCCATGGACCATGGTATACACACACATACATGCAGGTAAATACTCCTACACATAAAATAAAAATAAATCTTTTTAAAAGATGCATAATAAATGTTAAGAAGTGCTGTCAAAGTATTCCTTAATGTAAAAAAAAATCAAGATTTATTAAAAATAACTAATTTTCAGACACTGAAGATTAGACTTGAATAAAATCTCTCATTGTCCCATGAGAGTTACAAAAGATGGCGAATATGTCCTCGTAGTATTAGCGCGGCTTACACAGAGGGTGCAGTTCTACAGCAGGGAAGTGAGGGGGAAATGGTCACTCCTGGAAAGGCATAAGAACAGTCTGGATGATGATGCTGTCCTTTAGGAGTTATCTGAGAGTTAGTTACAAAATCAGATGCAATGCTTCACTTTAAATGATTTACTATTTGTAAACTTTTAGAAGCCACATAAATATAAGCATTTATTTTTCTTTACTTTTTTTTAGAAAGTCCTTTCCTTTTATCTCTGCTAACTGGCCTTTAGATAATCTTTATGTTATCAACAATGGTGATGCTTACCTATATATAATCCTAGCATATGAGAAGCTGAGGCAGGAGGATTGTGAGTCTGATGGCAAGATTGACTATTGTCTATGTCTTAAAAACAACAACAACAACAAATACAAGGAGATGAAGATCTCCATGTCCTTCTTCTCCCTCCACAGCAGTGATACCCTTTGAAGACTTTGTGTGACACGGGCTGTGTGTTTAGTACTCGTGGTAATGGTTTGATAGAATGGCTTTTGTCAGGTAGCTGGGGTTGTTGGGTTTATCTTTTGAATTCCCACAGCTGGAGCGTTGATGCTCTTAACATAGCATATTAAAATTTAACCAGGCTAAATAAAGGGTGTGACTTGTGGATCGTGTGTTTGTTTTTCTTTTATTACTGGGTAATTTCATATTTAATACATAGTTTTCCCAACAGTTTTAATGTACACCCATGTGATGTGCCCACAGATTTCGATGGGACAGATGTTACAAGATTTTGGGAAATTTCTGGGAATGTTCCTCCTTGTTCTGTTTTCCTTCACGATTGGACTAACTCAGCTCTATGACAAAGGGTACACTTCCAAAGAGCAGAAGGACTGTGTGGGCATCTTCTGTGAACAGCAGAGCAATGACACCTTCCACTCGTGAGTCTCTTCAGAGTTTACTAGATGGACTTTATTGAGTTCTGTGTGGGCTACTCATTACACAAATGCAACTTAAATTGTTCTTTAAAGAAATCCTTTTTGAATGTCTGTAAGCATTAACAAATGCTCATTTTTCTTGAATCATTTTCATCATCTTTACCTACAGGATCTTAAGTAGTGGATCCAAATCATTCTATATGTCTTTCCCACTGAAATCTGTCTGAACAGAGGACATTTGACATTTTTATACTCTAAGCACTTTGGGAAATTTCTTCCATCCATCCCATATATTAGAATGTTCAGCATCTCTGCCTTTAAACTAGTAATACATGTAGCAACTCTTGGTTACCAGTACAACCCAGAGCACTCATGTTTTCAATGTTTCTTGAGAAGTCTCTAGAGTTGAGGACCATGAAAGCTTGAGGACCAGTCCCCTGGTATATCATAAAGAATGGTACAGCCACTATAAATTAGACAGAATTCTCCATCAGGTTCCTTTTCCAGTGCTGGAGGTCTGAGCCAGGGTACTACTGTATATACCAGGCAAGTGTTAAACACCAAAGTTATACCGCCAGTCTTATTCTCCTCATCGTTAAATAAAATACAGACAAGTATTGACTTATATAATTGTGTCAAAGTGTTCTCTCATTTAATGAATAAGATTTCTGGGCTGGCCAAGATAGACAGGCAATGGGGGTGATCATGTAGGTCCTTGCTGTCATTGTAATGATTGGGAGCTATTGTAATTTAAAGTCACCTGAAGGCTGAAATAGAGGACTGATAGAATCTAACTAGATACCCTATAGACTACTGTATTGGGACTAGAAAGGCAGCAAAAAAAATTAAATAGGAATTATATCTTTGCACATGTTTCCTCATTTAAAATAAGATCATTAGGAGCTGGACAGATGCCCTAGTGGTTAAGAGCACTTACTGCTCTTGCAGAGGACCTGGGTTTGGTTTCCAGCACCCACCTGGTGGCTCACAGCTGTTACTCCAGTTTCAGGGGATCTGGTGCCCTCTTTTGACCTCAACAGGATTCTGCAGGCATGTGGTATGCATACATACACTCAGGTACACACCCATAAAATAAAAATAACATTTAAAATAAGACTATATATACTGTGAAAATAAAAATAAAACAAAAAATATTTTATAATGTATTATGCAAGAATTACTAATGGTT